>JAQIZT010000023.1:57500-65000 GCA_029228515.1 Populus alba x Populus x berolinensis | reverse complement strand
GGCAAGATAGCAAGCCAGCAGGGGCTGTCCGCGCTGCCGATATTTCCCACCGCTCGGCATCGCTTCCGCTGCCACGGGCCAGAAGGCAGCCCCCACCCGCGGTCAAGATAGCAAGCCAGCAGGGGCTGTCCCTGCGCTGCCGATATTTCCCACACGCTGGCATCGCTGCCCGCTGCCACGGGCCCGAAGGCATCCCCCGCAACGCGCAAGATAGCAAGTCCATCAGGGGCTGACCGCGCTGCCGATATTTCCCACCGCTGGCAGATCCGCTGCACGCTGCCCCGGGTCCGGGCCGAAGGCAGCCCCCCCGCGGGCAAGATAGCAAGCCAGCAGGGGCTGTCCGCGCTGCCGATATTTCCCACCCAAACCGCTGGCATGGCATCCGCAGCCGGGCTGCCCCGGGCCCGAAGGCACCGCCCCCGCGGGCAAATATAGCAAGCCAGCAGGGGCTGTCCGGCAGGCTTGGAAGCCGATAATTCCCAAACCGGCTGTCATCGCTGCCCGAGAGCTTGCCACCGGGCCCGAAGGCAGCCCCCCCGCGGGCAAGATAGCAAGCCAGCAGGGGCTGTCCCCGCGTCAGCCCCCGTTGCCGTGAGCCTACCCCCTAGAAACCGAATTTTCCTGCCCAGGCCTGGCCAGCCCAGGCGTCCAGCCCGTGATCGTCAACAAATCTGCGCTGCAGATTTTCCGCGACGGGCCTCCAGCGGCATTTACCGCGCTGCCGATTTTTCCACCCTGTTGTTATCGCTGCCCCCCCCAGCACAGCAGCCCCAGCGTGTGCCTAGCCTCACCCGCGCGGGGGGCAGGGCAAGAGCGAGGGGCCAGGGCCCGAAGGCAGCCCCCACCGCGGGTAAGATAGCATGGCAGCATGGGCTTGTCCCCTGAATTGACCCGCTCAGCCCCCGTTGCGCTGACGCGGCAGGGGAACCACTGCACGCGCGCATAGCGCGCAGAGCGCGCCCAATCGCCCAAAAGCCCAAGGGCCCCCAAGGGCCCCAGGCCCTCAGGCCCGCAGCGCCCCCAGCCCCCACCCCGCGCCCACCTCCCCCAGCGCGCGCCCTACACCCCCGCGCACCAGCGCGGCGCGGGCGGGCGCGCAGCGCGCGCGCAAAGCGCGCGTGTTGATTTTTTATAGGGCGGTGGGTCGAGAACTATCCGGGTCCGTCGCACCCCGGCCGGAACAACGGGTCATGCGATGGCGGCGTTACTTCGGGCCGTGAGGCCCCCCCACGTTTAGTCCGAGCGTAGCAAGCAGCCCCCGCGGCAGGCCCTATAGGGTCGCACAGCCAGCGCGCCCCATGGCCACCAACCCCACTAAAGAGCTATAAGTGTTATTGCAGCTCTGGTCAGGGGTAGACACCTACTATGGTCCCAGCTGTTCAACCCACCCCCTCTAAGAAAATTCAATATTCTTGGTATTTTGAGCTGAAATTTTGCACATAGGTGTGGCAAAAATCCAATCCACCTATATAAATTATTTTCCCAGATTTTTTCGAGGTCGGGAAGTATTTTTTTTTTATTTCCTACCATTGAAAATCAAGGAAATACGCAAAAATAGGAACCGGCCCGGAATGACCCCCAAATTCGGCTGGCAGCCTCACAATAAAAAAAATATGGCTGAATTTATTACTGGATTGGTTTCACGTGGAAAGCACGACGTTTTCTTGCGGGATGCGGGAAAACCGGCAGCGGCGCATCGCGCGGCCAGCGGAGGAGCCCCGGGAAAACTCTTGCTTTCACGGTCCCTGGCCTCCCCTCCAACACACCATGGCTAGGCCTCTAATCCTCCCCCCCATCAGCAGTTGTAGCCGATAAGGGGCAGTGATTTGAACGACCCATGCCGCCAGGGTAAATCGCAAACCCGGACCGACGCGGGGAGGAAGAAGATCTCTTCTTCCAAGATAGCGAACAACACATCGGGAAGTTATGTTGAATAGGGCAGAGAATTGAATGACTTCGTTGCGGGCAGCCCAGCTGATTGGGCCTCCAGCTGCACAAAATCCGCGCTCCCGATTTATTTTTTTCCGACGTTGCCGATTTGTCCTGAACAGCCCGCTTCGTTATCGTCCGCGCGTGCCGATTCCAACACTGCCTGCTGTGTCTGAACAGGCCCCTGATTTCGTCAGCCGCAACAAGGTCCCCCTCAGACGACGATTTTCCTTCCCTTCCTTGCCTGGGCCTGGACACCCCAGCGTCCAGCCCGTGTTCGTCAACCAAATCTGCGGCTGCCGATTTTCCTTCCTTTCCCGACGGGGCCTCCAGCTGCACAAATCCGCGCTGGCCCGATTTTTCCCACTAGTTGGCATCGCTGCCGCTGCCCCTTCCTTCCAGCGTGTGACCTAGGCCCCCCAGTCGTTTATCGTCAACCCTAGAACTATAACACAGTCCGGACTCATCGCCAGCAAACCCGGCTGCCGATTCTGCCGACTTCGCCGATTTTCGTCGGCTCTGAAGCCGATGCCAGCACTCTGCCCGCTGTGTCTGAACAGCCCCTGTCTTCGTCAGCGCAACCCCTTGACGAATTTTCCTGCCTGGGCCTGGACAGCCCATCGTCCAGCCCAAGTTCGTCTAAAATCTAGCGCTGCCGAATTTTCCCCGCTGTGTGCAACGCTGGCTGGCGCTTCCCAGCGCGTGCCTAGGCCCCCAGTCCTTTTTCGTTCACGCCTGAGGACTATACAACAGTCACAGTACTCAATTCCGCCAGCACCGGCTAGCCGATGTCTGCCGACATTCGCCGAATTTCGTCGGCGCTGCCGATTCCAGCACTGCCCGCTGTTGTCTGAACAGCCCCTAGCCTTCGGTCAAAAGCGCGATCCCCTTGAACGAATTTTTCCTGCCTGGCGCCTGGACAGCCCAGCGTCCAGCCCATGTTCGTCAAAAAAATCTGCGCTGCCGATTTTTTATTCTCCCTCGACTGTGGGCATCGCTTTGCCGCTAGCCCCAGCGCGTGCCTATGCCCCCAGTCCTTTGTACGTCACGCCTAGGACTATAAACAGTCCGACTTCATGACTCACCCATCGCCAGCACCGGCTGCCGATTCTGGCCGACTTTGCCGATAGTCGTCGTCGCTTGCCCGATTCCAAGCACTGCCACCGCTGTGTCACCTAGACAGCCCCTGCTTCGTCAGCGCATCCCCTTGACGAATTTTCCTGCCTGCCTGGACAGCCCAGCGTCCAGCCCATGTTCGTCAAAAAAATCTGCGCTGCCGATTTTTCCCGCTGTGGGCATCGCTGCCGCTGCCCCAGCGCGTGCCTAGGCCCCCAGTCTTTTTCGTCACGCCTAGGACTATAAACAGTCCGGACTCACCGCCAGCACCGGCTGCCGATTCTGCCGACTTCGCCGATTTCGTCGGCGCTGCCGATTCCAGCACTGCCCGCTGTGTCCTGAACAAGCCCCTGCTTCGTCAGCGCATCCCCTTGACGAATTTATCCTGCCTCGGCCCTGGACAGCCCAGCGTCACAGCCACATGTTTCGTCAAAAAAATCCTTGCGCTGCCGATTTTTTTCCCGCAGTGTGGCATCGCTATGCCAGCTGCGCCGTCCACGCGCGTTGCCTAGGCCCCCAGATTCTTTTTCGTCACGCCTAGGACTATACAAACAAGTCCCAGACATCATCGCCAGCACCGGCTTGCCGATGTCTGCCCGACTTCGGCCTGATTTCGTCGGCGCTGCCGGAATTCCCAGCACTAGCCCGCTAGTGTCTGAACAGTCCCCAGCTTTCGTCAGCACATCCCCTTGACGATTTTTACCCTGCCTGGCCTGGACAGCCCATGTTCGTCAAAAAATCTGCGCTTAGCGCACGATTTTTCCGCACAGTTGGCCATCGCTGCCACTGCCCCAGCGTGTGCCTAGGGCCCCCCCCAGTCGTTTATCGTCAAGCCTAGGACTATAAATCGTCCGGACTCATCGCCAGCAACCCGGCTGCCGATTCAGACGACTTTGCCGATTTCGTCGGCAGCATCCCCTCGACAGAAATTTTCCTGCCTTGCCTGGACAGACCCAGCGTCCAGCCCATGTTCGTCAAGCAATCTGCGCCTAACCGATGCTTCCCCGACGGGCCTGCAGCTTGCACAAATCTGCGCTGCCGATCTTCCCCTTTGGTGGCATGGCTGCCACTGCCCCGATTTCTAGACCAACAGTCTTTCTCTTCAAGCCTTGGACTATCCAGTCCCGAGATCCCGGGAGCGCTGCCCGATCCCATCCCATCCCAGCCTCCTCGACGCCGTGCCCCTAGAGGGGCCGGGGGGGACGAATCGGAGCGACATGGGGCTGAATCTCAGTGGATCGTGGCAACAAGGCCACTCTGCCACTTACAATACCCCGTCGCGTATTTAAGTCGTCTGCAAAGGAGCCATTTTTTAACGACGAATTTAAGGAGATTTATTTTATTTTTAGGACGGAAAAAATTCATGAGTAAATTATATTTAATATTTTTATATGGAATGGAATTTATTCAAGGAAATTGTTTAAAATAAAGAGAAGTATCATTCTATCTAATATCCCGCGCGCTCGGTGGGAAATTGTACTATCAAGGCGGCCCGCGGCGGCTCTTGTTCGCCGCGAGGGCTTGGCCAACGGCACGTGCCATCCGGGGCCAAGAGGCCCCTACTGCAGGTCGGCGAATCGGCACGGCGGGCGCAATACGCGACCATCGCATATCTAGCCCCGGATTCCTGACTTCGAGAGGGAGCTAGTTCAGTCATAATCCAACGCACGGTAGCTTTTTCGCGCGCCACTGGCTCATTATCAACACAATGGCGCAGATGACCAATTGTGCGAATCAACGGTTCCTCTCGTTCTAGGTTGGATTACATAATATCTGCGACAGCTGTCATCAGTAGGGTAAAACTAACCTTGTACTCAGACGACGACCTAAACCCAGCCTCACTGTTCCCTATTGGTGGGTGAACAATTCCAACACTTGGTGAATTCTGCTTCCACAAATTGATAGGAAGAGCCGACTATCGAAGGATCAAGCAAAGCAAACGTCGCTCATGCAACGCTTGGCTAGCCACATGCCAGTTATCTCCTGTGGTAACTTTTTCTCAGACAACCTCTAGCTTCCAAATTCCGACAGGTCACCTAAAAATAGGTATCGATAGGCAGACGCTTTCACTGGTTCGTATTCGTAACTGGCCAACATCAGGAATGCAAACGAGCATTTATATGTCCCTTTTAGTTCCACACGAGATGTTCTGTTCTCAGTATGAAGGCTCATGCTTAGTGGACACGGCTGCGTTATCATTTATTACAGACATGCCGCCCCAGCCAAACCTCCCCACCTGACAATGTCCTTTCCGCCCGTATCGGCCGCCGCCGAAGCCGGCCTTGGGTCCAAAAAGGAGGGGCATGAGCGCCCCGCCTCCGATTCTACGGAATAAGTAAAAGATAAACGATTAAAAGTAAGTGGTATTTCACTCCTTCGCCGAAGCTCCCACATTATTCCTACACCTTCTCAAGTCATTTCATACAAAGTCGGAACAAGTCATAAAAGAGTATCAAGCATCAACAGTGTCTTTCTTTCCCCCCGCTGATTCCGCCAAGCAAGCCCGTTCCCTTGGCTGTTGTTTCGTGCTGGATCGTAGACAGGGACAGTGGGAATCTCGTTAAATCCATATCATGCGCGTCACTAATTAGATGTGACGAGGCATTTGGCTACCTTAAGAGAGTCATAGTTTACTCCCGCCGTTTTACACCCCCGCAGCCTTGGTTGAATTTCTTCACTTTGACAATTCAAGAGCACTGAGGACGAGAAAATTCACATTGCCGATGAGCATCCGCCGGGACCATCGCAATGTCATTGTTTTAATTAAACATCGGATTCCCACCTATGTTCCGTACCAGTTCTGAGTCGACTGTTTCGAACGCTCCGGCGGAAGGCCCCCGAAGGGGGCCACGTTCCCAGTCCGTTCCCCCCGGCCGGCACGCGACGACACCGCTCGTCCCGCCCGCGGGAGCAGCTCTGAGCAGGATCCACTCGACCAGCCGAACGGGTTCGGCGACTGGGAACCACCCGAGCCCAGCCCTCAGAGCCACATCCTTTTCCCGAGGTTACCGGATCCATTTTAGCACTAGTGGTGTTTGAGACTTCCCTTGTCCTACATTGGTTCCATCGACCAGAGGCTGTTACACCTTGTGAGACCCTGATGCGGTTATGAGTACGACCCGGGACGTGGGAGGCATACTCGGTACTCCGGATTTTACAAGGGCCGCCGGGGGCGCACCGGACACCACGCGACGTGCGGTTGCTCTTCCAGCCGCTAGGAACCCCTACCTCCGCACTAAGTCGATTTCGCAGGGTGGGGCGGGCTGTTAAACAAGAAAAGATAACTCTTCCCGAGGCCCCCGCCGACAGTCTCCGGACGTACCCTAAAGACGATGCCAGTCAGCTCGCTCAACGTCCCTGGTTTCAAGGAATTTTCAACCCGATTCCCTTTTCGAAGCTACGCGCGCTGACACGCGCTGATCGGTACGGGCTTCCCCCGTCTCTTAGGATCGACTAACCCATGTGCAAGTGTGCCCTGTTCACTTAATGGAACCATTATCCCCTCTTCGTCCTTCAAAGTACTCATTCCAATATTTGCCCACCAAAACCACACCCAACCCCTCACATCACCGACGTGCCTCCGCACCGCCCGGGGCTCGCGCCCCGTGTATAGCAGCACCCGCCGCGCTCCACACACCACAATCATCGTGGCGAATAGCGGAATGCCCCGACTGGCCGTGTATAGGTCGCGGACTTCAGACGCCCTACATCCATTTATTGGTGGCAATAAGACATCAGTTCACGGAGAGTAATGTTACCCCCACCCAATCGGAATATCCGACTATCCCATTCCCCCCTCCAGCAGACTTAATCGGGGGGAGCCCAACACCCTATATTGTGCCTTCTAGGCATTATGCGCGCAAGTTATGTGGCACCGTAAAACACCCGGCTACCGATTCATCCCGCCAACTGCCAGATCTATTACCAAAAATGGCCCCACTTGGAGCACTCGATTCCGCTAGCGCGGCGCAACGAATGCAGCCGCGCCGTCCTACCTATTTAAATGTTTGAGACTAGGTCGAGGGCGATTGCGCACCCCGATGCACTAAATCATAGGCATACACACCCACCGCCCCTCGCACCGAGCCACCAGCTAATCCCCAGAGGGAAACATACGAGGGAACCCATGCAACTAGACGGTTACGATTAGATCCTTTCCGCCCCCTTATCCCCAAGTCAGAACGGAACGATTTGCCACAGTCAGTATCGTACTGCGTGGCCTCCACCAGCACAGTTTCCTCTGGCTTCAGCCCCGCTCAGTGCATAGTTCACCATCTTTTTCGGGTCCCGACAGGCATGCTCCCACTCTTGCAAACCCTACATCTCAGAAAGATCCCAGGTCGGTCGGCGGTGCAACCCATCGAGGGGATCCCGCCAGTCATCTTCCTTGCGCCTAGTTCGGGTTTACTCGCCCGTATTGACTCGCACACAATGTCAGACATCCTTGGTCCGTGT
>JAQIZT010000023.1:47500-52500 GCA_029228515.1 Populus alba x Populus x berolinensis | reverse complement strand
GCCAGTCAGGGGGCACCCCCCTAAAGAGCTATAAGTGTTATTGCAGCTCTGGCAGGGGTAGACACTACTAGGTCCCAGCTGTCACCCCCCCTCTAAAAAATTCATTTCTTGGTATTTTGAGCTGAAATTTTGCACATAGGTTGGCAAAAATCCAATCCACCTTTATAAATTTTCCCAGATTTTTTCGAGGTCGGGAAGTATTTTTTTTTATTTTCCTACCATTAAAAATCAAGGAAATACGCAAAAATAGGAACCGGCCCGGAATGACCCCAAATTTGGCTGGCAGCCTCACAAAAATATGGCTGATTTTACTGGATTGGTTTCATGTGGAAAGCACGACGTTTTCTTGGCGGGATGCGAGAAAACCGGCAGCGCGCATGCGCGGCCAGCGACGTCGGGCTGGCCCCAGCAGCGCCTAGCCTCTCCCGCGCGGGGGCAGGCAAGAGCGCAGGGGCCCCGGGCCCGAAGGCAGCTCCCCCCGCGGTGCAAGATAGTCAAGCCAGCAGGGGCTGTCCGCGCTGCCGATATTTCCCACCGTCGGCATCGCTGCTCGTTTTCACGGGCACACCGAAGGGCAGCCACCCCGCGGGCAAGATAGCAAGCCAGACTGGGGCTTGACGCGATTGCCGATACTTTCCCAACGATGGCATCGCTGCCGCTGCCACGGGGGCCCGAAGGCAGCCCCCACGCTGGGTCAAGATAGCAAGCCAGCAGGGGCTGTCCGCGCTGACCGAATTTTCCCTCCGCTGGCATCGCTGCCGCTTGCCACGGGCCCGAAGGCTGCCCCCCCGCGGGCAAGATAGCAAAGCCAGCAGGGGCTGTCCGCGCTGCCGATATTTCCCACCGCTTAGGCATCTGTCGCTACTTGCCGCATGAACCGGGCCCGATGGCAGCCCCCCCCTGGCGGGCAAGATAGCAAAGCCTGCAGGGGCTGTCCGCGCTGCCGATTATTTCCCACCGTTGGCATCGCTGCCGCTTGCCCGAGGCCCAGGGGGATCGGCAGCCCCACCTCGGTGCGGCATGATAGCAAGCCAGCAGGGGCTGTCCCGCTGTTCAGACCCCGTTGCCTGTGAGCCTACCCCTAGACGAATTTTCCTGCTCAGGCCTTGGCCAGCACAGCGTTCCAGCCCGGTGTTCGCAACAAATCTGCGCTGCCGATTTTCCGCGACGGGCCCTTCAGCGGCATTTACCGCGCTGCCGTTTTTTCCCATATGTTGTTATCGCTGCCGCTTTTGCCACAGCGTGTGCCTAGCCTAACCCGCGCGGGGGTCAGGCAATGAGCGCAGGGGGCCAGGGGCCCGAAGGAAAAGCCCCCCCGCGGGTATGGATAGCATGGCAGCTAGGGGCGTGGTCCCCGCGTCAGGATCCCCGTTGCGCAGCGCGGCAGGGGATTCCACCACTGCTCGCGCCGCAGCGCGCGCCCAATCGCACCAAGAGCCAAAGGGCCCCCAAGGGCACCAGGCCCTCAGGCCCCAGGCCCCCAGGGACCCAGCGCCCCAGGCCCCAGCGCAACCGCGCATCTGCGCGGGCATGCGGCTTTCCGCTGGTGCGCGCGTGCCCGCTGCCGCGTAAGACGCGTGTGATTTTTATAGGGCGGTGGTCGGAATCGGGTAGTCGCCGGCCGGAATACGGGGTCATCGATGCCGGCGTTACTTCGGGCCCGTGAGGCCAACCACGTGTAGTCAGTGCGTAGCAGCAGCCCCCCGCGGCAGGCATATGGGCGCCTAATCCAGCGAGCCCCATGGCCACCCCACTAAAGAGCTTTAAGTGTTATTGAAGCTATGGCAGGGGTAGACACTAATAGGTCCTACAGATGTCACCCCCCCTCTAAAAAATTCATTTCTTGGTATTTAGAGCTGAAATTTTGCACATAGGGTTGCAAAAATACAATCCACCTTTATAAATTTTCCCAGATTTTTTCGAAGGTATCGGGAATTATTTTTTTTTATTTTCCTACCATTGGAAAATCATGGAAATACGCAAAATATAGAAACCGGCCCCGGTATGACCCCAAATTCGGCTGGCAGGCCTCACAAAATTATGGCTGATTTTACTGGAGGGTTTCACGTGGAAAGCACGACGTTTTCTTGGGCGGGATGCGGGGAAAAACCGGCAGCTGCGAGATGCGCGGCCAGCGGAGGAATGCCCGGGAAAACTCTTGACTTTCACGGTCTTAGGCCTCCACGCACCACCATGGCAGGCCTCTAATCCCCCCCATCAGCAGTTGTAGCCGATAGGGCAGTGATTTGAACGACGCCGTCCGTGGTAATCGCACCCGGCCGACGCGGGGAGGAAGAGATCTCTTTATTCCAAGTTAGCGAACAACACATCGGGAGTTATGTTGATAGGGACAGAGAACTTGAATGACTCGTTGCGGGGGCAGCCAGATGATTAGGGCCTCCAGCTGCACCTAATCCGCGACTGCCGATTTTTCCGACGTTGCCGATTTTGTCTGAACAGCCCCTTAGTTCGTCCCGCGCTTGCCGATGCCAACTCTGCCTGCTGTGTCTGAACAGCCCCTGTTTCGTCAGCGAGTCCCCTCGACGAATTGTCCTGCCTGTTGGCTGGACTGCACAGCGTCCAGACCTGTGTGCGTCATTCCAAATCTGCGCTGCCGATTTTCACCGAGGGGCCTACAGCGGCACAAATCCGCGCTGCCGATTTTTTCCCACTGTTGGCATCGCTGACGCTGTGCCACCTGCACCAGAGTCTGTGCCTAGGCCCCCCAGTCGTTTTCGTTCACGCCTTTGACTATAATCAGTCAGGACTCCATCGCCCTACAGCACCGGCTGCCGATTCTGACGACTTCGCCGATTTCGTCGGCTGCTGCCGATTCCAGCACTGCCCGCTGTGTGTCTGAAACAGCCCCTGCTTCGTCAGCGCATCCTTCTTGACGAATTGCACTGCCTGGCCTGGACAGCCACAGCGTCCAGCCCATGTTCCGTCTAATAAATATGCGGTGCCGTTTTTTTCCCGCTATAGTGTTGTGGGCATAGCTGCCGCTTTTGATTTGCCCTAGACGCGTGCCTAGGCCACCAAGTCTTTTTCGTCACGCCTAGGACTTTAACAAGTCCAAGACTCATCGCCGAGCACCGGATGCCGATTCTGCAGACTTTGCCGATTTCGTCGGCGTCTGCACGTTTTCCAGACTGCCCGCTGTCTTGTACTGAACAGCCCCTGCTTCGTAAGCGCATCCCCTTGACGAATTTTCCTGCCCTGGCCTGGACAGCCCAGAGTCAAGCCCATGTTAAGTCAAAAAATCTGCGCTTTGCCGATTTTTTCCCGCTGGTGGGCATCGCCTGCCGCATGCCCCAGCGCGATGCCTAGGCCCACAGTCTTTTTCGTCTCGGCCTAGGACTATTAACAGTCCGGACTCATCGCAATATTGCACACGGCATTGCCGTTTCTGACGACTTCGCCGATTTAGTCGGCGATGCCGATTCCAGCACTGCCCGCTGGGTCTGATCAGCCCATGAGCTTCGGTCAGCGCATCCCCTTGACGATTTACCTTCCTGCCTGGCCTGGACAGCCACTGCTGTCCATGCCCATGTTCCGTCAAAAAAATCTGCGCTGCCGATTTTTCACGCTTGTGGGCATCGCTGCAGCCTTGCCCCAGCGCGTGCCTAGGCCCACTGTCTTTTTAGTCACAGCCTAGGGACTATAAGACAAGTACCAGACTCATCGCCAGCACTACGGCTGCCGATTCTGCCGACTTCGCCGATTTCGTCGGCGATGCCGATTCCAGCACTGCCCGCTGTGTCTGAGACAGCACCTGCTTCGTCAGCGCTTCCCCCTTGACGATTTTTCCTGCCTGGCCTGGACAGCCCATGTTCGTCAAAAAAATCTGCGCTGCCGATTTTTCCCACTGTTGGGCATCGCTGCCACTGCCCCAGCGTGTGCCTAGGCCCCCAGTCGTTTTCGTCTAGCCTAGGACTATAAAATCGTCCAGGAATCATCGGCCAGCACCGTGCTGCCTGATTCTGACGACTTTGACGATTTTTCGTCGGCGCATCCCCTCGACGAATTTTCCTGCCTGGCCGGGACAGCCCCCAGCGTCCTGCCCATGTTCGTCAAGCAATCTGCGCCTAGATCCTTCCCCGACGGGCCTCCAGCTTGAACAAATCTGCGGCTGCCGTTCTTCCATTTGGGTGGCAATGGCTGCCACTGCCCCGATGTCTAGACCCAACAGTCTTTTCTCTTCAAGCCTTGGGTAATATCCAGTCCCGGAGTTCCCAGGCGAGAGCTTGCCTTGATCCCATCCCATCCCAGCCTCCTCGACGAGTGCCCCTAGAGGGGCCGGGGGGGACGAATCGGAGCGGACATGGGGCTGAATCTCTGTGGTTATCGTTGGCAGCTAGGCCACTCAGCCACTTTACAATACCCCGTCGCGTATTTAAGTCGTCTGCAAAGGATTCTACCCGCCGCTCGGTGGGAATTGTAATTCAAGGCGGGCCCGCGCGGCTCTTTCGACGCGAGGGCTTGGCCATCGGCACGTGCCTCACGGGGCCAAGAAGGCCCCTACTGCAGGTCGGCAATTCGGGGCGGCGGGCGCACGAGTAGCATCTAGCACGGATTCTTGACTTAGAGGCGTTCAGTCATAATCCAACGCGAGGTAGCTTCGCTGCACACTGGCTTTTCAACCAAGCGCGATGACCCAATGTGCGGTAATACAAACGGTTCCTCTCGTACTTAGGTTGGATTTCTATTGCGACACTGTCTTCAGATAGGGTAAATAATAAACCTGTCTCACGACGGTCTAAAACCCAGCTCACGTTCCATATTGGTGGGTGAACCATTCAACACTTGGTGAATTCTGGCTTCACAATGATAGGTAGAGCCGACATCGAAGGATTCAAAAAGCAACGTCGCTATGATCGCTTGGCTGCCACAAGCCTGTTATCCCTGTGGTAACTTTTTTGGACAACCTCTAGCTTCAAATTCCGAAGGTATAATGGATTCGATAGGCCACGCTTTCACGGTTCGTAATTTACGTACTGGAA
>JAQIZT010000023.1:37500-40000 GCA_029228515.1 Populus alba x Populus x berolinensis | reverse complement strand
AGGGGCTGTCCGCGCAGCCGATATTTCCCACCGCTGGCATCGTGCTGCCGCAGCACCGGGCCCGAAGGCAGCCCCCCCGCGGGCAAGATAGCAAGCCAGCAGGGGCTGTCCGCGCTGCCGATATTTCCCACCGCTGGCATCGCTGCCGCTGCCCCGGGCCCGAAGGCATCCCCCCGCGGGCAAGATAGCAAGCCAGCAGGGGCTGTCCGCGCTGCCGATATTTCCCACCGCTGGCATCGCTGCCGCTGCCCCGGGCCCGAAGGCAGCCCCCCCGCGGGCAAGATAGCAAGCCAGCAGGGGCTGTCCGCGCTGCCGATATTTCCCACCGCTGGCATCGCTGCCAGCTGCCCCGGGCCCGACGGCAGCCCCCCCGCGGGCAAGATAGCAAGCCAGCAGGGGCTGTCCCCGCGCGTCAGCCCCCAGTTGCCGTTGAGCCTACCCCCTAGACGAATTTTCCTGCCAGGGCCTGGCCAGCCCAGCGTCCAGCCCTTGTTCGTCAACAAATCTGCGCTGCCGATTTTCCGCGACGGGCCTCCAGCAGGCATTTACCGCGCTGTCCGATTTTTCCCACTGTTGTTATCGCTGCCGCTGCTGCCCCAGCGTGTGCCTAGCCTCACCCGCGCGGGGGGCAGGCAAGAGCGCAGGGGGCCAGGGCCCGAAGGCAGCCCCCCCGCGGTAAGATAGCAAGGCAGCAGGGGCTGTCCCCGCGTCAGCCCCCGTTGCGCAGCGCGGCAGGGGAACCACTGCCCCCCGCGCGCGTCGCGCGCCCAATCGCCCAAGAGCCCAAGGGCCCCAAGGGCCCCAGGCCCTCAGGCCCCAGGCCCCCAGGCCCCAGCGCCCCAGCCCCAGGCCCCAGCGCCCCAGCGCCCAGCGCGGAGCAGCGGGCGGGCGCGCGCGCGCGCAGCCGCGTGTGATTTTTATAGGGCGGTGGTCGGAATCGGGTCCGTCGCCGGCCGGAAAACGGGTCCATCGATGGCGGCGTTACTTTCGGGCCGTGAGGCCCCCCACGTTAGTCCAGCGTAGCAGCAGCCCCCGCGGCAGGCCTATGGGCGCCAGCCAGCGCGCCACATGGCCACCCCCCTAAAGAGCTATAAGTGTTATTGCAGCTCTGGCAAGGGGTAGACTTACTAGGTCCCAGCTGTCACCCCCCCCTCTAAAAAATTCATTTCTTGGTATTTTGAGCTGAAATTTTGCACATAGGTTGGCAAAAATCCAATCCACCTTTATAAATTTTCCCAGATTTTTTCGAGGTCGGGAAGTATTTTTTTTTATTTTCCTACCATTGAAAATCAAGGAAATACGCAAAAAATAGGAACCGGCCCGGAATGACCCCAAATTCGGCTGGCAGCCTCACAAAAATATGGCTGATTTTACTGGATTGGTTTCACGTGGAAAGCACGACGTTTTCTTGGCGGGATGCGGGAAAACCGGCAGCGCGCATGCGCGGCCCAGCGGAGGAGCCCCGGAAAACGCTTGCTTTCACGGTCTTGGCCTCCCCTCACCACCATGGCAGGCCTCTAATCCCCCCCATCAGCAGTTGTAGCCGATAGGGCAGTGATTTGAACGACGCCGCCGGGTAATCGCACCCGGCCGACGCGGGGAGGAAGAGATCTCTTCTTCCAAGATAGCGAACAACACATCGGGAGTTATGTTGATAGGGCAGAGAATTGAATGACTCGTTGCGGGCAGCCAGCTGATAGGGGCCTCCAGCTGCACAAATCCGCGCTGCCGATTTTTCCGACGTTGCCGATTTGTCTGAACAGCCCCTCGTTCGTACCCGCGCTGCCGATTCCAACACTGCCTGCTGTGTCTGAACAGCCCCTGTTTCGTCAGCGCGTCCCCTCGACGAATTTTCCTGCCTGGCCTGGACAGCCCAGCGTCCAGCCCGTGTTCCGTCACCAAATCTGCGCTGCCGATTTTCCCCGACGGGCCTCCAGCTGCACAAATCCGCGCTGCCGATTTTTCCCACTGTTGGCATCGCTGCCGCTGCCGCCTTGCCCCAGCGTGTGCCTAGGCCCCCAGTCGTTTTCGTCACGCCTAGGACTATAAACAGTCCGGACTCATCGCCAGCTCCGGCTGCCGATTCTGCCGACTTCGCCGATTTCGTCGGCGCTGCCGATTCCAGCACTGCCCGCTGTGTCTGAACAGCCCCTGCTTCGTCAGCGCATCCCCTTGACGAATTTTCCTGCCTGGCCTGGACAGCCCAGCGTCCAGCCCATGTTCGTCAAAAAATCTGCGCTGCCGATTTTTTCCCCGCTGTGGGCATCGCTGCTGCCGCTTGCCCAGCGCGTGCCTAGGCCCCCAGTCTTTTTCGTCACGCCTAGGACTATAAACAGTCCAGACTCATCGCCAGCACCGGCTGCCGATTCTGCCGACTTTGCCGATTTCGTCCGGCCGCTGCCGATTCCAGCACTGCCCGCTGTGTCTGAACAGCCCCTGCTTCGTCAGCGCATCCCTTGACGAATTTTCCTGCCTGGCCTGGACAGCCCAGCGTCCAGCC
>JAQIZT010000023.1:25000-27500 GCA_029228515.1 Populus alba x Populus x berolinensis | reverse complement strand
GGCCTACCCCCTAGCCGAATTTTCCTGCCAGGCCTGGCAGCCCAGCGTCCAGCCCGTGTTCGTCAACAAATCTGCGCTGCCGATTTTCCGCACGGGCCTCCAGCGGCATTTACCGCGCTGCCGATTTTTCCCACTGCTGGCATCGCTGCCGCTGCCCCAGCGTGTGCCTAGCCTCTCCCGCGCGGGGGCAGGCAAGAGCGCAGGGGGCCAGGGCCCGAAGGCAGCCCCCCCGCGGGTAAGATAGCAAGCCAGCAGGGGCTGTCCCCGCGTCAGCCCCCGTTGCGCAGCGCGGCAGGGGAACCACTGCCGCGCGCGCGCGCGCCCAATCGCCCAAGAGCCCAAGGGCCCCCAAGGGCCCCAGGCCCTCAGGCCCCAGGCCCCCAGCCCCAGCGCCCCAGGCCCCAGCGCCCAGCGCCCCAGCGCCCAGCGCGGGCGCGGCGGGCGCGCGCGCGCGCGCGCGTGTGATTTTTATAGGGCGGTGGTCGGAATCGGGTCGTCGCCGGCCGGAAAACGGGTCATCGATGGCGGCGTTACTTCGGGCCGTGAGGCCCCCCACGTTAGTCCGAGCGTAGCAGCAGCCCCCGCGGCAGGCCTATGGGCGCCAGCCAGCGCGCCCCATGGCCACCCCCCTAAAGAGCTATAAGTGTTATTGCAGCTCTGGCAGGGTAGACACTACTAGGTCCCAGCTGTCACCCCCCCTCTAAAAAATTCATTTCTTGGTATTTTGAGCTGAAATTTTGCACATAGGTTGGCAAAAATCCAATCCACCTTTATAAATTTTCCCAGATTTTTTCGAGGTCGGGAAGTATTTTTTTTTATTTTCCTACCATTAAAATCAAGGAAATACGCAAAAATAGGAACCGGCCCGGAATGACCCCAAATTCGGCTGGCAGCCTCACAAAAATATGGCTGATTTTACTGGATTGGTTTCACGTGGAAAGCACGACGTTTTCTTGGCGGGATGCGGGAAAACCGGCAGCGCGCATGCGCGGCCACCGGAGGAGCCCCGGGAAAACTCTTGCTTTCACGGTCTTGGCCTCCCCTCACCACCATGGCAGGCCTCTAATCCCCCCATCAGCAGTTGTAGCCGATAGGGCAGTGATTTGAACGACGCCGCCGGTAATCGCACCCGGCCGACGCGGGGAGGAAGAGATCTCTTCTTCCAAGATAGCGAACAACACATCGGGAGTTATGTTGATAGGGCAGAGAATTGAATGACTCGTTGCGGGCAGCCAGCTGATAGGGCCTCCAGCTGCACAAATCCGCGCTGCCGATTTTTCCGACGTTGCCGATTTGTCTGAACAGCCCCTCGTTCGTCCGCGCTGCCGATTCCAACACTGCCTGCTGTGTCTGAACAGCCCCTGTTTCGTCAGCGCGTCCCCTGACGAATTTTCCTGCCTGGCCTGGACAGCCCAGCGTCCAGCCCGTGTTCGTCACCAAATCTGCGCTGCCGATTTTCCCCGACGGGCCTCCAGCTGCACAAATCCGCGCTGCCGATTTTTCCCACTGTTGGCATCGCTGCCGCTGCCTGCCCCAGCGTGTGCCTAGGCCCCCAGTCGTTTTCGTCACGCCTAGGACTATAAACAGTCCGGACTCATCGCCAGCACCGGCTGCCGATTCTGCCGACTTCGCCGATTTCGTCGGCGCTGCCGATTCCAGCACTGCCCGCTGTGTCTGAACAGCCCCTGCTTCGTCAGCGCATCCCCTTGACGAATTTTCCTGCCTGGCCTGGACAGCCCAGCGTCCAGCCCATGTTCGTCAAAAAATCTGCGCTGCCGATTTTTCCCGCTGTGGGCATCGCTGCCGCTGCCCCAGCGCGTGCCTAGGCCCCCAGTCTTTTCGTCACGCCTAGGACTATAAACGTCCGGACTCATCGCCAGCACCGGCTGCCGATTCTGCCGACTTTGCCGATTTCGTCGGCGCTGCCGATTCCAGCACTGCCCGCTGTGTCTGAACAGCCCCTGCTTCGTCAGCGCATCCCCTTGACGAATTTTCCTGCCTGGCCTGGACAGCCCAGCGTCCAGCCCATGTTCGTCAAAAAATCTGCGCTGCCGATTTTTCCCCGCTGTGGGCATCGCTGCCGCTGCCCCAGCGCGTGCCTAGGCCCCCAGTCTTTTTCGTCACGCCTAGGACTATAAACAGTCCAGACTCATCGCCAGCACCGGCTGCCGATTCTGCCGACTTTGCCGATTTCGTCGGCGCTGCCGATTCCAGCACTGCCCGCTGTGTCTGAACAGCCCCTGCTTCGTCAGCGCATCCCCTTGACGAATTTTCCTGCCTGGCCTGGACAGCCCAGCGTCCAGCCCATGTTCGTCAAAAAATCTGCGCTGCCGATTTTTCCCGCTGTGGGCATCGCTGCCGCTGCCCCAGCGCGTGCCTAGGCCCCCAGTCTTTTTCGTCACGCCTAGGACTATAAACAGTCCGGACTCATCGCCAGCACCGGCTGCCGATTCTGCCGACTTCGCCGATTTCGTCGGCGCTGCCGATTCCAGCACTGCCC
>JAQIZT010000023.1:12500-15000 GCA_029228515.1 Populus alba x Populus x berolinensis | reverse complement strand
GATAGCAAGCCAGCAGGGGCTGTCCGCGCTGCCGATATTTCCCACCGCTGGCATCGCTGCCGCTGCCCCGGGCCCGAAGGCAGCCCCCCCGCGGGCAAGATAGCAAGCCAGCAGGGGCTGTCCGCGCTGCCGATATTTCCCACCGCTGGCATCGCTGCCGCTGCCACGGGCCCGAAGGCAGCCCCCCCGCGGGCAAGATAGCAAGCCAGCAGGGGCTGTCCGCGCTGCCGATATTTCCCACCGCTGGCATCGCTGCCGCTGCCCCGGGCCCGAAGGCAGCCCCCCCGCGGGCAAGATAGCAAGCCAGCAGGGGCTGTCCGCGCTGCCGATATTTCCCACCGCTGGCATCGCTGCCGCTGCCACGGGCCCGAAGGCAGCCCCCCCGCGGGCAAGATAGCAAGCCAGCAGGGGCTGTCCGCGCTGCCGATATTTCCCACCGCTGGCATCGCTGCCGCTGCCACGGGCCCGAAGGCAGCCCCCCCGCGGGCAAGATAGCAAGCCAGCAGGGGCTGTCCGCGCTGCCGATATTTCCCACCGCTGGCATCGCTGCCGCTGCCACGGGCCCGAAGGCAGCCCCCCCGCGGGCAAGATAGCAAGCCAGCAGGGGCTGTCCGCGCTGCCGATATTTCCCACCGATGGCATCGCTGCCGCTGCCACGGGCCCGAAGGCAGCCCCCCCGCGGGCAAGATAGCAAGCCAGCAGGGGCTGTCCGCGCTGCCGATATTTCCCACCGCTGGCATCGCTGCCGCTGCCACGGGCCCGAAGGCAGCCCCCCCGCGGGCAAGATAGCAAGCCAGCAGGGGCTGTCCGCGCTGCCGATATTTCCCACCGCTGGCATCGCTGCCGCTGCCCCGGGCCCGAAGGCAGCCCCCCCGCGGGCAAGATAGCAAGCCAGCAGGGGCTGTCCGCGCTGCCGATATTTCCCACCGCTGGCATCGCTGCCGCTGCCACGGGCCCGAAGGCAGCCCCCCCGCGGGCAAGATAGCAAGCCAGCAGGGGCTGTCCGCGCTGCCGATATTTCCCACCGCTGGCATCGCTGCCGCTGCCCGGGCCCGAAGGCAGCCCCCCCGCGGGCAAGATAGCAAGCCAGCAGGGGCTGTCCGCGCTGCCGATATTTCCCACCGCTGGCATCGCTGCCGCTGCCACGGGCCCGAAGGCAGCCCCCCCGCGGGCAAGATAGCAAGCCAGCAGGGGCTGTCCGCGCTGCCGATATTTCCCACCGCTGGCATCGCTGCCGCTGCCACGGGCCCGAAGGCAGCCCCCCCGCGGGCAAGATAGCAAGCCAGCAGGGGCTGTCCGCGCTGCCGATATTTCCCACCGCTGGCATCGCTGCCGCTGCCACGGGCCCGAAGGCAGCCCCCCCGCGGGCAAGATAGCAAGCCAGCAGGGGCTGTCCGCGCTGCCGATATTTCCCACCGCTGGCATCGCTGCCGCTGCCCCGGGCCCGAAGGCAGCCCCCCCGCGGGCAAGATAGCAAGCCAGCAGGGGCTGTCCGCGCTGCCGATATTTCCCACCGCTGGCATCGCTGCCGCTGCCACGGGCCCGAAGGCAGCCCCCCCGCGGGCAAGATAGCAAGCCAGCAGGGGCTGTCCGCGCTGCCGATATTTCCCACCGCTGGCATCGCTGCCGCTGCACGGGCCCGAAGGCAGCCCCCCCGCGGCAAGATAGCAAGCCAGCAGGGGCTGTCCGCGCTGCCGATATTTCCCACCGCTGGCATCGCTGCCGCTGCCCCGGGCCCGAAGGCAGCCCCCCCGCGGGCAAGATAGCAAGCCAGCAGGGGCTGTCCGCGCTGCCGATATTTCCCACCGCTGGCATCGCTGCCGCTGCCACGGGCCCGAAGGCAGCCCCCCGCGGGCAAGATAGCAAGCCAGCAGGGCTGTCCGCGCTGCCGATATTTCCCACCGCTGGCATCGCTGCCGCTGCCCCGGGCCCGAAGGCAGCCCCCCCGCGGGCAAGATAGCAAGCCAGCAGGGGCTGTCCGCGCTGCCGATATTTCCCACCGCTGGCATCGCTGCCGCTGCCCCGGGCCGAAGGCAGCCCCCCCGCGGGCAAGATAGCAAGCCAGCAGGGGCTGTCCGCGCTGCCGATATTTCCCACCGCTGGCATCGCTGCCGCTGCCCCGGGCCCGACGGCAGCCCCCCCGCGGGCAAGATAGCAAGCCAGCAGGGGCTGTCCCCGCGTCAGCCCCCGTTGCCGTGAGCCTACCCCCTAGACGAATTTTCCTGCCAGGCCTGGCCAGCCCAGCGTCCAGCCCGTGTTCGTCAACAAATCTGCGCTGCCGATTTTCCGCGACGGGCCTCCAGCGGCATTTACCGCGCTGCCGATTTTTCCCACTGTTGTTATCGCTGCCGCTGCCCCAGCGTGTGCCTAGCCTCACCCGCGCGGGGGGCAGGCAAGAGCGCAGGGGCCAGGGCCCGAAGGCAGCCCCCCGCGGGTAAGATAGCAAGGCAGCAGGGGCTGTCCCCGCGTCAGCCCCCGTTGCGCAGCGCGGCAGGGGAAC
>JAQIZT010000023.1:0-5000 GCA_029228515.1 Populus alba x Populus x berolinensis | reverse complement strand
AATCGCTTCCATCCAACTAAGAACGGCCATGACCCACCACCCATAGAATCAAGAAAGAGCTCTCAGTCTGTCAATCCTTACTATGTCTGGAACCTGGTAAGTTTTCCCCGTTGTTGAGTCATATTAAGCTCGCACGGCTCCACTCTGGGTGGTGCCCTTCCGTCAATTCCTTTAAGTTTCAGGCTTGCGACCATACTCCCCCCAGAATCCCAAAAACTTTGATTTCTCATAAGGTGCCTGGCGGCAGTCCTAGAAGCAACATCCGCCAATCCCTGGTCTGGCATCGTTTATGGTTGAGACTAGGACGGTTATCTGATCGTTCTTCGAGCCCCCAACTTTACGTTCTTGATTAATGAAAACATCCTTGGCCAAATGCTTTCGAAGTTGTTCGTCTTTCATAAAGCCAAGAATTTCACCTCTGACTATGAAATACGAATGCCCCACCGAACTGTCCCTGTTACTCATTTACTCCGATCCCGGAAGGCCCAACACAATAGGATTCGAAAATACTTTGATGTTATCCCATGCTAATGTATCCACGAGCGTAGGCTTGCTATGAGCACTCAAATTTCCTCTAAGTAACAGCACCGGAGGCACGACCCGGCCATATAGTTAAGGCCAGGAGCGCAATCGCCGGTAGAAGGGACGAGGCGACCGGTTGCACACCTGAGGCGGACCAGGCGACCCAACCCAAAGTCCAACTACGAGCTTTTTAACTGCCAACAACTTAAATAAACGCTATTGGAGCAGGAACTTCCGCGGCTGCTGGCACCAGGGACTTGCCCTCCAATGGAATCTCGTTACGGGATTTAGATTGTACTCATTCCAATACCCAGACTCGAAGAGCCCGGTATTGTTATTTATTGTCACTACCTCCCCGTGTCAGGGATTGGGTAATTTGCGCGCCCTGCTGCCCTTCCTTGGATTTGGTAGCCGTTTCTCAGGCTCCCTCTCCGGAATCGAACACTAATTCTCCGTCACCCGTCACCACCATGGTAGGACTCTATCCTACCCATCGAAAGTTGATAGGGCAGAGAATTTGAATGTTGCGTCGCCAGCACGATGGCCGTGCGAATCCGTCGAGTTATCATGAATCATCAGAGCAACGGGCAGAGCCCGCGTCGACCTTTTCTCTAATAAATGCGTCCCTTCCTGAAAGTCGGGGGTTTGTTTGCACGTATTAGCTCTTGAATTACTACGGTAATCCGAGAGTAGCAAATACCATCAAACACAACAATAACTGATTTAATGAGCCATTCGCCAGTTTCACAGTTTGAATTAGTTCATACTTAGCACATGCATGGCTTAATCTCTTGAGACAAGCATATGACTACTGGCAGAAGGATCAACCAGGTAGCATTCCTTGGCGACACCACGACCCGCTAGATCCCCGACGCCGATGAGACGAGGGGCCGAGACGGGCGAGGAAGTCGTTCTTATCCGAGCCCTACGATCGGCTCGAACGGGACCGGTCGCAGGGGCGGAGGCCCCCGCGCCGGGCATCAGGCATCGATTCCCGCCTCCGAAAGCGACGGAGCGACCGCGCACGTGGGCCAGTTCGGCGGCTGATTCCGCTCGACTGGTAACTCGGGCGCCGACTGGTAGGTTCGCCACGCGCCCCCGGGGAGTGCGCGCGGCGGCGGAGAGGGACAGCTTCACATTCAAAATTCCACCGAAGTGGGTTACGCAGCACAGGAACCCCGCCTCGCCGACAAGGCACCCAGGGCCTTGGGGCCGAGAGTTGATGGGGGCAGCAGGCCGACAGTTCGGTGCACAAGCACGGAGCCATGCCGACACGGACAGCCCAATTACCGCTCATGCGACTCTGCGTACACCGCTGGACAACAATTCCCGACGAGAGAACCACGGGCCACGAGGGAAGGCAAGTGGAAACACCCGAGAAGAGATCGTGCCCGCACCGCTGGACGCGGAAAGGATCTCGAAGGGACAAGCAACACGCCGCTGGGGGACGCGAAGGATCTCGAAGGGACAAGCAACAAGCCGCGCGGGGACGCGGGGGATCTCGAAGGGACACGCAACAAGCGGGGGGGGGGGACGCGGCGGATCTCGAAGGGACAGGCCGCGGATGGGGAGCAACGGGGACAATCATTCGGGGGCCCATCTGCCTCAGCTCGGAAGACGGAGGGGCAGGCCTCGGCAGCGGGGCACATCGCGCAGGAGCTTTGGGATGGCGAGGAGAGCCAGCACCTTGGCAGGAGCGCCGCAACTGGAATGCAGCACGACCAGCGCGGGACAGCTCTCCTCGCAATCCCCCAAGCTCGGCGGTCCGCACCAGACACGTCGGCCAGGCCTCCAGCTTGCGAGGGCCACAGGCACCGCGGCCACCGCTGCGTTGACGTCACGCCAAGCCGTTGGGCGCGTTGGGGCTGCCCGCACCGTTGGCACGTGGGAATCCTGCTTAAGGCCCCACACCCGAGACCGCGGATAAGCAGCCCCAACGCGCCCAACGGCTTGTGAGGCGGGTCACGGCTATGGCGGTGGCCGGATTCGGGACGTCGCCGTTACGTAGCGCCAAGCCGTTGGGCGCCGTTTGGGGCTGCCAGCACCTTTGGCACGAGGGGAATCCTGTTAAGGCCCCACGCCCGAGACCGCGGATAGATAAAGCAGCCCCAACGCGCCCCAACGGCTTGGAGCGGGTGAAGGGAAGGGATTCCTGGCCACCGCCACCGGGACGTCGCGGCAAGCTGAGCGGCGCGCGTCGGCTGCCAGGCACCTTGGATACGAGCGCGGCTTGATAAGGCCACCACGCCCACGCTGCGGAATTAAGCAGCCCCAACGCGCCCAACGGCTTGGAGCGGGTCCGGGGGGACGGTGGGCGGGAATCGTGGACGTCGCGCACACAAGCCGTTGGGGGCGCGTTGGGGCTTGCCTATTGGTTGGCACGGGGCGCTGGCAAATCAGAGAGTGCACGTGCGCGCCCGCAGCCGCGGAATAAGCAGAGCCCAACGCGCCGCCACCGGCTTGGGAGCGGGTCACAGGGACGGTTGGCGGAATCGGGTCGTCGCCGGCCGGGAAAAACGGGTCATCGATGGCGGCGTTACTTCGGGGCCATGAGGACCCCACGGTAGTCCGAGCTATAGCAGCAGCCCACAAAATTCCCCCGCGGCAGGCCTAATGGGCGCCAGGCCAGCGCGCCCCATGGGCCAGTCAGGGGGCACCCCCCTAAAGAGCTATAAGTGTTAATTGCAGCTCTGGCAGGGGTAGACACTACTAGGTCCCAGCTGTCACCCCCCCCTCTAAAAAAAATTCATTTCTTGGTATTTTGAGCTGAAAATTTTTGCACATAAGGCTGGCAAAAATCCAATCCAACTTTATTAAAATTTTTCCCAGATTTTTTCGAGGTTCGGGAAGTATTTTATTTTATTTTTTCCTACCATTAAAAAATCAAGGAAATACGCAAAAACTAGGAAACCGGCCCGGAATGACCCCAAATTTGGCTGGCTAGCCTCACCAAAAAATATGGCTTGATTTTACTGGATTGGTTTCATGTGGGAACGCACGACGTTTTCTTGGGGGGATGCGGGGGAAAACCGGCAGCGCGCATAATGCGCGGCCAGCGACGTCGGGCTGGCCCCTAGCAGCCGCCTAGCCTCTCCTCGCGCGGGGGGCAGGCAAGAGCGCTAGCTGCCCCGGGCCCGGAAGGCAAGCCCCCCCGCGGGCAAGATAGCAAGCCAGCAGGGGCTGTCCGCGGCTTGCCGATATTTCCCACCGCTGGCATCGCTGCCGCTTGCCACGGGCCCGAAAGGCAGCCCCCCCCCCTGCGGGCAAGATAGCAAGCCTGCAGGGGCTGTCCGCGCTGCCGATATTTCCCACCGCTGGCATCAAAATGCTGCCGCTGCCCCGGGCCCGCAATGCAGCCCCCCCGGCCCCGGGGCAAGATAGCAAGCCAGCAGGGGCTATCCGCGCTGACCGATATTTCCCACCGCTGGCATCGCTGCCGCTGCCCACGGGGCCGAAGGCAGCCCCCCCGCGGGCAAGATATAGCAAGCCAGCAGGGGCTCGTCCGCGCTTGCCGATATGGTTCCCACCGCTGGCAATCGCTTTTGCCGCTGCCCCGGGCCCAGCGGAAGGCAGCCCCCCCGCGGGCAAAGATGCAAGCCAGGCAGGGGCTGTCCGCGCTTGCCGATCATTTCCCACCGCTGGCATCGCTGCCGCTGCCACGGGCCCGAAGGCAAGCCCCCCCGCGGGCAAGATAGCAAGCCGAGCCAGGGGCTTGTCACCGCGCTGCCGATATTTTCCCAACCGCTGGCATTCGCTCTGCCGCTGCCACGGGCCCGAAGGCAGCCCCCCCGCGGGCAAGATAGCAAGACCAGCAGGGGCTGTCCGCGCTGCCGATACTTTCCCACCGCTGGGCATCGCTGCCGCTTTTGCCTTCTGGGCCCCGAAGGCAGCCCCCCCGCGGGCAAGATAGCAAGCCAGCAGGTGGCTTGTCCCGACGCTGCCGATATTTTCCAACGATGGCATCGATTGCCGCTGCCCACCGGGCACGGATAGGCAAGCCCCCCCCGCGGGGCAAGATAGCAAGCCAGCAGGGGCTGTCCGCGCTTGCCGATATTTCCCACCGCTGGGCATCGCTTGCCGCTGCCACGCGGCCCGAAGGCAGCACCCCCGCGGTGGGCAAGATAGGCAAGCCAGCAGGGGTAATCCTGTCCGCGCTGCCGATATTTCCCACCGCTGGCATTCGCTTGCCGCGCTGCCCCGGGCCCGAAGGGCAAGCCCCCCGCGGGCAAGATAGCAAGCCAGCAGGAGGCTTCGTCCGCGCTGCCGATATTTTCCCACCGACTGGCATCGCTGCCGCTTTGCTGCCACGGGCCCGAAGGCAGCCCCCCCGCGGGCAAGATAGCAAGCCAGCAGGGGCTGTCCCGAGCTGCCGATATTTCCCACCGCTGGACATCGCGCTGGGGCGCTGCCCCGGGCCCGAAGGCAGCCCCCCCGCGGGCAAGATAGCAAGCCAGCAGGGGCTGTCCGCGCCCGATATT
>JAQIZT010000022.1:0-75994 GCA_029228515.1 Populus alba x Populus x berolinensis | reverse complement strand
TTTCTGATTATGACGTAGTCCATGAGCGTTGAAAGATATATGCGTCTTCCCTGGAACCGGGTTTTGGTGATGATATCTGGGGTCTCATCGACGCAGTTCTCGGACAATGATTTCTGATTATGATGTAGTCCATGGGCGCTGAAGATTTCAGCTTCAGCCGTGGAACTGGGTTCCAGTGATGATTTCTGGGTCTCGAGGATTGTAGTGATTCGTCAATGATTTCTGATTATATACGTAGTCCGTGGGCGCTAAAGATTTCAGCGTCAGCCTTGGATCTAGGGTGCGAGTGATGATTTCTGGGTAGGTAGGGACTCAGTTTTCATCATTGATTTCTGGATTCTGAGTAGTCTACGGGCGATGAAGATTTCAGCGTCACCAAGGGAAACAGGGTTCCTGTGATGATTAATTGGTCCTCCAGGGACTCAGTTTTGATTAAAGCTTTCTGATTCTGAAGTACGCCAATGGGGCGATGAAGATTTCAGCGTCACCCATGGAATAGGGTTCCGAGTGATGATTATCTGGGTCTCTAGGGACTCAGTTTTCGTCAATGATTTCTGATTATGACGTGGGGTCCATGAGCGTTGAGGATTTTCTGGCGTCATCCATGGAAAAACTGGGTTTTGGTGATGATAGTTGAGTCTTCATGGACGCCAGATTTCGACAATGGATTTCTGATTATGATATAGGTCCATGGGCGCTGAAGATTTCAGCCTTCAGCGTGGAACTGCGTTCCAGTTGATGATTTCTAGGTCTCGAGGATTGTAGTGTTCGTTAATGAATTTATGATTATGGACGTAGTTCCAAGGGCGCTGAAGATTTCAGCGTCAGCCTTGGATCTGGGTTGCGGTTTGCTGACGTACGCCATGGGCGATTGAAGATTTTCAGCGTCACCCATGGAACATGGGTTCCGGGGATAGATGTATCTGGGTCTCAGGGAGGCACTTTTGTCAATGATTTCTGCTTATGACGTAGTCCATGAGCGTTGAAGATTTTGCGTCATCCATGGAACCGGGTTTGGTGATGATATCTTGGTCTCATCGACGCAGTATCGACACTGATTTCTGATTATGATGTAGTCAATGGGCGCTGAAGATTTCAGCTTCAGCCGTGGAAATGGGTTCCAGTGATGATTTCTAGGTCTCGAGGATTGTAGTGTTCGTCAATTATTTCAGATTATAAGTAGTCCATGGCGCTGTAGATTTCAGCCGTCAGCCTTGGCTTGGGTTCCGGTGATGATTTTGGGTAGGTCGGGACTCAGTTTTCATCACTGATTTCGGATTCTGACGTTACGCCATGGGCGATGAAGAATTTCAGCGGTCACCCATGGAAACAGGGTTCGGTGGATGATATCTGGGGTCTCGAGGGACGTAGTTCGTCAATTCGATTTCTGATTATGACGTCGTCCATGAGCGTTGAAAGGTTTCAGCGTTCGCCTTGGATCAGGGGTTGCGGTGATGGTTTCTGGGTTGGTCGGGACTCAGTTTTCATCACTGATTCTTTCTTATTCTGAGGTAGTCTATGGGCGGTGACGATTTCAGCGTCAGCCGTGGAATTTGGGTTTTTGTGAAGATTAATTGGTCTCCAGGGGACTCAGTTTTCATCAATGATTTCTGCTTCTGACGTACGCCATGGGCGATGAAGATTTCAGCGTCACCCCATGGATCAGGGTTCCGGTGATTGATATCTGCGTCTCCAGGGATGCACTTTTCGTCAATGATTTCTGATTAAGACGTAGTCCATGCAGCGTTGAAGTTTTATGCGTCATCCATGGAACCGGGGTTTTGGTGATGACTATCTGGGTCTCATGGACGCTATTTTCGACACTGATTTCTGATTATGATGGAGTCCATGGGCGTTGACGATTTCAGCTTTCAGCCGTGGAAATGGGTTCCAGTGATGTTTTCTAGGTCTCGAGGATTGTAGGTGTTCGTCAATGATGTCTGATTATGGACGTAGTCCAAGGGCGCTGAAGATTTCAGCGTCAGCCTTGGATCTGGGTTGCGGTGATGATTTCGGGGTAGGTAGGGACTCAGTTTTCATCACTGATTTTCAGTTCTGACATACGCCATGGGCTATGAAGATTTCAGCGTCACCCATGTTCAGGGTTCCGGTGATGATATCTGGGTCTCCAGGGATGCACTTTTCTTTTTTTTTTTTTTTTAGTCAATGATTTCTGATTAGGACGGAGTCCATGTGCGTTGAAGATTTATGCGTTCATCCATGGGAACGGGTTTTTGTGATGATATCTGGGTCTCATCGACGCAGTTCTCGACCATGATTTCTGATTATGATGGAGTCCATGGGCGCTGAAGATTTCAGCTTCAGCCGTGGAACTGCGTTTCAGTGATGATTTCTGGGGTTCGAGGATTGTAGTGTTCTGTCAATGATTATGATTATGACGTAGTCCAAGGGCGCTGAAGATTTCAGCGTCAGCCTTGGATCTGGGTTGCGGGTGATGATTTCTGGGTAGGTAGGGATCTCAGTTTTCATCACTGATTTCTTATTCTGACGTACGCCATGGTGATGAAGATTTCAGCGTCACCCATGGGAACAGGGTTCCGGTGATGATATCTGGGTCTCGGGGGACGTAGTTTTCGTCAATGATTTCTGATTATGACATAGTCCATGAGCGTTGAAAGGGGTTTCAGTGTCAGCCTTGGGATTGGGTTCCGGAGATGATATCTGGGTCTCCAGGGATGCACTTTTCGTCAATGATTTCTGATTATGACGTAGTCCATGAGCGTTGAAGCTTTATGCGTCATCCATGGAACTGGGTTTAGGTGATGATATCTGGGTCTCATGGACGCAGGATTTCGACAATGATTTCTGCTTATGATGGAGTCCATGGGCGTTGAAGATATCAGCTTCAGCCGTGGAAATGGGTTCCAGTGATGATTTCTAGGTCTCGAGGATTTTTTTTTTTTTATAGTGTTCGTCATTGTTTTCTGATTATGACGTAGTCCAAGGCGCTGAAGATTTCAGCGTCAGCCTTGGATCGGGGTTGCGGTGATGATTCTGGGTAGGTAGGGACTCAGTTTTCATCACTGATTTCTGATTCTGACATACGCCATTGGGCGATGAAGATTATTCAGCGTCACCCATGGATCCGGGTTCCGGTGATGATATCTGGGTCTCCAGGGATGCACTTTTCGTCAATGATTTCTGATTATGACGTAGTCCATGGAGCGTTGAAGATTTTATGGCGTCATCCATGGAACCGGGTTTTGGTGATGATATCTGGGTCTCATCGGACGCAGTTCTCGACAATGATTTAATTATGATGTAGTCCATGGGCGCTGAAGATTTCAGCTTCAGCCGTGGAACTGCGTTCCAGTGATGATTTCTGGGTCTCGAGGATTGTAGTGTTCGTCACTGATTTCTGATTATGACGTAGTCCTAAGGGCGCTGAAGATTTCAGCGTCAGCCTTGGATCTGGGTTGCGGTGATGATTTTCTGTGGTAGGTAGGGACTCCGTTTTCTTCACTGATTTCGGATTCTGACGTACGCCATGGTGATGAAGATTTCAGCGTCACCCATGGAACAGGGTTCCGGTGATGATATCTGGGTCTCGAGGGACGTAGTTTTTCGTCAATGATTTCTGATTCTGCCATAGTCCATTGGCGTTGAGGATTTCAGTGTCCGCTTGGAATCTGGTTCCGGTGATGCTATCTGGGTCTCCAGGGATGCACTTTTCGTCAATGGATTTCTGATTATGACGTAGTCCTATGAGCGTTGAAGATTTATGCGTCATTCCATGGAACTGGGTTTAGGTGATGATATCTGGGTCTCATGGACGCAGATTATCGACAATGATTTCTGATTATGATGTAGGCCTATGGGCGTTGAAGATTTCAGCTTCAGCCGTTGGGGAACTGGGGGTTCCAGTGATGATTTCTAGGTCTCGAGGATTGTGAGTGTTCGTCAATGATTTCTGATTATGAAAACCGTAGTCCAAGGGCGCTGAAGATTTCAGCGTCAGCCTTGGATCTGGGTTGCGGTGATGATTTCTGGGTAGGTAGGGACACAGTTTTCATCACTGATTTCTGATTCTGACATACGCCATGGGCGATGAAGATTTCAGCGTCACCCATGGATCAGGGTTCCGGTGATGATATCTGGGTCTCCAGGGATGCTCTTTTCGTCAATGATTTCTGATTATGACGTAGTCCATGAGTCGTTGAAGATTTATGCGTCATCCATGGAACCGGGTTATGGTGATTTATATCTGGGTCTAATTCACGCAGTTCTCGACAATGATTTCTAATTATGATGTAGTCCATGGGCGCTGAAGATTTCAGCTTCAGCCGTGGAACTGGGTTCCAGTGATGATTTCTGGGTCTCGAGGATTGTAGTGTTCGTCAATGATTTCTGATTATGACGTAGATCCAAGGGCGCTGAAGATTTCAGCGTCAGCCTTGGATCTGGGTTGCGGTGATGATTTCTTGGGTAGGTAGGGACTCAGAATTTTCTTCACTAATGATTTCTGATTCTGACGTACGCCATGGGCGATGAAGATTTCAGCGTCACCCATGGAACCGGGTTCCGGTGAAATATCTGGGTCTCTTGGGACACAGTTTTCATCAATGCTTTCTGATTTTGACGTAAGTCCATGGGCCTTGAAGATATATGCGTCATCCATGGAAACCGGTTTAGGTGCTGATATCTGGGTCTCATCGACGCAGTTTCGGACAATGATTTCTGATTATGATGTCGTCCATGGGCGCTGAACATTTCAGCTTCAGCCGTGGAATTGGGTTCCAGTGATGGATTTCAGGGTCTCGAGGATTGTAGTGGTTCGTACTATGATTTCTGATTATAACGTAGTCCATTGGCGCTGAAGATTTCAGCGTCAGCCTTGGATCTGGGTTGCGGTGATGATTTCTGGGTAGGTAGGGACTCAGTTTTCATCACTGATTGTGATTCTGACATACGCCATGGGCGATGACGATTTCAGCGTCACCCATGGAATAGGGTTCCGGTGATGATATCTGGGTCTCTAGGGACGCAGTTTTCGTCAATGATTTCTGATTATGGACGTTAGTCCATGAGCGTTGAAGATTTATGCGTCATCCATGGAACTGGGTTTTGGTGATGCTATCTGGGTCTCATGGACGCTGATTTCGACAATGATTTTCTGATTCTGATGTAGTCCATGGGCGCATGAAGATTTCAGCTTCAGTACTTGGAAATGGGTTCCAGTGATGATTTCTAGGTCTCGAGGATTTGTAGTGTTCGTCCATGATTTCTGATTATGACGTAGTCCACGGGCGCTGAAGATTTCAGCGTTTTAGCCTTGGATCTGGGTTGCGGTGATGATTATCTGGGTAGGTAGGGACTCAGTTTTCATCCATGATTTCTGATTCTGACATACGCCATGGGCGATGAAGATTTCAGCGTCCACCCATGGATCAGGGTTCCTGTGGTGATTTATTGGTCTCCAGGGACTCAGTTTTCATTAATGATTTCTGGATTCTGAAGTACGCCACACGAGGCGATGGAAGATTTCAGCGTCACCACACTTCAAAAAACCATGGAACAGGGTTTTCGGTGATGATATCTGGGTTCTCTAGGGACGCAGTTTTCGTCAATGACCTTCTGATATATGACGTGGTCCATGAGCGTTGAAGATTATTTGCGTCTTCCATGGAACCGGGTTTTGGTGATGATATCTGGGTCTCATTCGGCTGCAGTTCTTGACAATGATTTCTGATTATGATGTAGTCCATGGGCGCTGAAGATTTCAGCTTCAGCCGTGGAACTGGGTTTCAGGTGATGATTTCTGGGTCTCGAGGATTGTAGTGTTCGTCAATGTGATTTCTGATCTATGACGTAAGTCCATGGGCGCTAAAGATTTCAGCGTCAGCCTTGGATCTATGTTGCGGTGATGATTTCTGGGTAGGTCGGGACTCAGTTTTTCATCATGATTTCTGATTCTGAGGGGGGGGTAGTCTACGGGCGATGAAGATTTCAGGCGTCACCCATGGAACAGGGTTTCCTGTGATGATTATTGGGTCTCCAGGGAATCAGTTTTGATTAATGATTTCTGATTCTGAGATACTCCATGGGAGATGAAGATTTCAGCGTCACCCATGGAAATAGGGTTCCGGTGATGATATCGGGTTCTCTAGGGACGCAGTTTTCGTCAATGATTTCTGATTACTGACGTAGTCCATGAGCGTTGAAGATTTATGCTGTCATCCATGGAACCGGGGTTTTGGTGATGATATCTGGGTCTCAATCGACGCAGGTTCTCGACAATGATTTCTGATTATGATGTAGTCAATGGGCGCAGAAGATTTCAGCTTCAGCCGTGGAAATGGGTTCCAGTGTATGATTTCTCGGTCTCGAGGATTGTAGTGTTCGTCAATGATTTCTGATTATAACGTAGTCCATGGGCGCTGAAGAATTTCAGCGTCAGCCTTGGATCTGGGTTGCGGTGATGATTTCTGGGTAGGTACGGACTCAGTTTTCATCACTGATTTCTGATTCTGACGTACGCCATGGGCGAAGAAGATTTCAGCGTCACCCATGGAACTGGGTTCCGGTGATGATATCAGGGTCTCGAGGGACGTAGTTTTCTTCAATGATTTCTGATTTATGACGTAGTCCTATGAGCGTTGTAGGTTTCAGCTTTAGCCATGGATCTGGGTTGCGGGTGATGATTTCTGGGTTGGTAGGGACTCAGTTTTCATCACTGATTTCTTATTCTGAGGTAGTCTATGGGCGGTGACGATTCCAGCGTCAGCCGTGAAATTGGGTTTTTGTGATGATTAATTGGTCTCCAGGGACTCAGTTTTCATCAATGATTTCTGATTCTGACTGTTACGCCATGGGCGATGAAGATGTCAGCGTCCACCATGGAATTAGGGTTCCGGTGATGATATCTGGGTCTCTTAGGGATGCACTTTTCGTCAAATGATTTCTGATTATGACGTAGTCCATGAGCGTTGAAGATATATGCGTCTTCCATGGAACCGGGTTTTGGTGATGATATTCTGGGTCTCATCGACGCAGTTCTTCGACAATGATTTCTGATTATGATTTAGTCTCCATGGGCGCTGAAGATTTCAGCTTCAGCCGTGGAACTGGGTTCCAGTGATGATTTCTGGGTCTCGAGGTTTGTAGTGTTCGTCAATGATTTCTGATTATAACGTAGTCCATGGGCGCTAAAGATTTCAGTCGTCCGCCTTGGATCTAGGGTTGCGGTGATGATTTCTAGCTAGGTAGGGACTCAGTTTTCATCATTGATTTCTGATCTCTGAGGTCGTCTTACGGGCGATGAAGATTTCAGCGTCTCCAATGGAACAGGGTTCCTGTGATGATTAATTGGTCTCCAGGGACACAGTTTTGATTAATGATTTCTGATTCTGAAGTTACGGCAATGGGCGATGAAGATTTCAGGTTCACCCATGGAATAGGGTTCCGATGCATGGCTATCTGGGTCTCTAGGGACGCTGTTTTCGTCAATTGATATTCTGATTATGACGTAGTCCAAATGAGCGTTGGAAGATTTATGCGTCATCCATTAACTGGGTTTTGGTGATGATATCTGAGTTCTCATGGACGCAGATTTTTCGACAATGATTGCTGATTATGATATAGTCCATGGCGGCTGCAGATTTCAGCTTCTCAGCCGTGGAACTGCGTTCCAGTGATGATTTCTAGGTCTCGAGGATTGTAGTGTTCGTTAATGATTTCTGATTATGACGTAGTCCAAGGGCGCTGAAGATTTCAGCGTCAGCCTTGGATCTGGGTTGCGGTTTCTGTCGTACGCCATGGGCGTTGAAGATTTCCGCGTCACCCATGGAACAGGGTTCCGGGGTTGATATCTGGGGTCTCCAGGGATGCACTTTTCTGTCAATGATTTCTGATTATGACGTAGTCAATGAGCGTTGAAGAATTTTTTTTTTTTACTGCGTCATCCATGGAACCGGGTTTTGGTGTTGATATCTTGGTCTCATCGACGCAGTTCTCTGACAATGATTTTTGATTATGATTGTTAGTCCATGGGGCGCTGCAGATTTCAGCTTCAGCCGTGGAAATTAAAAAAAGGTGGTTCCAGTGATGATTTCTAGGTCTCGAGGATTGTAGTGTGCGTCTGAATGATGTTCTGATTATAACGTAGTCCAGGGGCGCTGAAGATTTCAGCGTCAGCCTTGGATCTGGGTTGCGGTGATGATTTATGGGTAGTGTAGGGGACTCAGTTTTCAACACTGATTTCTGATTATGACGTTACGCCCTGGGCGATGAAGAAATTTCAGCGTCACCCATGGAACAGGGTTCCGGTGATGATATCTGGGGTCTCGAGGGACGTAGTTTTCGTCAATGATTTCTGAACTATGACGTAGTCCATGAGCGTTGAAGGTTTCAGCGTTAGCCTTGGATCTGGGTTGCGGTGATGATTTCTGGGTTGGTAGGGACTCAGTTTTCATCTACTGATTTCTTATTCTGAGGTAGTCTATGGGCGGTGACGATTTCAGCGTCAGGCGTGGAATTGGGTTTATGTGCTGATTAATAGGTCTCCAGGGACTCAGTTTTCATCAATGATTTCTGATTCTGATCGTACGCCATTGGCGATGAAGATTTTCAGCGTCACCCATGGATCAGGGTTCCGGTGATGATATCTGCGACTCCAGGGATGCCACTTTTCGTCAATGATTTTTGATTATGACGTAGTCCATGAGCGTTGAAGATTTATGCGTCATCCATGGAACCGGGTTTTGGTGATGATATCTGGGTCTCATGGACGCAAGATTTCGACAATGATTTCTGATTATGATGGAGTCCATGGGCGTTGAAGATTTCAGCTTCAGCCGTGGAAATGGGTTCCAGTGATGATTTCTAGGTCTCGAGGATTGTAGTGTTCGTCAATGATTTCTGATTATGACCGTAGTCCAAGGGCGGCTGAAGATTTCAGCGTCAGCCTTGGATCTTCGGTTGCGGTGATGATTTCTGGGTAGGAAGGGACTCAGTTTTCATCACTGATTTCTGATTCAAACATACGGCATGGGCGATGAAGATTTCAGCGTCACCCATGGATCAGGGTTCCGGTGAGTTGATATCTGGTGTCTCCAGGGATGCACTTTTCGTCAAAGATTTCTGATTATGACGTAGTCCATGAGCGTTTGAAGAATTTATGCGTCATCCATGGAAACCGGGTTTTGGGTGATGATATCTGGGTTCTCATCGACGCAGTTCTCGACAAATGATTTAGTTTATGATGTAGTCCATTGGGCGCTGAGAATTTCAGCTTCAGCCGTGGAACTGCGTTCCAGTGATGAATTTGGGGTCTCGAGGATTGTAGTGTTTCGCTCCATGATTTCTGATTATGACGTAGTCTAAGGGCGCTGAAGATTTTCAGCGTCAGCCTTGGATCTGGGTTGCGGTGATGATTTCTGGGTAGGTAGGGGACTCAGTTTTTCATCACTGTATTTCTTATTCTGACGTACGCCATGTGATGAAGATTTCAGCGGTCACCATTGGAACAGGGTTCCGGTGATGATGATAATCTGGGTCTCGAGGGACGTAGTTTTCGTCAATTGATTTCTGATTATGACATAGTCCATGAGCGTTGAGGATTTCAGTGTCAGCCTTGGAATCTGGGTTCCGGTGATGGATATCTGGGGTCTCCAGGGATGCACTTTTCGTCAATGGTTTCTGATTATGACGTAGTCATTGTGCGTTGAAGATTCTGCGTTCATCCATGGAACGGGGTTTAGGTGATGATATCTGGGTCTCATGGACGCAGATTTCGACAATGATTTCTGATAATGATGGAGTCCAAAAATGGGCGTTGAAGATTTCAGCGTCAGCCGTGGAAAATGGGTTCCAGTGATGATTTCTAGGTCTCGAGGATTGTAGTGTTCGTCCATGTTTTTCTGATTATGACGTCGTCCAAGGGCGCTGAAGCTTTCAGCGTCAGCCTTGGATCTGGTGTGTTGCGGTGATGATTTCTGGGTAGGTAGGGGACTCAGGTTTTCATCACTGATTTTCTGATTCTGACATACGCCATGGGCGATGACGCTTTCAGCGTTCACCCATGGATCAGGGTTCCGGTGATGATATCTGGGTCTCCAGGGATGCCACTTTTCGTCCTGATTTCTGATTATGACGTCGTCCATGGAGCGATGAGGATTTATGCGTCCTCCATTGGAACCGGGTTTTGGTGATGATATCTGGGTCTCATCGACGCAGTTCTCGACAATGATTTCTACTTATGATGTAGTCCATGGGCGCTGAAAGATTTCAGCTTCAGCCGTTGGACCTGCGTTCCAGTGATGATTTTCTGGGTCTCGAGGGGGGAATTGTATTGTTCGTCAATGATCTTCTGATTATGACGTAGTCCAAGGGCGCTGAAGATTTCAGCGTCAGCCTTGGATCTGGGTTGCGGTGATGATTTCTGGGTAGGTAGGGACTCAGTTTTCATCACTGATTTCGGATTCTTGACGTACGCCATGGTGATGAAGATTTTTTTTCAGCGTCACCCATGGAACAGGGTTCCGGTGATGAGATCTGGGGTCTCGAGGGGACGTAGTTTTCGTCAATGATTTCTTGATTATGAACATAGTCCATGAGCGTTGAAGGTTTCCGTGTCAGCCTTGGATCTGGGTTCCTGGTGATGATATCTGGGTCTCCAGGGATGCACTTTTCGTCAATGATTTCTGATTATTTGACGTAGTCCATGAGCGTTGAAGATTTATGCGTCATCCATGGAACTGGGTTTAGGTGATGATATCTGGGTCTCATGGACGCAGATTTCGACAAATGATTTCTGATTATGATGGAGTCCATGGGCGTTGAAGATTTCAGCTTCAGCTGTGGAAAAGGGTCTTCCAGTGATGATTTCTAGGTCTCGAGGATTGTAGTGTTCGTCAATGATTTCTGATTATGACGTAGTCCAAGGGGGCTGAAGATTTCAGCGTTCAGCCTTGGGATCTGGGTTGCGGTGATGATTTCTGGGTAGGTAAGGGACTCAAGTTTTCATCACTGATTTCTGATTCTGACATACGCCTATGGGCGATGAAGATTTCAGCGTCACCCATGGATCAGGGTTCCGGTGATGATAAATCTGGGTCTCCAGGGGATGCACTTTTCGTCAATGATCATTCTGATTATGCCGTAGTCCATGAGCGCTGAAGATTTTTGCGTCATCCATGGAACCGGGTTTTTGGTGATGATATCTGGGTCTCATCGACGCAGTTCTCGAAAATGACTTCTAAGTATGATGTAGTCCATGGGCGCTGAAGATTTCAGCTTTTTCAGCCGTGGAAACTGCGTTCCAGTGATGATTTCTGGGTCTCGTGGATTGTAGTGTTCGTCAAGGGATTTCTGATTATGACGTAGTCCAAGGGCGCTGAAGATTTCAGCGTCAGCCTTGGATCTGGGTTGCGGTGATGATTTCTGGGTAGGTAGGGGACCTCAGTTTTCATCACTGATTTCTGATTCTGACGTACGCCATGGTATGAAGATTTCAGCGTCCACCCATGGAACAGGGTTCCGGTGATGTTATCTGGGTCTCGAGGCCGTAGTTTTTGTCAATGATTTCTGATTATGACGTAGTCCATGAGCGTTGAAGGTTTCAGTGTCAGCCTTGGGATCTGGGTTCCGGTGATGATATCTGGGTCTCCAGGGATGCACTTTTCGTCAATGATTTCTGATTTTGACGTTAGTCCATGGAGCGATGAAGGATTCAGTGTTCAGCCTTGGATCCGGGTTCCGGTGATGATATCTGGGTCTCATGGACGCAAGATTTCGACAATGATTTCTGATTATGAGGGAGTCCATGGGCGCTGAAGATTTCAGCTTCAGCCGTGGAAATGGGTTCCAGGGATTGATTTCAGGGTCTCGAGGATTGTAGTGTTCGTCAATGATTTCTGATTATGGTACGTAGTCCAAGGGCATGAAGATTTCAGCGTCAGGCCTTGGATCTGGTTGCGGTGATGATTTTTGGGTAGGTAGGGACTCAGTTTTCATCACTGATTTCTGATTCTGACGTACGCCATGGGCGATGAAGATTTCAGCGTCACCCATGGAACAGGGTTCCGGTGATGATATCTGGGTTCTCCAGGGATGCACTTTTTCGTCAATGATTACTGATTATAACGTTAGTCCATGCGCGTTGAAGATTTATGCGTCATCCATGGAACTGGGTTTTGGTGATGGACTTTTTTGGTCTCATGGAAGCAGATTTTGACAATGATTTCTGATTATGATGTAGTCCATGGGCGCTGAAGAATTCAGCTTCAGCGTTGGAACTGGGTTCCACTAATGAATTCTGGGTTCTCGAGGATTGTAGTGTTCGTCAATGATTTCTGATTATGAACGTAGTCCAAGGGCGCTGAAGATTTCAGCGTCAGCATAGGATCTGGGGTGCGGTGAATGATTTCTGGGTCGGTAGGGACTCAGTTTTCATCACTGATTTCTGATTCTGAGGTAGTCTACGGGCGATGAAGATTTCAGCGTCACCCATGGAACAGGGTTCCTGTGATGATTAATTGGTCTCCAGGGACTCAGTTTTCATTAATGATTTCTGATTCTGAAGTCCGGCATGGGCGATGAAGACTTTCAGGTTCACCCATGGAATAGGGTTTCGGTGATGATATCTGGTGTCTCTAGGGACGCAGTTTTCGTCAATGACTTCTGATTCATGACGTAGTCCATGAGCGTTGAAGATTTATGCGTCATCCATGGAACTGGGTTTTGGTGATGTTATCTGGGTCTCATGGACGCAGATTTCGACAATGGATTCTGATTATGATGTAGTCCGGGGCGCTGAAGATTTCAGCTTCAGCCGTGGAGAATGGGTTCCACTGATGATTTCTAGGTCTCGAGGATTGTAGTGTTCGTCAATGATTTCTGATTATGACGTAGTCCATGGGCGCTGAAGGTTTCAGCGTCAGCCTTGGATCTGGGTTGCTGGTGATGATTTCTGGGTAGGTAGGGACTCAGTTTTCATCACTGATTTCTGATTCTGCCATACGCCATGGGCGATGAAGCTTTCAGCGTCACCCATGGACCAGGGTTCCGGTGCTGATATCTGGGTCTCCAGGGATGCACTTTTCGTCAATGACTTTCTTGATTATGACGTCGTCCATGGGCGTTGAAGATTTCTGCGTTATCCATGGAACTGGGTTTGGTGATGATATCTGGGTCTCATCGACGCAGTTCTCGACAATGATTTCTGATTCTGTAGTCTATGGGCGCTGAAGATTTCAGCTTCCGCCGTGGAACTGGGGGGGGGGGGGGTTCCAGTGATGATTTCTGGGTCTCGAGGATTGTAGTGTTCAGTCAATGATTTGGATTATGACGTAGTCCAAGGGCGCTGAAGATTTCTCGTCAGCCTTGGATATGGGTTGCGGTGATGATGTCTGGGTAGGTAGGGACTCCGTTTTCATCACTGGATTTCTGATTCTGACATTCGCCATGGGCGATGAAGATTTTCAGCGTTCACCCCATGGAAACAGGGTTCCGGTGATGATATCTGGTCTCTCCAGGGATGCACTTTTCGTCAATGATTTCTGATTATGACGTAGTCCATGGGCGTTGAAGATGTATGCGTCATCCATGGAACTGGGTTTTGGTGATGGATATCTGGGTCTAATGGACGCAGATTTCGACAATGATTTCTGATTATGATGTAGTCCATGGAGGCGCTGAAGATTTCAGCTTCCGCCGTTAGAACTGGTTTCCAGTGATGATTTCTAGGTCTCGAGGATTGTAGTGTTCGTCAATGATTTCTGATTATGACGTTGTCCATGGGCGCTGAAGATTTCAACGTCGGCCTTGGATCTGGGTTGCGGTGATGATTTCTGGGTAGGTAGGGACTCAGTTTTTTCATCACTGATTTCTGGTTCTAACATACGGCATGGGCGATGAAGATTTCAGCGTCACCCATGGAACAGGGTTCCGGTGATGATATCTAGGTCTCCAGGGAGGCACTTTTCGTCAATGGATTACAGATAATGACGTAGTCCATGGGCGTTGAAGATTTTATGCGTCATCCATGGATCTGGGTTTTGGTGCTGATATCTGGGTCTCATCGACGCAGTTTCGACAATGATTTCTGATTATGATGTAGTCCATGGGCGCTGAAGATTTCAGCTTCAGCCGTGTGAACAGGGTTACAGTGATGATTTCTGGGTCCTTTTGAGGAATGTAGTGTTCGTCAATGATTTCTGATTGTGACGTAGTCCTATGGGCGCTGAAGATTTCAGCGTCCGCCTTGGATCTTGGGGGGTTTTTTTGGCGGTGATGATTTCTGGGTTGGTAGGGACTCAGGTTTTCATCAGTGATTTTTGATTCTGAGGTAGTCTATGGGGCGGTGACGATTTCTGCGTCAGCCGTGGAATTGGGTTTTTTTTTTATTTTGTGATGATTAAGTGGTCTCCAGGGACTCAATTTTCATCAAGGATTTCTGATTTCTGGACGTACGCCATGGGCGATGAAGATTTCAGCGTCACCCATGGAATAGGGTTCCGGTGATGATATCTGGGTCTGCTAGGGACGTAGTTTTCGTCAATGATTTCTGATTATGACGTAGTCCATGAGCGTTGAAGATTTATGCGTCATCCATGGAACTGGGTTTTGGTGATGATAACGAGGTCTCATGGACGCAGATTTCGGACAATGATTTCTGATTATGATGTAGTCCATGGGGCCTGAAGATTTCAGCTTCAGCCGTGGAATTGGGTTCCAGTGATGATTTCTGGGTCTCGACGATTGTAGTGTTCGTCAATGATTTCTGATTATGACGTAGTCCATGGGCGCTGAAGATTTCAGCGTCCGCCTTGGAATCTGGGTTGCGGTGATGATTTCTGGGTAGGTTAGGGGACTCAGTTTTCATCACTGATTTCTGATTCTGACATACGCCATGGGCGATGAAGATTTCAGCGTCACCCATGGAACAGGGTTCCGGCTGATGATATCTGGGTCTCCAGGGATGCACTTTTCGTCAATGATTTCTGATTATGAGGTAGTCCATGGGCGTTGAAGATTTATGCGTTATCCATGGAAATGGGTTTTGTTGATGCTATCTGGGTCTCATCGACGCAGTTCTCGGAAATGATTTATGGATTATGTTAGTCTATGGGCGCTGAAGATTTCAGCTTCAGCCGTGGAACTGGGTTCCAGTGATGATTTCTGGGGTCTCGAGGATTGTTAGTGTTCGTCAATGATTTCTGATTATGACGTAGTCCAAGGGCGCTGAAGATTTCAGCGTCAGCCTTGGATCTGGGTTGCGGTGATGATGTCTGGGTAGGTAGGGACTCCGTTTTCATCACTGATTTCTGATTCTGACATACGCCATGGGCGATGAAAGGTTTCAGCGTCACCCATGGAACAGGGGTTCCGGTGATGATATCTGGGTCTCTCAAGGGATGCACTTTTCGTCAATGATTTCTGATTATGACGTAGTCCATGGGCGTTGAAGATTTATGCGTCATCCATGGAACTGGGTTTTGGTGATGATATCTGGGTCTAATGGACGCAGATTTCGACAATGATTTCTGATTATGATGTAGTCCATAGGCGCTGAATATTTCAGCTTCAGCCGTAGAAATGGGTTCCAGTGATGATTTCTAAGGTCTCGAGGATTAGTGGTGTTCGTCAATGATTTCTGATTATGACGTAGTCCAAGGGCGCTGAAGATTTCAACGTCGGCCTTGGATCTGGTGTTGCGGTGATGATTTCTGGGTAGGTAAGGGTACTCAGTTTTCTTCAACTGATTTATGATTCTAACATACGCCATGGGCGATGAAGATTTCAGCGTCACCCATGGAACAGGGTTCCGGTGATGATATCTAGGGGTCTCCAGGGAAGGCACTTTTCGTCAATGATTACTGATTATGACGTAGTCCATGGGCGTTGAAGAGTTATGCGTTCATCCAAGGAACAGGGTTGTGGTGCTGATATCTGGGTCTAATCGGACGCAGTTCTCGACAATGATTTCTGATTATGATTGTAGGACCATGGGCGCTGAAGATTTTTTTAGCTTCAGACGTGGAATGGGGTTCCAGTGATGATTTCTGGGTCTCGAGGAATTGTAGTGTTCGTCAATGATTTCTGATTGTTGTCGTCGTCCATGGGCGCTGAAGATTTCAGCGTCAGCCTTGGATCTGGGGTGCGGTGATGATTTCTGGGTTGGTAGGGCCTCAGTTTTCATCAGTGATTTCTTATTCTGAGGTAGTCTATGGGCGGTGGACGATTTCAGCTGTCAGCGTGGAATTGGTTTTTGTGATGATCAATTGCGTTCTCCAGGGACTCAATTTCATCAATGATTTCTGATTATGACGTACGCCCATGGGCGATGAAGTAATTTCAGCGTCACCCATGGATAGGGTTTCCGGTGATGCTATCTGGAGGTCTCGAGGGACGTAGTTTGCGTCAATGATTTCTGATTATGACGTAGTCCATGAGCGTTGAACATTTCAGCGTTAGCCTTGGATCTGGGTTGCGGTGATGATTTCTGGGGTTGGTAGGGACTCAGTTTTCATCACTGATTTCTTATTTTGAGGTAGTCTATGGGCGGTGGGACGATTTCAGCGTCAGCCGTGGAATTGGGTTTTTGTGATGATTAATTGGTCTCCAGGGTCTTCAATTTTCATCAATGATTTCTGATTTCTGACGTACGCCATTGCCGATGAAGATTTCAGCGTCACCCATGGAATGGGGTTCCGGTGATGATATCTGGGTCTCTAGGGACGCAGTTTTCGTCAATGATTTATGATTATGACGTAGTCCATGAGCGTTGAAGATTTAGGCGTTCATCCATCGAACTGGGTTTTCGTGCATGATAACGAGCGTCTCATGGACGCAGATTTCGACAATGATTTCTGATTATGATGTAGTCCATGGGCGCTGAAGATTTCAGCTTCAGCCGTGGAAATGGGTTCCAGTGATGATTTCTAGGTGCTCGACGATTGTAGTGGTTTCGTCAATGAATTTCTTGATTATGACGTACGTCCAATGGGCGCTGAAGATTTCAGCGTCCGCCTTGGATCTGGGTTCCAGTGATGATTTCTGGGTAGGTAGGGACTCAGTTTTCATCACTGATTTTCTGAATTTCTGACATAACGCCATGGGCGATGAAGATTTCAGCGTCACCCATGGAACAGGGTTCCGGTGATGATATCTGGGTCTCCAGGGATGCACTTTTCGTCAATGATTTCTGATTATGACGTAGTCCATGGGCGTTGAAGATTTTTCCGTAATCCATGGGAACTGGGTTTTGGTGATGCTCTCTGGGTCTCAATCGACGCAGTTCTTCGACAATGATTTCTGATTATGATGTAGTCTATGGGCGCTGAAGATTTTCAGCTTCAGCCGTGGAACTGCGTTCCAGTGATGATTTCTGGGTCTCGAGGATTGTAGTGTTCGTCAATGATTTCTGATTTTGACGTAGTCCAAGGGCGCTGAAGATTTCAGCGTCAGCCTTGGATCTGGGGTTGCGGTGATGAATTTCTGGTTAGGTAGGGACTCAGTTTTCAACACTGATTTTCTGATTCTGACATACGCCATGGGCGATGAAAGGATATCAGCGTCACCCATGGATCAGGGTTCCGGTGATGCTATCTGGGTCTCGAGGGCTGCACATTTCGTCAATGATTTCTGATTTATGACGTAGTCCATGAGCGTTGAAGATTTATGCGTCATTCCATGGAACAGGGTTGTGGTGATGATATCTGGGTCTCATCGACGCAGTTCTCGACAATGATTTCGGATTCTGATGTAGTCCTTGGGCGCTGAAGATATTTCAGCTTCAGCCGTGGAACTGGGTTTCCAGTGATGATTTCTGGGTCTCGAGGCTTGTAGTGTTCGTCAATGATTTCTGATTATGACGTAGTCCAAGGGGCGCTAAAGATTTCAGCGTGAGGCCTTGGATCTGGGTTGCGGTGCTGATTTCTGGGTCGGTAGGGACTAACTTTTCGTCAATGATTTCTGATTCTGACATACGCCATGGGCGATTGAAGATTTTCAGCGTCACCCATGGAACAGGGTTCCGGTGATGCTATCTGGGTCTCCAGGGATGCACTTTTCGTCAATGATTTCTGATTATAACGTAGTCCCTGAGCGTTGGACAGATTTATGCGTCATCCATGGAACGTCGGGTTGTGGTGATGTAATCTGGGTCTCATCGGACGCAGTTCTCGACAATGATTTCTGATTATGATGTAGTCCATGGGCGCTGATAGATTTCAAGCTTCAGGCGTGGGAATGGGTTCCAGTGATGATTACTGGGGTCTCGAGGATTGTAGTGTTCGTCAATGATTTTACTGATTATGACCGTAGTCCAAGGGCGCTGAAGATTTCAGCGTCAGCCTTGGATCTTGGGTTGCGATGATGATTTCTGGGTAGGTAGGGACTCAGTTTTTCATCACTGATTTCTTATTGCTGAGGTAGTCTCTGGGGCGGTGACGATTTCAGCGTCAGCCGTGGAATTGGGTTTTTGTGATGATTAATTGGTCTCCAGGGACTGAGTTTTTATCAATTGATTTCTGATTCTGACGTACAAACCATGGTGATGAAGAATTTCAGCGTCACCCCGGAATAGGGTTCCGGTGATGATATCTGGGGTCTAGGGACGCAAGTTTTGGTCAATGATTTATGATTATAACGTAGTCCATGAGCGTTGAAGCTTGTATTCGTCATCCATGGAAACTGGGTTTTGGTGATGGAGATCTGAGGTCTCATGGACGCAGATTTCGACAATGCTTTCTGAATTATGATGTAGTCAATGGGCGTTGAAGGTGTCAGCGCTGTCAGCCGTGGAAATGGGTTCCACTGATGATTTCTAGGTCTCGAGGATTGTAGAAAAATGTTCGTCCATGATTTCTGATTATTGGACGTAAGTCCAAGGAGCGCTGTAGATTTCAGGCGTCAGCCATGGAAATCTAGGTTGCGGTGATGATTTCTAGGTAAGGTAGGGACTCAGTGTTTCATCACGGATTTCTGCTTCTGACATACGCCATGGGCGATGAAGATTTCAGCGTCACCCATGGAACAGGGTTTCTGTAATGATTAATTGGTCTCCAGGGACTCAGGTTTCATTAATGATTTCTGATTCTGAAGTACGCCATGGGCGATGAAAGATTTCAGCGTCACCCATGGAACCGGGTTCCGGTGATGTGAGATCTGGGTCTCCAGGGATGCACCTTATCGGTCAATGATTTCTGATTATTACGTAGTCCATGGGCGTTGAAGATTTATGCGTCATCCATGGAACTGGGTTTTGGTGATGATATCTGGGTCTCATCGGACGCAGTTCTCGACAATGATTTCTGATTATGATGTAGTCCTATGGGCGCTGAAGATTTCAGCTTCAGCCGTGGAACTGGGTTCCAGTGAATGATTTTCTGGGTCTCGAGGATTGTAGTGTTCGTCAATGATTTCTGATTATTAACGTAGTCCATGGGCGCTGAAGATTTCAGCATCAGCCTTGGATCTTGGTTGCGGTGATGATTTCTGGGTAGGTAGGGACTCAGTTTTCATCACTGATATCTGATTCTGACGTACGCCATGGCGCTGAAGATTTCAGCGTCACCCATGGAACAGGGTTCAGGTGATGATATCTAGGTTCTCGAGCGGGACTTAGTTTTCGTCACTGATTTCTGATTATGACGTAGTCCATGAGCGTTGAAGATTTGATGCGTCATCCATGGAACTGGGTTGTGGTGCGGATATCTGGGTCTCATCGAGCCAGTTTCGACAATGATTTCTGATTAAGATGTAGTCCATGGGAGCTGAAGATTTCAGCGTCAGCCTTGGATCAGGGAGGGGGCGAGGGGGGGGGGGGGGGGGGGGTGGGGGGCTTTCGGTGATGAGTTCTGGGTTGGTAGGGACTCAGTTTTTCATCACTGATTTCTTATTCTGAGGTAGTCTATGGGCGTGACGATTTCAACATCAGCCGTGGAATTGGGATTTTTGTGATGATTAATTGGTCTCCAGGGACTCAGTTTTCATCAATGATTTCTGATTCTGACTTACGCCATGGGCGATGAAGATTTCAGCGTCACCCATGGAAGAGGGTTGCCGGTGATGATATCTGGGTATCTAGGGACTTAGTTTTCGTCAATGATTTCTGATTATGACGTAGTCCATGAGCGTTGAAGATTTATGCGTCATCCATGGAACTAGGTTTTGGTGATGATATCTGGTTCTCATGGACGCAGATTGCGACAATGATTTTTGAATATGATGTAGTCCATGGGCGCTGTAAGATTTTAGCTTCAGCCGTGGAACTGCGTTCCATAAATGATTTATGGGTCTCGAGGATTGTAGGGTTCGTCAATGATTTCTGATTATGACGTAGTCCAAGGGCGTCTGAAAGATATCAGCGTCAGCCTTGGATCTGGGTTGCGGTGATGATTTCTGGGTAGGTAAGGACTCAGTTTTCATCACTGATTTCTGATTCTGAAATACGCCATGGGCGATGAAGATTTCAGCGTCACCCATGGAACCGGGTTCCGGTGATGATATCTGGGTCTCCAGGGATGCACTTTTCGTCAATGATTTCTGATTATGACGTAGTCCTATGAGCGTTGAAGATTTATGCGTCATCCATGGAACCGGTGTTGTGGTGATGATATCTGGGTTCTCATCGACGCAGTTCTCGACAATGATTTCTGATTATGATGTAGTCCATGGGCGCGGGGGGCGGGGGGGGGTATGAAGATTTCAGCTTCAGCTGGTGGAACTGGGTTTACAGTGATGATTTCTGGATCTCGAGGATTGTAGTGTTCGTCATTGATTTCTGATCTATAACGTAGTCATTGCGGCGGCTGAAGATTTCAGCGTCAGCCTTGGATCTGGGTTGCGGTGATGAATTTCTGGGTAGGTAGGGACTCAGTTTTTCATCACTGATTTCTGATTCTTAGGTTAGTCTACGGGCGATGAAGATTTCAGCGTCACCATGGAACAGGGTTCCTGTGATGATTAATTTGGATCTCCAGGGACTCAGTTTTCATCAATTGATTTTCTGATTCATTGAAGTACGCCATGGGCGATGAAGATTTCAGCGTCACCCATGGGAATAGGGTTCCGGTGATGATATCTAGGTCTCTCGGGACGCCGTTTTCGTCAATGATTTCTGATTATGACGTAGTCCATGAGCGTTGGAAGATTTATGCGTCATCCATGGAACTGGGTTTTGGTGATGATATCCTGGGTCTCATGGACGCAGATTTCGACAATGATTTCTGATTATGAATGTAGTCCATGGGCGCTGAAGATTTCAGCTTCAGCCGTGGAACTGGGTTCCACTAATGATTTCTGGGTCTCGAGGATTGAAGTGTTCGTCAATGATTTCTGATTATGACGTAGTCCAAGGGCGTTGAAGGATTTCAGCGTCAGCCTTGGATCTGGGTTGCGGTGATGATTTCTGGTTAGGTAGGGACTCAGTTTTCATCACTGATTTTCTGATTCTGAGGTAGTCTCGGGCGATGGAAGATTTCAGCGTCACCCATGGAACAGGGTTCCTGTTATGATTAATTGGTCTCCAGGGACTCTGTTTTCATTAATGATTTTCTGATTCGGAAGAACGCCATGTGGGTTGAGTGATGAAGATTTCAGGCGTCACCCATGGGTATGGGGGGGACAAGAGGGTTCCGGTGATGATATCTGGGTCTCTAGGGACGCAGTTTTGGTCATATGATTTCTGATTATCACGTAGTTCATGAGCGTTGAAAGATTTATGGCGTCATCCATGGAACTGGGTTTTGGTGATGATATCTGGGGTCTCATGGACGCGAAATTTCGACAATGATTTCTGATACTGATGTAGTCCATGGGCGCTGAAGATTTCAGCTTTCAGCCGTGGAACTGGGTTCCAGTTGATGGTTTCCTGGGTCTCGAGGATTGTAGTGTTCGTCAATGATTTCTGATTATGCCGTACTCCAAGGGCGCTGAAGATTTCAGCGTCAGCCTTGGATCTGGGTTGCGGTGATGATGTCTGGGTAGGTAGGGACTCCGTTTTCATCACTGATTTCTGATTCTGGACTTCCGCCATGGGCGATGAAGATTTCAGCGTCACCCCCATGGAACAGGGTTCCGGTGATGATATCTGGGTCTCTCCAGGGATGCACTTTTTCGTCAATGATTTCTGATTATGACGTAGTCCATGGGCGTGGAAGATTTATGCGTCATCCATGGAGCTGGGTTTTGGTGATGATAGCTGGGGTCTCATCGGACGCAGTTCTCGACAATGATTTCTGATTTATGATGTAGTCCATGGGCGCTGAAGATTTTCGCTTCAGCCGTGGAATTGGGTTCCAGTGATTGATTTATGGGTCTCGAGGATTGTAGTGTTCGTCAATGATATATGTTTATAACGTAGTCCTTGGGCGATGAAGATTTCAGCGTCAGCCTTGGATCAGGTTTGCGGGGGGGGATGATGGGACTTTCCTGGGCAGGTAGGGACTCAGTTTTCATCACTGATTTCTGATTCTGAGCTACGCCATGCGGCGATGAAGATTTCAGCGTCACCCATGGAACAGGGTTCCGGTGCTGATATCTAGGTCTCTGAGGGACGTACTTTTCGTCAATGATTTCTGAGTATGACGTAGGTCCATGAGCGTTGAAGGTTTCAGCGTTAGCCTTGGATCTGGGTTGCGGTGATGATTTCAGGGTTGGTAGGGACTCAGTTTTCATCACTGATTTCTGATTCTGAGGTAGTCTATGGGCTGGTGACGATTTCAGATCAAGCCGTGGATTGGGGTTTTTGTGATGATTAATTGGTCTTGAGGGACTCAGTTTTCATCAATGATTTCTGGATTCTAACGTACGCCATGGGCGATGAAAAGTTTCAGCGTCACCCATGGAATAGGGTTCCGGTGCCGATATCTGGGTCTCTAGGGACGCAGGTTTTCGTCAATGATTTCTGATTATGACGTAGTCCCATGAGCGTTGAAGATTTAGGCGTCATCCATGGAACTGGGTTTTGGGTGCTGCTATCTGGGTCTCATGGACGCAGATTTCGACAATGATTTTTTGATTATGATGTAGTCCATGGGCGATGAAGATTTGAGCTTCAGTCGTGGAACTGGGTTACACTTATCGATTTAGGGGGTATCGAGGATTGTAGTGTTCGTCAATGATTTCTGATTATTGACGTTGTCCAAGGGCGATGAACGATTTCAGCGTCAGCCTTGGATCTGGGTTGCGGTGCTGATTTATGGGTAGGTAGGGACTCAGTTTTCATCACTGATTTCTGATTCTGACTTACGCCATGGGCGATGAAGATTTCAGCGTCACCCATGGAACAGGGTTCCGGTGATGATATCTGGGTCTCCAGGGATGCACTTTTCGTCAAATGATTTCTGATTATGACGTTAGTCCATGAGCGTTGAAGATTTATGCCCTATCCATGGAACCGGGTTGTGGTGATGATATCTGGGTACATAGACGCAGTTCTCGACAATGGATTTCTTTTTTTTTTTTTTTATTTTCTGATTATGATGTAGGTCCATGGGCGCTGAAGATTACAGCTTCAGTCGTGGAACTGGGTTCCAGTGATGATTTCTGGATCTCGAGGATAGTAGTGTTCGTCAATGATTTCTGATTTTAAAGTAGTCCATGGGCGCTGAAGATGAGCGTCAGCCTTGGATCTGGGTTCCGGTGATGATTTCTGGGTAGGTAGGGACTCAGTTTTCATCACTGATTTCTGATTCTGACGTAACGCCATGGGCGATGAAACTTTCAGCGTCATCCCATGGAACAGGGTACCGGTGATGATATCTGGGTCTCGAGGGACGTAGTTTTTCGTCACATGATTTCTGATTATGAGCTAGTCCATGGGCGTTGAAGGGTTTCAGCGATAGCCTTGGATATGGATTGCGGTGATGATTTCTGGGTTGGTAGGGACTCAGTTTTTCATCACTGATTTCTTATTCTGAGGTAGTCTATAGGCGGTGACGATTTCAAACGTCAGCCGTGGAATTGTGTTTTAGTGATGATTAATTGGTCTCCAGGGACTCAGTTTTCATCAATTGATTTCTGATTCTGACGTAAGCCCTGGGCGATGAAGATTTCAGCGTCACCCATGGAATAGGGTTCCGGTGATGATATCTGGGTCTCTCCAGGGATGCACTTTTCGTCATATGATTTTCTGATTTCAAGCCGTAGTCCATGGTCGTTGAAGATTTTATGCGTCATCCATGGAACTGGGTTTTGGTGATGATATCTGGGTCACATGGACGCAGATTTCGACAATGATTTCTGATTATGATGTAGTCAATGGGCGCTGAAGATTTCAGCTTCAGCGGTGGAACTGGGTTCCACTAATGATTTTCTGGGTCTCGAGGATTGTAGTGTTCGTCAATGATTTCTGATTATGACGTAGTTCCAAGGGCGCTGAAGATTTCAGCGTCAGCCCTTGGATCTGGGTTCCGGTGATGATTTCTGGGTAGGTCGGGACTCAGTTTTCATCACTGATTTCTGATTCTGACTTACGCCATGGGCGATGAAGATTTCAGCGTCACCCATGGATCAGGGTTCCGGTGATGATATCTGGGTCTCCCAGGGATGCACTTTTCCTCAATGATTTCTGATTATGACGTAGGGTCCATGAGCGTTGAAGATTTATGCGGTCATCCATGGAACCGGGTTGTGGTGATGATATCTGGGTCTCCTCGACGCAGTTCTCGCCAATGATTTCTGATTCTGACGTAGTCCATGGGCGCTGAAGATTTCATCATTCAGCCGTGGAACTGGGTTCCAGTGACGATTTCTGGGTCTCGAGGATTGTAGTGTTTCGTCAATGATTTCTGCTTATGACGTAGTCCATGGACGCTGAAGATTTTCTGGGTCAGCCTTGGATCTGGGTTGCGGTGCTGATTTCTGGGTTAGGTAGGGACTCAGTTTTCATCACTGATTTCTGATTCTGACGTACGCCATGGGCGATGAAGATTTCAGCGTCACCGATGGAACAGGGTTCCGGTGATGATATCTGGGTCTCCAGGGATGAAGTTTTCGTCAATGATTTCAGATTATGACGTAGTCCGTGGGCGTTGAAGATTTATGCGTCATCCATGGAACTGGGTTTTGGTGATGACATCTGGGTCTCATGGACGCAGTTTTCGACAAATGATTTCTGATTATGGACGTAGTTCCCTGAGCGTTGAAGATTTAGGCGTCATTCCATGGAACTGGGTTTTGGTGATGATATCTGGGTCTCATGGACGCAGATTTCGACAATGATTTCTGCTTATGATGTAGTTCCATGGGCGCTGAAAGATTGCAGTTTCAGCCGTGGAACTGGGTTCCAGTGATTATTTCTGGGTCTCGAGGAATTGTAGTGTTCGTCAATGATTTCTGATTATGACGTAGTCCAAGGGCGCTGAAGATTTCAGCGTCAGCCTTGGATCTGGGTTGCGGTGATGATTTTCTGGGTAGGTTGGGACTAACTTTTCGTCAATGATTTCTGATTCTGACATACGCCATGGGCGATGAAGATATTCAGCGTCACCCATGGAACAGGGTTCCGGTGATTGATATCTGAGTCTCCAGGGATGCACTTTTCGTCAATGATTTCTGATTATAACGTGCGCCCATGGAGTGTTGAAGATTTATGCGTCATCCCATGGAACTGGGTGGTGGTTGATGATATCTGGGTCTCATCGACGCAGTTCTCGACAATGATTTCTGATTATGATGTAGTCCATTGGCGCTGAAGATTTCAGCTTCAGCCGTGGAACTGGGTTCCAGTGATGATTTCTGGGTCTCGAGGATTGTAGTGTTCGTCAATGATTTCTGATTATTGACGTAGTCCAAGGTTGCGCTGAAGATTTCAGCGTCAGCCTTGGATCTGGGTTCCTGTGATGATTTCTGGGTACGGTAGGGACTCCGTTTTCATCCCTGATTTCTGATTCTGACATACGCCATGGGCGATGAAGTTTTCAGCGTCACCCATGGAACAGGGTTCCGGTGATGATATCTGGGTCTCCAGGGATGCACTTTTTCGTCAATGATTTCTGGATTATGACGGAGTCCGGGGCGTATGAAGATATATGCGTAATCCATGGAACTGCGTTTTTGGTGATGATATCTGGGTCTCATCGACGCAGTTCACGACAATGATTTCTGATTATGATGTAGTCCATGGGCGCTGAAGATTTCAGCTTCAGCCGTGGACTTGCGTTCCAGTGCTGATTTCTGGGTCTCGAGGATTGTTAGAGTTCGTCAATGATTTCAGATTATGAACGTAGTCCATGGGCTCTGAGGGATTTCAGCCGTCAGCCTTGGATCTGGGTTGTGGTGAGGATTTCTGGGTAGGTATGGACTTAGTTTTCGTCACTGATTTCTAATTCTGAGGTAGTCTAATGGGCGAAGACGATTTCAGCGTCAGCCGTGGAACTGGGTTCCGGTGATGATTTATTGGTCTCAGGGGACTAAGTTTTCGTCAATGATTTTTTATTCTTACGTACACCATGGGCGATGAAGATTTGCCAGCGTCACCCATGGAACAGGGTTCTAGTGTTGATATCTGGGGTCTCTAGGGACGCAGTTTTCGTCAATGATTTCTGATTATGACGTTGTCCATGAGCGTTGAAGAGTTATGCGTCATCCATGGAATGGGGTTTTGGTGATGATATCTGGGTCACATGGACGCCAGATTTCGACAATGATTTCTGATTATGTTTGTAGTCCATGGGCGGGGCATGAAGATTTCAGCTTCCGCCGTGGAACTGGGTTCCAGTTGATGATTTATAGGTCTCGAGGATGGTAGTGTTCGTCAATGATTTCTGATTATGACGTAGTCCATGGGCGCTGAAGATTTCCGCGTCAGCCTTGGATCTGGGTTGCGGTGATGATTTCCGGGTAGGTCGGGACTCAGTTTTCGTCACTGATTTCTGATTCTGAGGTAGTCTATGGGCGGTGGACGATTTCCAGCGTATCCGTGGAAATGCTGTTCCGGTGATGATTTATTGGTCTCCAGGGACTAACATTTCGTTCATGATTTCTGATACAGACGTACACCATGGACGATGAAGATTTCAGCGTCACCCATGGAACAGGGTTCCGGTGACGATATCTGGGTCTCTAGGGACGCAGTTTTTTCGTTCAATGATTTCTGATTATGACGTCGTCCATGAGCGTTGAAGATTATTGCGTCATCCATGGAACTGGGTTTTGGTGATGATATCTGGGTCTCATGGACGCAGATTATGGTCAATGATTTCTGATTATGACGTAGGTCCATGGGACGCTGAAGATTTCAGCGTCAGCCTTGGATCTGGGTTGCGGTGATGATTTCTGGGTAGGTAGGGACTCAGTATTCATCCACTGATTTCTGATTCTGACGTACGCGATGGGCGATGAAGATTTCAGCGTCACCGATGGAACAGGGTTCCGGTGATGATATCTGGGTCTCCAGGGATGAAGTTTTCCGTCATTGATTTCTGATTTATGACGTAGTCCGTGGGCGTTGAAAATGCAATTTTTATGCGTCATCCATGGAACTGGGTTTTGGTGATGGCCATCTGGGTCTCATGGACGCAGTTTTCGAAAAAATGATTTCTGATTATGACGTCGTCCATGAGCGTTGGAAGATTTTAGGCGTCATCCATGGAACTGGGTTTTGGTGATGGATATCTGGGTCACGATGGACGCAGATTTCGACAATGATTTCTGATTATGGTGTAGTTCCCATGGCGCGCTGAAGATTTCAGTTTCAGCCGTGGACCTGGGTTCCAGTGATGATTTCTGGGTACTCGCGGATTGTAGTGTTTCGGTCAATGATTTCTGATTATGACGTAGTCCAAGGGCGCTGAAGATTTCAGCGTCAGCCTTGGATCTGGGTTGCGGTGATGATTTCTGGGTAGGTAGGGACTAACTTTACGTCAATGATTTCTGATTCTGACATACGCCATGGGCGGATGAAGATTTCAGCGTCACCCATGGAACAGGGTTTCCGGTGATGTTATCTGGGTCTCCAGGGATGCACTTTTCGTCAATGATTTCTGATTTATACCGTGAGTCCATGGAGTGTTGAAGATTTATTCGTCATCCATGGAACTGGGTTGTGGTGATGATATCTGGGTCTCATCGACGCAGTTTCTGACAATGATTTCTGATTATGATGTAGTCTATGGGCGCTGAAGATTTCAGCTTCAGCCGTGGAACTGGGTTCCAGTGATGATTTCTGGGTCTCGTGGATTGGTAGTGTTCGTTCAATGATTTTAGGATTTATGACGGAGTCCAAGGGCGCTGAAGATTTCAGCGTCAGCCGTGGATCTGGGTTCCAGTGATGATTTCTGGGTAGGTAGGGACTCAGTTTTCATCACTGATTTCAGATTCTGACATACGCCTTGGGCGATGAAGAATTCAGCGTCACACATGGAACAGGGTTCCTGAGTGATGATATCTGGGTCTCCAGTGGATGCACTTTTCGTCAATGATTTCTGATTATGACGTAGTCCATGGGCGTTGAAGATTTATGCGTAATCCATGGAACTGCGTTTTGGTGATGATATCTGGGTCTCATCGACGCAGTTCTCCAGACAATGATTTATGATTATGATGTAGGTCATGGGCGCTGAAGATTTCAGCTTCAGCGGTGGAACTGCGGTTCCAGTGATGATTTCTGGGTCTCGAGGCTTGTAGTGTTCGTCAAAGATTTCTGATTATTGACGTAGTCCATGGGTCTGAAGATTTCAGGTTCAGCTTCGGATCTGGGTGGTGGTGAGGATTTCTGGGTAGGGTATGGACTTAGTTTTCGTCACTGATTTCTAATTCTGAGGTAGGTCTCATGGGCGATGACGATTTCAGCGTCAGCCGTGGTACTGGGTTCCGGTGTTGATTTATTGGTCTCCAGGGACTAAGTTTTCGTCAATGTTTTTTGATTCTTACGTACACCATGGGCGATGAAGAATTCAGCGTCACCCATGGAACAGGGTTCTAGTGATGATATCTGGGTCTCTAGGGACGCAGTTTTAGTCAATGATTTCTGATTATGACGTAGGTCCATGAGCGTTGAAGATTTATGGGCGTCATCCATGGAACTGGGTTTTGGTGCTGAGATCTGGGTTCACATGGACTGCAGATTTCGACAATGATTTCTGATTCTGATGTAGTCCATGGGCGCTGAAGATTTCAGCATCAGCCGTGGAACTGGGTTCCAGTGAGGATTTATCGGTCACGAGGATTGTAGTGTTCGTCAATGATTTCTGAATATGGGACGTAGTCCATGGGCGCTGAAGATTTTCAGCGTCAGCCTTGGATCCTGGGTTGCGGTGATGATTTCCGGGTAGGTAGGGGACTCAGTTTTCGTCACTGATTTCTGATTCCTGAGGTAGTCTCATGGGCGGTGACGATTTCAGGCGTCATCCGTGGAACTGTTGTTCCGGTGATGATTTATTGGTCTCTGGGACTAACTTTTCGTCAATGATTTCTGATTCAGTCGTACACCATGGGCGATGAAGATTTCAGCGTCACCCATGGAAACAGGGTTCCGGTGACGATATCTGGGTCTCTAGGGACGCAGTTTTCGTCAATTGATTTCTGATTATGACGTAGTCCATGTGCGTTGAAGATTTATGCGTCATCCATGGGATATGGGGTTTAGTGGTGATGATATCGGGGTCTCATGGACGCAGATTTTGTCAATGATTTCTGATTATGACGTAGTCCATGGCAGCTGAAGATTACAGCGTCAGCCTTGGATCTGGGTTGCGGTGATGATTTCTGGGTAGGTAGGGACTATAGTTTTCATCACTGATTTCTGATTCTGACGTACGCCTTGGGAGATGACGATTTCAGCGTCACCGAGGGAACAGGGTTCCGGTGATGATATCTGGGTCTCCAGGGATGAAGTTTTTCGTCAATGATTTCTGATTATGACGTAGTCGGGGCGTTGAAGATTTATGCGTCATCCATGGAACTGGGTTTTGGTGAAGACATCTGGGTCACATGGACGCAGTTTTCGAAAATGATTTCTGATTATGACGTAGTAATGAGCGGTTGAAGATTTAGGCGTCATCCATGGAACTGGGTTTTTGGTGATGATATCTGGGTCACATGGGACGCAGATTTCGACAATGATTTCAGATTATGATGTAAGTCCATGGGCGCTGAAGATTTCAGTTTCAGAGTGGAACTGGGTTCCAGTGATGATTTATAGTTCACGAGGATTGTAGTGTTCGTTCAATGATTTCTGATTATGACGTAGTCCATGGGCGCTGAAGATTTCAGCGTCGCCCTTGGATCTGGGTTTCGGTGATGATTTCCGGGTTCGTAGGGACTCAGTTTTCGTTCAACTGATTTCAGATTCTGATGTAGTCTATGGGTGGGAGGATTTCAGCGTCAGCCGTGGAACTGGGTTCCTGTTGATGATTTATTGTTCTCTTAGGGAATACGTTTTCATCAATGATTTCTGATTCTGAAGTACGCCATGGGCGATGAAGATTTCAGCGTTCACCCCCTGGAACAGGGTTCCGATGATGATATCTGGTTCTCCAAGGACGCAATTTTCGTCCTGATTTCTGATTATGACGTCGTCCGAGGGCGTTGGAAGATTTATGCGTCATTCATGGAACTGGGTTTTGGTGATCCATATTTGGCTCTCATGGACGCAGATTTCGTCAATGATTTCTGATTATGACGTAGTCCATGGGCGCTGAAGATTTCAGCTTCAGCCTTGAATCTGGGTTACAGTGATGATTTCTGGGTCTCGAGGAATGTAGTGTTCGTCACCATGATTTCTGATTGGGACGTAGTCAATGGGCGCGGCGGGTGGGGGAGGTGGCGGGATGAAGATTTCAGCGTCAGCCTTGGATCTGGGTTGCGGTGATGATTTCTGGGGTTGGTAGGGACTCAAGTTTTAATCACTTATTTTCTGATTCTGATGTAGTCTATGGGTGGGGAGGATTTCAGCGTCAGCACGTGAGAACTGGGTTCCGGTGATGATTTATTGGTCTCCAGGGGACTAACGTTTTCGTCAATGTATTTCTGATTCTGATGTACACCATGGGCGGATGAAGATTTCAGCGTCACCCATGGAACAGGGTTCCGATGATGATATCTGTGTCTCTAGGGACGCAATTTTCGTCAATGATTTTTGATTATGATGTTGTCCGTGGGCGTTGAAGATTTATGCGTCATCCATGGAACTGGGTTTTGGTGATCTATCTGGCTCTCATGGACGCAGATTTCGTCAATGATTTCTGATTATGACGTAGTCCATGGGCGCTGAAGATTTTGAGCGGTCAGCCTTGGGAATCTGGGTTTGCTAGTGATGATTTTCTGGGTCTCGAGGGAATTGTACTGTTCGTCAATGAATTTATGATTGGACGTAGTCCATGGGCGCTGAAGATTTCAGCGACCAACCTTGGATCTGGGTTGCGGTGATGATTGGGGTTGGTAGGGACTCAGTTTTCATCACTTATTTCTGATTCTGATGTAGTCTATGGGCGGTGAGGATTTCAGCGTCAGCCGTCGAACGGGGTTCCGTGTGATGATTTATTGGTCTCTAGGGACTCAGTTTTCATCAATGCTTTCTGATTCTGACGTACGCCATGGGCGATTGAAGATTTCAGCGTCACCCATGGAAGCAGGGTTCCGATGATGATATCTGGGTCTCCAGGGACGCAATTTTCGTCAATGATTTTTGATTAAGACGTTAGTCCGTGGGCGTTGAAGATTTATGCGTCATCCATGGAACTTGGTTTTGGTGATGGACCTCTGGGTCTCATGGACGCAGTTTTCGACAATGATTTCGGATTATGATGTAGTCCATGGGGCGCTGAAGATTTCAGCGTCAGCCTTGGATCTGGGTTGCGGTGATGATTTCCCGGGTAGGTAGGGAATCAGTTTTCGTCACTGATTTCTGATTCTGAGGTAGTCTATGGGGGGTGATGATTTCAGCGTCATCCGTGGAACTGGGTTTCCGTGCTGATTTATTGGTCTCCAGGGACTAGGTTTTCGTCAATGATTTTCTGATTACTGACGTAACACCATGGGCGATGAAGATTTCAGCGTCCCAACCCATGGAAAACAGGGGGGGTTTCCGGTGATGATATCTGGGTCTCTAGGGTCGCAGTTTTCGTTAATGATTTCTGATTATGTCGTCGTCCATGGGCGTCTGAAGTTGTTATGCGTCATCTTGGAACTGGGTTTTGGTGATGAGATGAGGGTCTCTTGGACGCAGTTTTCGACAATGATTTCTGATTATGATGTAGTCCATGGGCGCTGAAGATTTCAGCGTCAGCCTTGGATCTGGGTTGCGGTGATGATTTCGGGTACTGTAGGGACTCAGTTTTAGTCACTGATTTCTGATTCTGAGGTAGGATCTATGGGCGGTGATGATTTCAGCGTCTTGCGTGGAAACTGGGTTCCGGTGATGACATCTGGGTCTCCAGGGATGCAGTTTTCGTCAATGATTTCTGATTATGACGTAGTCTTGTGGGGCGTTGAAGATTTATGCGTCATCCATGGAACTGGGTTTTGGTGATGATATCTGGGTCTCATGGACGCAGATTTCGTCAATGATTTCTGATTATGACGTAGTCCATGGGCGCTGAAGATTTCAGCGTCAGCCTTGGATCTGGGTTGCAGTGATGATTTCTGGGTCTCGAGGAATGTAGTGTTCGTCAATGATTTCTGATTATGACGTAGTCCATGGGCGCTGAAGATTTCAGCGTCAGCCTTGGATCTGGGTTGCGGTGATGATTTCTGGGTTGGTAGGGACTCAGTTTTCATCACTGATTTCTGATTCTGATGTAGTCTATGGGCGGTGAGGATTTCAGCGTCAGCCGTGGAACTGGGTTCCGGTGATGATTTATTGGTCTCTAGGGACTCAGTTTTCATCAATGATTTCTGATTCTGACGTACGCCATGGGCGATGAAGATTTCAGCGTCACCCATGGAACAGGGTTCCGGTGATGATATCTGGGTCTCCAGGGACGCAGTTTTCGTCAATGATTTCTGATTATGACGTAGTCCATGGGCGTTGAAGATTTATGCGTCATCCATGGAACTGGGTTTTGGTGATGATATCTGGGTCTCATGGACGCAGTTTTCGTCAATGATTTCTGATTATGACGTAGTCCATGGGCGCTGAAGATTTCAGCGTCAGCCTTGGAACTGGGTTGCGGTGATGATTTCTGGGTCTCGTAGGGACTCAGTTTTCGTCAATGATTTCTGATTATGACGTAGTCCATGGGCGCTGAAGATTTCAGCGTCAGCCTTGGATCTGGGTTGCGGTGATGATTTCGGGATGGTAGGGACTCAGTTTTCATCACTGATTTCTGATTCTGATGTAGTCTATGGGCGGTGAAGATTTCAGCGTCAGCCGTGGAACTAGGTTCCGGTGATGATTTATTGGTCTCTAGGGACTCAGTTTTCATCAATGATTTCTGATTCTGACGTACGCCATGGGCGATGAAGATTTCAGCGTCACCCATGGAACAGGGTTCCGATGATGATATCTGGGTCTCCAGGGACGCAATTTTCGTCAATGATTTCTGATTATGACGTAGTCCATGGGCGTTGAAGATTTATGCGTCATCCATGGAACTGGGTTTTGGTGATGACATCTGGGTCTCATGGACGCAGTTTTCGACAATGATTTCTGATTATGATGTAGTCCATGGGCGCTGAAGATTTCAGCGTCAGCCTTGGATCTGGGTTGCGGTGATGATTTCGGGTAGGTAGGGACTCAGTTTTCGTCACTGATTTCTGATTCTGAGGTAGTCTATGGGCGGTGATGATTTCAGCGTCAGCCGTGGAACTGGTTCCGGTGATGACATCTGGGTCTCCAGGGATGCAGTTTTCGTCAATGATTTCTGATTATGACGTAGTCCATGGGCGTTGAAGATTTATGCGTCATCCATGGAACTGGGTTTTGGTGATGATATCTGGGTCTCATGGACGCAGTTTTCGACAATGATTTCTGATTATGATGTAGTCCATGGGCGCTGAAGATTTCAGCGTCAGCCTTGGATCTGGGTTGCGGTGATGATTTCCGGGTAGGTAGGGACTCAGTTTTCGTCACTGATTTCTGATTCTGAGGTAGTCTATGGGCGGTGATGATTTCAGCGTCAGCCGTGGAACTGGGTTCCGGTGATGATTTATTGGTCTCCAGGGACGCAATTTTCGTCAATGATTTCTGATTCTGACGTACACCATGGGCGATGAAGATTTCAGCGTCACCCATGGAACAGGGTTCCGGTGATGATATCTGGGTCTCTAGGGACGCAGTTTTCGTCAATGATTTCTGATTATGACGTAGTCCATGGGCGTTGAAGATTTATGCGTCATCCATGGAACTGGGTTTTGGTGATGATATCTGGGTCTCATGGACGCAGTTTTCGACAATGATTTCTGATTATGACGTAGTCCATGGGCGCTGAAGATTTCAGCGTCAGCCTTGGATCTGGGTTGCGGTGATGATTTCGGGGTTGGTAGGGACTCAGTTTTCGTCACTGATTTCTGATTTGATGTAGTCTATGGGCGGTGAGGATTTCAGCGTCAGCCGTGGAACTGGGTTCCGGTGATGATTTATTGGTCTCCAGGGACTAAGTTTTCATCAATGATTTCTGATTCTGATGTACACCATGGGCGATGAAGATTTCAGCGTCACCCATGGAACAGGGTTCCGGTGATGATATCTGGGTCTCTAGGGACGCAGTTTTCGTCAATGATTTCTGATTATGACGTAGTCCATGGGCGTTGAAGATTTATGCGTCATCCATGGAACTGGGTTTTGGTGATGATATCTGGGTCTCATGGACGCAGTTTTCGACAATGATTTCTGATTATGACGTAGTCCATGGGCGCTGAAGATTTCAGCGTCAGCCTTGGATCTGGGTTATGGTGATGATTTCGGGGTTGGTAGGGACTCAGTTTTCATCACTTATTTCTGATTTTGATGTAGTCCATGGAACTGGGTTTTGGTGATGATATCTGGGTCTCATGGACTCAGTTTTCGTCAATGATTTCTGATTATGACGTAGTCCATGGGCGCTGAAGATTTCAGCGTCAGCCGTGGAACTGGGTTCTGGTGATGATTTATTGGTCTCTAGGGACTCAGTTTTCATCAATGATTTCTGATTCTGACGTACGCCATGGGCGATGAAGATTTCAGCGTCACCCATGGAACAGGGTTCCGGTGATGATATCTGGGTCTCTAGGGACGCAGTTTTCGTCAATGATTTCTGATTATGACGTAGTCCATGGGCGTTGAAGATTTATGCGTCATCCATGGAACTGGGTTTTGGTGATGATATCTGGGTCTCATGGACGCAGATTTCGTCAATGATTTCTGATTATGACGTAGTCCATGGGCGCTGAAGATTTCAGCGTCAGCCTTGGAACTGGGTTGCAGTGATGATTTCTAGGTCTCGAGGAATGTAGTGTTCGTCAATGATTTCTGATTATGACGTAGTCCATGGGCGCTGAAGATTTCAGCGTCAGCCTTGGATCTGGGTTGCGGTGATGATTTCGGGATGGTAGGGACTCAGTTTTCATCACTGATTTCTGATTCTGATGTAGTCTATGGGCGGTGAAGATTTCAGCGTCAGCCGTGGAACTAGGTTCCGGTGATGATTTATTGGTCTCTAGGGACTCAGTTTTCATCAATGATTTCTGATTCTGACGTACGCCATGGGCGATGAAGATTTCAGCGTCACCCATGGAACAGGGTTCCGGTGATGATATCTGGGTCTCCAGGGACGCAGTTTTCGTCAATGATTTCTGATTATGACGTAGTCCATGGGCGTTGAAGATTTATGCGTCATCCATGGAACTGGGTTTTGGTGATGACATCTGGGTCTCATGGACGCAGTTTTCGACAATGATTTCTGATTATGATGTAGTCCATGGGCGCTGAAGATTTCAGCGTCAGCCTTGGATCTGGGTTGCGGTGATGATTTCCGGGTAGGTAGGGACTCAGTTTTCGTCACTGATTTCTGATTCTGAGGTAGTCTATGGGCGGTGAAGATTTCAGCGTCAGCCGTGGAACTGGGTTCCGGTGATGATATCTGGGTCTCCAGGGATGCAGTTTTCGTCAATGATTTCTGATTATGACGTAGTCCATGGGCGTTGAAGATTTATGCGTCATCCATGGAACTGGGTTTTGGTGATGACATCTGGGTCTCATGGACGCAGTTTTCGACAATGATTTCTGATTATGATGTAGTCCATGGGCGCTGAAGATTTCAGCGTCAGCCTTGGATCTGGGTTGCGGTGATGATTTCTGGGTAGGTAGGGACTCAGTTTTCGTCAATGATTTCTGATTCTGAGGTAGTCCATGGGCGTGAAGATTTCAGCGTCAGCCGTGGAACTGGGTTCCGGTGATGATTTATTGGTCTCCAGGGACGCAGTTTTCGTCAATGATTTCTGATTCTGACGTACACCATGGGCGATGAAGATTTCAGCGTCACCCATGGAACAGGGTTCCGGTGATGATATCTGGGTCTCCAGGGACGCAGTTTTCGTCAATGATTTCTGATTATGACGTAGTCCATGGGCGTTGAAGATTTATGCGTCATCCATGGAACTGGGTTTTGGTGATGATATCTGGGTCTCATGGACGCAGATTTCGTCAATGATTTCTGATTATGACGTAGTCCATGGGCGCTGAAGATTTCAGCGTCAGCCTTGGATCTGGGTTGCAGTGATGATTTCTGGGTCTCGAGGAATGTAGTGTTCGTCAATGATTTCTGATTATGATGTAGTCCATGGGCGCTGAAGATTTCAGCGTCAGCCTTGGATCTGGGTTGCGGTGATGATTTCTGGGTTGGTAGGGACTCAGTTTTCATCACTGATTTCTGATTCTGATGTAGTCTATGGGCGGTGAAGATTTCAGCGTCAGCCGTGGAACTGGGTTCCGGTGATGATTTATTGGTCTCTAGGGACTCAGTTTTCATCAATGATTTCTGATTCTGACGTAGTCCATGGGCGGTGAAGATTTCAGCGTCACCCATGGAACAGGGTTCCGGTGATGATATCTGGGTCTCCAGGGACGCAATTTTCGTCAATGATTTCTGATTATGACGTAGTCCATGGGCGTTGAAGATTTATGCGTCATCCATGGAACTGGGTTTTGGTGATGATATCTGGGTCTCATGGACGCAGATTTCGTCAATGATTTCTGATTATGACGTAGTCCATGGGCGCTGAAGATTTCAGCGTCAGCCTTGGATCTGGGTTGCAGTGATGATTTCTGGGTCTCTAGGAATGTAGTGTTCGTCAATGATTTCTGATTATGACGTAGTCCATGGGCGCTGAAGATTTCAGCGTCAGCCTTGGATCTGGGTTGCGGTGATGATTTCGGGATGGTAGGGACTCAGTTTTCATCACTGATTTCTGATTCTGATGTAGTCTATGGGCGGTGAAGATTTCAGCGTCAGCCGTGGAACTAGGTTCCGGTGATGATTTATTGGTCTCTAGGGACTCAGTTTTCATCAATGATTTCTGATTCTGACGTACGCCATGGGCGATGAAGATTTCAGCGTCACCCATGGAACAGGGTTCCGGTGATGATATCTGGGTCTCCAGGGACGCAATTTTCGTCAATGATTTTTGATTATGACGTAGTCCATGGGCGTTGAAGATTTATGCGTCATCCATGGAACTGGGTTTTGGTGATGACATCTGGGTCTCATGGACGCAGTTTTCGACAATGATTTCTGATTATGATGTAGTCCATGGGCGCTGAAGATTTCAGCGTCAGCCTTGGATCTGGGTTGCGGTGATGATTTCTGGGTAGGTAGGGACTCAGTTTTCGTCACTGATTTCTGATTCTGAGGTAGTCTATGGGCGGTGATGATTTCAGCGTCAGCCGTGGAACTGGGTTCCGGTGATGATTTATTGGTCTCCAGGGACTAAGTTTTCATCAATGATTTCTGATTCTGACGTACACCATGGGCGATGAAGATTTCAGCGTCACCCATGGAACAGGGTTCCGGTGATGATATCTGGGTCTCTAGGGACGCAGTTTTCGTCAATGATTTCTGATTATGACGTAGTCCATGGGCGTTGAAGATTTATGCGTCATCCATGGAACTGGGTTTTGGTGATGATATCTGGGTCTCATGGACGCAGTTTTCGACAATGATTTCTGATTATGACGTAGTCCATGGGCGCTGAAGATTTCAGCGTCAGCCTTGGATCTGGGTTGCGGTGATGATTTCGGGGTTGGTAGGGACTCAGTTTTCATCATGATTTCTGATTTTGATGTAGTCTATGGGCGGTGAGGATTTCAGCGTCAGCCGTGGAACTGGGTTCGGTGATGATTTATTGGTCTCTAGGGACTAAGTTTTCATCAATGATTTCTGATTCTGATGTACACCATGGGCGATGAAGATTTCAGCGTCACCCATGGAACAGGGTTCCGGTGATGATATCTGGGTCTCTAGGGACGCAGTTTTCGTCAATGATTTCTGATTATGACGTAGTCCATGGGCGTTGAAGATTTATGCGTCATCCATGGAACTGGGTTTTGGTGATGATATCTGGGTCTCATGGACGCAGTTTTCGACAATGATTTCTGATTATGACGTAGTCCATGGGCGCTGAAGATTTCAGCGTCAGCCGTGGAACTGGGTTCCGGTGATGATTTATTGGTCTCTAGGGACTCAGTTTTCATCAATGATTTCTGATTCTGACGTACGCCATGGGCGATGAAGATTTCAGCGTCACCCATGGAACAGGGTTCCGGTGATGATATCTGGGTCTCTAGGGACGCAGTTTTCGTCAATGATTTCTGATTATGACGTAGTCCATGGGCGTTGAAGATTTATGCGTCATCCATGGAACTGGGTTTTGGTGATGACATCTGGGTCTCATGGACGCAGATTTCGACAATGATTTCTGATTATGATGTAGTCCATGGGCGCTGAAGATTTCAGCTTCAGCCGTGGAACTGGGTTCCAGTGATGATTTCTGGGTCTCGAGGAATGTAGTGTTCGTCAATGATTTCTGATTATGACGTAGTCCATGGGCGCTGAAGATTTCAGCGTCAGCCTTGGATCTGGGTTGCGGTGATGATTTCGGGGTTGGTAGGGACTCAGTTTTCATCACTGATTTCTGATTCTGATGTAGTCCATGGGCGCTGAAGATTTCAGCTTCAGCCGTGGAACTGGGTTCCGGTGATGATTTATTGGTCTCGAGGGACTAAGTTTTCGTCAATGATTTCTGATTCTGACGTACGCCATGGGCGATGAAGATTTCAGCGTCACCCATGGAACAGGGTTCCGATGATGATATCTGGGTCTCCAGGGACGCAGTTTTCGTCAATGATTTCTGATTATGACGTAGTCCATGGGCGTTGAAGATTTATGCGTCATCCATGGAACTGGGTTTTGGTGATGACATCTGGGTCTCATGGACGCAGTTTTCGACAATGATTTCTGATTATGATGTAGTCCATGGGCGCTGAAGATTTCAGCGTCAGCCTTGGATCTGGGTTGCGGTGATGATTTCTGGGTAGGTAGGGACTCAGTTTTCGTCACTGATTTCTGATTCTGAGGTAGTCTATGGGAGGTGATGATTTCAGCGTCATCCGTGGAACTGGGTTCCGGTGATGACATCTGGGTCTCCAGGAATGCAGTTTTCGTCAATGATTTCTGATTATGACGTAGTCTGTGGGCGTTGAAGATTTATGCGTCATCCATGGAACTGGGTTTTGGTGATGATATCTGGCTCTCATGGACGCAGTTTTCGTCAATGATTTCTGATTATGACGTAGTCCATGGGCGCTGAAGATTTCAGCGTCAGCCTTGGATCTGGGTTGCGGTGATGATTTCGGGGATGGTAGGGACTCAGTTTCCATCACTGATTTCTGATTCTGATGTAGTCCATGGGCGGTGAGGATTTCAGCGTCAGCCGTGGAACTAGGTTCCGGTGATGATTTATTGGTCTCTAGGGACTCAGTTTTCATCAATGATTTCTGATTCTGACGTACGCCATGGGCGATGAAGATTTCAGCGTCACCCATGGAACAGGGTTCCGGTGATGATATCTGGGTCTCCAGGGACGCAATTTTCGTCAATGATTTCTGATTATGACGTAGTCCATGGGCGTTGAAGATTTATGCGTCATCCATGGAACTGGGTTTTGGTGATGATATCTGGGTCTCATGGACGCAGTTTTCGACAATGATTTCTGATTATGATGTAGTCCATGGGCGCTGAAGATTTCAGCGTCAGCCTTGGATCTGGGTTGCGGTGATGATTTCTGGGTAGGTAGGGACTCAGTTTTCGTCACTGATTTCTGATTCTGAGGTAGTCTATGGGCGGTGAAGATTTCAGCGTCAGCCGTGGAACTGGGTTCCGGTGATGATTTATTGGTCTCCAGGGACTAAGTTTTCATCAATGATTTCTGATTCTGACGTACACCATGGGCGATGAAGATTTCAGCGTCACCCATGGAACAGGGTTCCGGTGATGATATCTGGGTCTCTAGGGACGCAGTTTTCGTCAATGATTTCTGATTATGACGTAGTCCATGGGCGTTGAAGATTTATGCGTCATCCATGGAACTGGGTTTTGGTGATGATATCTGGGTCTCATGGACGCAGTTTTCGACAATGATTTCTGATTATGACGTAGTCCATGGGCGCTGAAGATTTCAGCGTCAGCCTTGGATCTGGGTTGCGGTGATGATTTCGGGGTTGGTAGGGACTTAGTTTTCATCACTGATTTCTGATTTTGATGTAGTCTATGGGCGGTGAAGATTTCAGCGTCAGCCGTGAACTGGGTTCCGGTGATGATTTATTGGTCTCCAGGGACTAAGTTTTCATCAATGATTTCTGATTCTGATGTACACCATGGGCGATGAAGATTTCAGCGTCACCCATGGAACAGGGTTCCGGTGATGATATCTGGGTCTCTAGGGACGCAGTTTTCGTCAATGATTTCTGATTATGACGTAGTCCATGAGCGTTGAAGATTTATGCGTCATCCATGGAACTGGGTTTTGGTGATGATATCTGGGTCTCATGGACGCAGTTTTCGACAATGATTTCTGATTATGACGTAGTCCATGGGCGCTGAAGATTTCAGCGTCAGCCTTGGATCTGGGTTATGGTGATGATTTCGGGGTTGGTAGGGACTCAGTTTTCATCACTGATTTCTGATTTTGATGTAGTCTATGGGCGGTGAAGATTTCAGCGTCAGCCGTGGAACTGGGTTCCGGTGATGATTTATTGGTCTCTAGGGACTCAGTTTTCATCAATGATTTCTGATTCTGACGTACGCCATGGGCGATGAAGATTTCAGCGTCACCCATGGAACAGGGTTCCGGTGATGATATCTGGGTCTCCAGGGATGCAGTTTTCGTCAATGATTTCTGATTATGACGTAGTCCATGGGCGTTGAAGATTTATGCGTCATCCATGGAACTGGGTTTTGGTGATGATATCTGGGTCTCATGGACGCAGTTTTCGACAATGATTTCTGATTATGATGTAGTCCATGGGCGCTGAAGATTTCAGCTTCAGCCGTGGAACTGGGTTCCAGTGATGATTTCTGGGTCTCGAGGAATGTAGTGTTCGTCAATGATTTCTGATTATGACGTAGTCCATGGGCGCTGAAGATTTCAGCGTCATTCTTGGATTTGGGTTGCGGTGATGATTTCGGGGATGGTAGGGACTCAGTTTTCGTCACTGATTTCTGATTCTGACGTACGCCATGGGCGATGAAGATTTCAGCGTCACCATGGAACAGGGTTCCGGTGATGATATCTGGGTCTCCAGGGATGCAGTTTTCGTCAATGATTTCTGATTATGACGTAGTCCATGGGCGCTGAAGATTTCAGCGTCAGCCGTGGAACTAGGTTCCGGTGATGATTTATTGGTCTCTAGGGACTCAGTTTTCGTCAATGATTTCTGATTCTGACGTAGCCATGGGCGATGAAGATTTCAGCGTCACCCATGGAACAGGGTTCCGGTGATGATATCTGGGTCTCCAGGGACGCAGTTTTCGTCAATGATTTCTGATTATGACGTAGTCCATGGGCGTTGAAGATTTATGCGTCATCCATGGAACTGGGTTTTGGTGATGACATCTGGGTCTCATGGACGCAGTTTTCGACAATGATTTCTGATTATGATGTAGTCCATGGGCGCTGAAGATTTCAGCGTCAGCCTTGGATCTGGGTTGCGGTGATGATTTCTGGGTAGGTAGGGACTCAGTTTTCGTCACTGATTTCTGATTCTGAGGTAGTCTATGGGCGGTGAAGATTTCAGCGTCAGCCGTGGAACTGGGTTCCGGTGATGATTTATTGGTCTCCAGGGACTAAGTTTTCGTCAATGATTTCTGATTCTGACGTACACCATGGGCGATGAAGATTTCAGCGTCACCCATGGAACAGGGTTCGGTGATGATATCTGGGTCTCTAGGGACGCAGTTTTCGTCAATGATTTCTGATTATGACGTAGTCCATGGGCGTTGAAGATTTATGCGTCATCCATGGAACTGGGTTTTGGTGATGATATCTGGGTCTCATGGACGCAGTTTTCGACAATGATTTCTGATTATGACGTAGTCCATGGGCGCTGAAGATTTCAGCGTCAGCCTTGGATCTGGGTTGCGGTGATGATTTCTGGGTTGGTAGGGACTCAGTTTTCATCACTGATTTCTGATTTTGACGTAGTCTATGGGCGGTGAAGATTTCAGCGTCAGCCGTGGAACTGGGTTCCGGTGATGATTTATTGGTCTCCAGGGACTAAGTTTTCATCAATGATTTCTGATTCTGATGTACGCCATGGGCGATGAAGATTTCAGCGTCACCCATGGAACAGGGTTCCGGTGATGATATCTGGGTCTCTAGGGACGCAGTTTTCGTCAATGATTTCTGATTATGACGTAGTCCATGGGCGTTGAAGATTTATGCGTCATCCATGGAACTGGGTTTTGGTGATGATATCTGGGTCTCATGGACGCAGTTTTCGACAATGATTTCTGATTATGACGTAGTCCATGGGCGCTGAAGATTTCAGCGTCAGCCTTGGATCTGGGTTGCGGTGATGATTTCTGGGTTGGTAGGGACTCAGTTTTCATCACTGATTTCTGATTTTGATGTAGTCCATGGGCGGTGAAGATTTCAGCGTCAGCCGTGGAACTGGGTTCCGGTGATGATTTATTGGTCTCTAGGGACTCAGTTTTCATCAATGATTTCTGATTCTGACGTACGCCATGGGCGATGAAGATTTCAGCGTCACCCATGGAACTGGGTTCCGGTGATGATATCTGGGTCTCCAGGGATGCAGTTTTCGACAATGATTTCTGATTATGATGTAGTCCATGGGCGCTGAAGATTTCAGCTTCATCCGTGGAACTGGGTTCCGGTGATGATTTATGGGTCTCCAGGGACTCAGTTTTCGTCAATGATTTCTGATTCTGACGTACGCCATGGGCGATGAAGATTTCAGCGTCACCCATGGAACAGGGTTCCGGTGATGATATCTGGGTCTCCAGGGACGCAGTTTTCGTCAATGATTTCTGATTATGACGTAGTCCATGGGCGTTGAAGATTTATGCGTCATCCATGGAACTGGGTTTTGGTGATGATATCTGGGTCTCATGGACGCAGTTTTCGACAATGATTTCTGATTATGATGTAGTCCATGGGCGCTGAAGATTTCAGCGTCAGCCTTGGATCTGGGTTGCGGTGATGATTTCTGGGTAGGTAGGGACTCAGTTTTCGTCAATGATTTCTGATTCTGAGGTAGTCCATGGGCGGTGAAGATTTCAGCGTCAGCCGTGGAACAGGGTTCCGGTGATGATATCTGGGTCTCTAGGGACGCAGTTTTCGTCAATGATTTCTGATTATGACGTAGTCCATGGGCGTTGAAGATTTATGCGTCATCCATGGAACTGGGTTTTGTGATGATATCTGGGTCTCATGGACGCAGTTTTCGACAATGATTTCTGATTATGATGTAGTCCATGGGCGCTGAAGATTTCAGCGTCAGCCTTGGAACTGGGTTGCGGTGATGATTTCTGGGTAGGTAGGGACTCAGTTTTCGTCAATGATTTCTGATTCTGACGTAGTCCATGGGCGGTGAAGATTTCAGCGTCAGCCGTGGAACAGGGTTCCGGTGATGATATCTGGGTCTCTAGGGACGCAGTTTTCGTCAATGATTTCTGATTATGACGTAGTCCATGGGCGTTGAAGATTTAGCGTCATCCATGGAACTGGGTTTTGGTGATGACATTTGGGTCTCATGGACGCAGTTTTCGACAATGATTTCTGATTATGATGTAGTCCATGGGCGCTGAAGATTTCAGCGTCAGCCTTGGAACTGGGTTCGGTGATGATTTCGGGTAGGTAGGGACTCAGTTTTCGTCAATGATTTCTGATTCTGACGTAGTCCATGGGCGATGAAGATTTCAGCGTCACCATGGAACAGGGTTCCGGTGATGATATCTGGGTCTCTAGGGACGCAGTTTTCGTCAATGATTTCTGATTATGACGTAGTCCATGGGCGTTGAAGATTTATGCGTCATCCATGGAACTGGGTTTTGGTGATGATATCTGGGTCTCATGGACGCAGATTTCGACAATGATTTCTGATTATGATGTAGTCCATGGGCGCTGAAGATTTCAGCTTCAGCCGTGGAACTGGGTTCCAGTGATGATTTCTGGGTCTCGAGGAATGTAGTGTTCGTCAATGATTTCTGATTATGACGTAGTCCATGGGCGCTGAAGATTTCAGCGTCAGCCTTGGATCTGGGTTGCGGTGATGATTTCTGGGTTGGTAGGGACTCAGTTTTCATCACTGATTTCTGATTCTGATGTAGTCCATGGGCGCTGAAGATTTCAGCGTCAGCCGTGGAACTGGGTTCCGGTGATGATTTATGGGTCTCCAGGGACTCAGTTTTCGTCAATGATTTCTGATTCTGACGTACGCCATGGGCGATGAAGATTTCAGCGTCACCCATGGAACAGGGTTCCGGTGATGATATCTGGGTCTCAGGGACGCAGTTTTCGTCAATGATTTCTGATTATGACGTAGTCCATGGGCGTTGAAGATTTATGCGTCATCCATGGAACTGGGTTTTGGTGATGACATCTGGGTCTCATGGACGCAGTTTTCGACAATGATTTCTGATTATGATGTAGTCCATGGGCGCTGAAGATTTCAGCGTCAGCCTTGGATCTGGGTTGCGGTGATGATTTCGGGTAGGTAGGGACTCAGTTTTCGTCACTGATTTCTGATTCTGACGTAGTCTATGGGCGGTGAAGATTTCAGCGTCATCCATGGAACTGGGTTCCGGTGATGATATCTGGGTCTCAGGGATGCAGTTTTCGTCAATGATTTCTGATTATGACGTAGTCCATGGGCGTTGAAGATTTATGCGTCATCCATGGAACTGGGTTTTGGTGATGATATCTGGGTCTCATGGACGCAGATTTCGTCAATGATTTCTGATTATGACGTAGTCCATGGGCGCTGAAGATTTCAGCGTCAGCCTTGGATCTGGGTTGCGGTGATGATTTCGGGGATGGTAGGGACTCAGTTTCCATCACTGATTTCTGATTCTGATGTAGTCTATGGGCGGTGAAGATTTCAGCGTCAGCCGTGGAACTGGGTTCCGGTGATGATTTATTGGTCTCTAGGGACTCAGTTTTCATCAATGATTTCTGATTCTGACGTACGCCATGGGCGATGAAGATTTCAGCGTCACCCATGGAACAGGGTTCCGGTGATGATATCTGGGTCTCCAGGGACGCAGTTTTCATCAATGATTTTTGATTATGACGTAGTCCATGGGCGTTGAAGATTTATGCGTCATCCATGGAACTGGGTTTTGGTGATGATATCTGGGTCTCATGGACGCAGTTTTCGACAATGATTTCTGATTATGATGTAGTCCATGGGCGCTGAAGATTTCAGCGTCAGCCTTGGATCTGGGTTGCGGTGATGATTTCGGGTAGGTAGGGACTCAGTTTTCGTCACTGATTTCTGATTCTGAGGTAGTCTATGGGCGGTGAAGATTTCAGCGTCAGCCGTGGAACTGGGTTCCGGTGATGATTTATTGGTCTCCAGGGACTAAGTTTTCATCAATGATTTCTGATTCTGACGTACGCCATGGGCGATGAAGATTTCAGCGTCACCCATGGAACAGGGTTCCGGTGATGATATCTGGGTCTCCAGGGACGCAGTTTTCGTCAATGATTTCTGATTATGACGTAGTCCATGGGCGTTGAAGATTTATGCGTCATCCATGGAACTGGGTTTTGGTGATGATATCTGGCTCTCATGGACGCAGTTTTCGACAATGATTTCTGATTATGACGTAGTCCATGGGCGCTGAAGATTTCAGCGTCAGCCTTGGATCTGGGTTGCGGTGATGATTTCGGGGTTGGTAGGGACTTAGTTTTCATCACTGATTTCTGATTTTGATGTAGTCTATGGGCGGTGAAGATTTCAGCGTCAGCCGTGGAACTGGGTTCCGGTGATGATTTATTGGTCTCCAGGGACTAAGTTTTCATCAATGATTTCTGATTCTGATGTACGCCATGGGCGATGAAGATTTCAGCGTCACCCATGGAACAGGGTTCCGGTGATGATATCTGGGTCTCCAGGGACGCAGTTTTCGTCAATGATTTCTGATTATGACGTAGTCCATGGGCGTTGAAGATTTATGCGTCATCCATGGAACTGGGTTTTGGTGATGATATCTGGGTCTCATGGACGCAGTTTTCGACAATGATTTCTGATTATGATGTAGTCCATGGGCGCTGAAGATTTCAGCGTCAGCCTTGGATCTGGGTTGCGGTGATGATTTCTGGGTAGGTAGGGACTCAGTTTTCGTCAATGATTTCTGATTCTGAGTAGTCTATGGGCGGTGAAGATTTCAGCGTCATCCGTGGAACTGGGTTCCGGTGATGATATCTGGGTCTCCAGGGATGCAGTTTTCGTCAATGATTTCTGATTATGACGTAGTCCATGGGCGTTGAAGATTTATGCGTCATCCATGGAACTGGGTTTTGGTGATGATATCTGGGTCTCATGGACGCAGTTTTCGACAATGATTTCTGATTATGATGTAGTCCATGGGCGCTGAAGATTTCAGCGTCAGCCTTGGAACTGGGTTGCGGTGATGATTTCGGGTAGGTTGGACTCAGTTTTCGTCAATGATTTCTGATTCTGACGTAGTCCATGGGCGGTGAAGATTTCAGCGTCAGCCGTGGAACGGGTTCCGGTGATGATATCTGGGTCTCTAGGGACGCAGTTTTCGTCAATGATTTCTGATTATGACGTAGTCCATGGGCGTTGAAGATTTAGCGTCATCCATGGAACTGGGTTTTGGTGATGATATTTGGGTCTCATGGACGCAGTTTTCGACAATGATTTCTGATTATGATGTAGTCCATGGGCGCTGAAGATTTCAGCGTCAGCCTTGGAACTGGGTTGCGGTGATGATTTCTGGGTAGGTAGGGATCAGTTTTCGTCAATGATTTCTGATTCTGACGTAGTCCATGGGCGGTGAAGATTTCAGCGTCAGCCATGGAACAGGGTTCCGGTGATGATATCTGGGTCTCTAGGGACGCAGTTTTCGTCAATGATTTCTGATTATGACGTAGTCCATGGGCGTTGAAGATTTATGCGTCATCCATGGAACTGGGTTTTGGTGATGATATCTGGGTCTCATGGACGCAGTTTCGACAATGATTTCTGATTATGATGTAGTCCATGGGCGCTGAAGATTTCAGCTTCAGCCGTGGAACTGGGTTCCAGTGATGATTTCTGGGTCTCGAGGAATGTAGTGTTCGTCAATGATTTCTGATTATGACGTAGTCCATGGGCGCTGAAGATTTCAGCGTCAGCCTTGGATCTGGGTTGCGGTGATGATTTCTGGGTTGGTAGGGACTCAGTTTTCATCACTGATTTCTGATTCTGATGTAGTCCATGGGCGCTGAAGATTTCAGCGTCAGCCGTGGAACTGGGTTCCGGTGATGATTTATGGGTCTCCAGGGACTCAGTTTTCGTCAATGATTTCTGATTCTGACGTAGCCATGGGCGATGAAGATTTCAGCGTCACCCATGGAACAGGGTTCCGGTGATGATATCTGGGTCTCCAGGGACGCAGTTTTCGTCAATGATTTCTGATTATGACGTAGTCCATGGGCGTTGAAGATTTATGCGTCATCCATGGAACTGGGTTTTGGTGATGATATCTGGGTCTCATGGACGCAGTTTTCGACAATGATTTCTGATTATGATGTAGTCCATGGGCGCTGAAGATTTCAGCGTCAGCCTTGGATCTGGGTTGCGGTGATGATTTCTGGGTAGGTAGGGACTCATTTTCGTCAATGATTTCTGATTCTGACGTAGTCTATGGGCGGTGAAGATTTCAGCGTCATCCGTGGAACTGGGTTCCGGTGATGATATCTGGGTCTCCAGGGATGCAGTTTTCGTCAATGATTTCTGATTATGACGTAGTCCATGGGCGTTGAAGATTTATGCGTCATCCATGGAACTGGGTTTTGGTGATGATATCTGGGTCTCATGGACGCAGTTTTCGTCAATGATTTCTGATTATGACGTAGTCCATGGGCGCTGAAGATTTCAGCGTCAGCCTTGGATCTGGGTTGCGGTGATGATTTCTGGGTTGGTAGGGACTCAGTTTTCGTCAATGATTTCTGATTCTGATGTAGTCCATGGGCGGTGAAGATTTCAGCGTCAGCCGTGGAACTGGGTTCCGGTGATGATTTATTGGTCTCTAGGGACTCAGTTTTCATCAATGATTTCTGATTCTGACGTACGCCATGGGCGATGAAGATTTCAGCGTCACCCATGGAACAGGGTTCCGGTGATGATATCTGGGTCTCCAGGGACGCAGTTTTCGTCAATGATTTCTGATTATGACGTAGTCCATGGGCGTTGAAGATTTATGCGTCATCCATGGAACTGGGTTTGGTGATGATATCTGGGTCTCATGGACGCAGTTTTCGACAATGATTTCTGATTATGATGTAGTCCATGGGCGCTGAAGATTTCAGCGTCAGCCTTGGATCTGGGTTGCGGTGATGATTTCTGGGTAGGTAGGGACTCAGTTTTCGTCACTGATTTCTGATTCTGAGGTAGTCTATGGGCGGTGAAGATTTCAGCGTCAGCCGTGGAACTGGGTTCCGGTGATGATTTATTGGTCTCCAGGGACTAAGTTTTCATCAATGATTTCTGATTCTGACGTACGCCATGGGCGATGAAGATTTCAGCGTCACCCATGGAACAGGGTTCGGTGATGATATCTGGGTCTCTAGGGACGCAGTTTTCGTCAATGATTTCTGATTATGACGTAGTCCATGGGCGTTGAAGATTTATGCGTCATCCATGGAACTGGGTTTTGGTGATGATATCTGGGTCTCATGGACGCAGTTTTCGACAATGATTTCTGATTATGACGTAGTCCATGGGCGCTGAAGATTTCAGCGTCAGCCTTGGATCTGGGTTGCGGTGATGATTTCGGGGTGGTAGGGACTTAGTTTTCGTCAATGATTTCTGATTTTGACGTAGTCTATGGGCGGTGAAGATTTCAGCGTCAGCCGTGGAACTGGGTTCGGTGATGATTTATTGGTCTCCAGGGACTAAGTTTTCGTCAATGATTTCTGATTCTGACGTACACATGGGCGATGAAGATTTCAGCGTCACCCATGGAACAGGGTTCCGGTGATGATATCTGGGTCTCTAGGGACGCAGTTTTCGTCAATGATTTCTGATTATGACGTAGTCCATGGGCGTTGAAGATTTATGCGTCATCCATGGAACTGGGTTTTGGTGATGATATCTGGGTCTCATGGACGCAGTTTTCGACAATGATTTCTGATTATGACGTAGTCCATGGGCGCTGAAGATTTCAGCGTCAGCCTTGGATCTGGGTTTGCGGTGATGATTTCTGGGTGGTAGGGACTCAGTTTTCGTCACTGATTTCTGATTATGATGTAGTCTATGGGCGGTGAAGATTTCAGCGTCAGCCGTGGAACTGGGTTCCGGTGATGATTTATTGGTCTCTAGGGACTCAGTTTTCGTCAATGATTTCTGATTCTGACGTACGCCATGGGCGATGAAGATTTCAGCGTCACCCATGGAACAGGGTTCCGGTGATGATATCTGGGTCTCCAGGGATGCAGTTTTCGTCAATGATTTCTGATTATGACGTAGTCCATGGGCGTTGAAGATTTATGCGTCATCCATGGAACTGGGTTTTGGTGATGATATCTGGGTCTCATGGACGCAGTTTTCGACAATGATTTCTGATTATGATGTAGTCCATGGGCGCTGAAGATTTCAGCTTCAGCCGTGGAACTGGGTTCCAGTGATGATTTCTGGGTCTCGAGGATGTTGTGTTTCGTCAATGATTTCTGATTATGACGTAGTCCATGGGCGCTGAAGATTTCAGCGTCAGCCTTGGATCTGGGTTGCGGTGATGATTTCGGGTAGGTAGGGACTCAGTTTTCGTCACTGATTTCTGATTCTGACGTAGCCATGGGCGATGAAGATTTCAGCGTCACCCATGGAACAGGGTTCCGGTGATGATATCTGGGTCTCCAGGGATGCAGTTTTCGTCAATGATTTCTGATTATGACGTAGTCCATGGGCGATGAAGATTTCAGCGTCATCCGTGGAACTGGGTTCCGGTGATGATTTATGGGTCTCCAGGGACTCAGTTTTCGTCAATGATTTCTGATTATGACGTAGCCATGGGCGATGAAGATTTCAGCGTCACCCATGGAACTGGGTTCCGGTGATGATATCTGGGTCTCCAGGGACGCAGTTTTCGTCAATGATTTCTGATTATGACGTAGTCCATGGGCGTTGAAGATTTAGCGTCATCCATGGAACTGGGTTTTGGTGATGATATCTGGGTCTCATGGACGCAGTTTTCGACAATGATTTCTGATTATGACGTAGTCCATGGGCGCTGAAGATTTCAGCGTCAGCCTTGGATCTGGGTTGCGGTGATGATTTCTGGGTAGGTAGGGACTCAGTTTTCGTCAATGATTTCTGATTCTGAGGTAGTATGGGCGGTGAAGATTTCAGCGTCAGCCGTGGAACAGGGTTCCGGTGATGATATCTGGGTCTCTAGGGACGCAGTTTTCGTCAATGATTTCTGATTATGACGTAGTCCATGGGCGTTGAAGATTTATGCGTCATCCATGGAACTGGGTTTTGGTGATGATATCTGGGTCTCATGGACGCAGTTTTCGTCAATGATTTCTGATTATGATGTAGTCCATGGGCGCTGAAGATTTCAGCGTCAGCCTTGGATCTGGGTTGCGGTGATGATTTTCGGGTAGGTAGGACTCAGTTTTCGTCAATGATTTCTGATTATGACGTAGTCCATGGGCGGTGAAGATTTCAGCGTCAGCCGTGGAACTGGGTTCCGGTGATGATATCTGGGTCTCTAGGGACGCAGTTTTCGTCAATGATTTCTGATTATGACGTAGTCCATGGGCGTTGAAGATTTAGCGTCATCCATGGAACTGGGTTTTGGTGATGACATTTGGGTCTCATGGACGCAGTTTTCGTCAATGATTTCTGATTATGATGTAGTCCATGGGCGCTGAAGATTTCAGCGTCAGCCTTGGATCTGGGTTGCGGTGATGATTTCTGGGTAGGTAGGGACTCAGTTTTCGTCAATGATTTCTGATTCTGACGTAGTCTATGGGCGGTGAAGATTTCAGCGTCAGCCGTGGAACAGGGTTCCGGTGATGATTCTGGGTCTCTAGGGACGCAGTTTTCGTCAATGATTTCTGATTATGACGTAGTCCATGGGCGTTGAAGATTTATGCGTCATCCATGGAACTGGGTTTTGGTGATGATATCTGGGTCTCATGGACGCAGTTTTCGACAATGATTTCTGATTATGATGTAGTCCATGGGCGCTGAAGATTTCAGCTTCAGCCGTGGAACTGGGTTCCAGTGATGATTTCTGGGTCTCGAGGAATGTAGTGTTCGTCAATGATTTCTGATTATGACGTAGTCCATGGGCGCTGAAGATTTCAGCGTCAGCCTTGGATCTGGGTTGCGGTGATGATTTCTGGGTAGGTAGGGACTCAGTTTTCATCACTGATTTCTGATTCTGAGGTAGTCCATGGGCGGTGAAGATTTCAGCGTCAGCCGTGGAACTGGGTTCCGGTGATGATTTATGGGTCTCCAGGGACTCAGTTTTCGTCAATGATTTCTGATTCTGACGTACGCCATGGGCGATGAAGATTTCAGCGTCACCCATGGAACAGGGTTCCGGTGATGATATCTGGGTCTCCAGGGACGCAGTTTTCGTCAATGATTTCTGATTATGACGTAGTCCATGGGCGTTGAAGATTTATGCGTCATCCATGGAACTGGGTTTTGGTGATGATATCTGGGTCTCATGGACGCAGTTTTCGACAATGATTTCTGATTATGATGTAGTCCATGGGCGCTGAAGATTTCAGCGTCAGCCTTGAACTGGGTTGGGTGATGATTTCGGGTAGGTAGGGACTCAGTTTTCGTCAATGATTTCTGATTCTGACGTAGTCCATGGGCGGTGATGATTTCAGCGTCAGCCGTGGAACAGGGTTCCGGTGATGATATCTGGGTCTCTCAGGGACGCAGTTTTCGTCAATGATTTCTGATTATGACGTAGTCTGTGGGCGTTGAAGATTTATGCGTCATCCATGGAACTGGGTTTTGGTGATGATATCTGGGTCTCATGGACGCAGTTTCGACAATGATTTCTGATTATGATGTAGTCCATGGGCGCTGAAGATTTCAGCTTCAGCCGTGGAACTGGGTTCCAGTGATGATTTCTGGGTCTCGAGGAATGTAGTGTTCGTCAATGATTTCTGATTATGACGTAGTCCATGGGCGCTGAAGATTTCAGCGTCAGCCTTGGATCTGGGTTGCGGTGATGATTTCTGGGTAGGTAGGGACTCAGTTTTCATCATGATTTCTGATTCTGACGTAGTCCATGGGCGCTGAAGATTTCAGCGTCAGCCGTGGAACTGGGTTCCGGTGATGATTTATGGGTCTCCAGGGACTCAGTTTTCGTCAATGATTTCTGATTCTGACGTACGCCATGGGCGATGAAGATTTCAGCGTCACCATGGAACAGGGTTCCGGTGATGATATCTGGGTCTCCAGGGACGCAGTTTTCGTCAATGATTTCTGATTATGACGTAGTCCATGGGCGTTGAAGATTTATGCGTCATCCATGGAACTGGGTTTTGGTGATGACATCTGGGTCTCATGGACGCATTTTCGACAATGATTTCTGATTATGATGTAGTCCATGGGCGCTGAAGATTTCAGCTTCAGCCGTGGAACTGGGTTCCGGTGATGATTTCTGGGTCTCGAGGAATGTAGTGTTCGTCAATGATTTCTGATTATGACGTAGTCCATGGGCGCTGAAGATTTCAGCGTCAGCTGTGGAACTGGGTTCCGGTGATGATTTCTGGGTCTCGAGGAATGTAGTTTTCGTCAATGATTTCTGATTATGACGTAGTCCATGGGCGTTGAAGATTTCAGCGTAGCCTTGGACTGGGTTGCGGTGATGATTTTGGGTGGTAGGGACTCAGTTTTCGTCACTGATTTCTGATTCTGAGGTAGTCTATGGGCGGTGAAGATTTCAGCGTCAGCCGTGGAACTGGGTTCCGGTGATGATTTATTGGTCTCCAGGGACTCAGTTTTCGTCAATGATTTCTGATTCTGACGTACGCCATGGGCGATGAAGATTTCAGCGTCACCCATGGAACAGGGTTCCGGTGATGATATCTGGGTCTCCAGGGACGCAGTTTTCGTCAATGATTTCTGATTATGACGTAGTCCATGGGCGTTGAAGATTTATGCGTCATCCATGGAACTGGGTTTGGTGATGATATCTGGGTCTCATGGACGCAGTTTTCGACAATGATTTCTGATTATGATGTAGTCCATGGGCGCTGAAGATTTCAGCTTCAGCCGTGGAACTGGGTTCCATGATGATTTCTGGGTCTCGAGGATTGTAGTGTTCGTCAATGATTTCTGATTATGACGTAGTCCATGGGCGCTGAAGATTTCAGCGTCAGCCTTGGATCTGGGTTGCGGTGATGATTTCTGGGTAGGTAGGAAACAGTTTTCATCACTGATTTCTGATTCTGACGTACGCCATGGGCGATGAAGATTTCAGCGTCACCCATGGAACAGGGTTCCGGTGATGATATCTGGGTCTCCAGGGATGCAGTTTTCGTCAATGATTTCTGATTATGACGTAGTCCATGGGCGTTGAAGATTTATGCGTCATCCATGGAACTGGGTTTTGTGATGATATCTGGGTCTCATGGACGCAGTTTTCGAATGATTTCTGATTATGATGTAGTCCATGGGCGCTGAAGATTTCAGCTTCAGCCGTGGAACTGGGTTCCAGTGATGATTTCTGGGTCTCAGGAATGTAGTGTTCGTCAATGATTTCTGATTATGACGTAGTCCATGGGCGCTGAAGATTTCAGCGTCAGCCTTGGATCTGGGTTGCGGTGATGATTTCTGGGTTGGTAGGGACTCGTTTTCGTCACTGATTTCTGATTCTGACGTACGCCATGGGCGATGAAGATTTCAGCGTCACCCATGGAACAGGGTTCCGGTGATGATATCTGGGTCTCCAGGGATGCACTTTTCGTCAATGATTTCTGATTATGACGTAGTCCATGGGCGTTGAAGATTTATGCGTCATCCATGGAACTGGGTTTTGGTGATGATATCTGGGTCTCATGGACGCAGTTTTCGACAATGATTTCTGATTATGATGTAGTCCATGGGCGCTGAAGATTTCAGCTTCAGCCGTGGAACTGGGTTCCTGTGATGATTTCTGGGTCTCGAGGAATGTAGTGTTCGTCAATGATTTCTGATTATGACGTAGTCCATGGGCGCTGAAGATTTCAGCGTCAGCCTTGGATCTGGGTTGCGGTGATGATTTCTGGGTAGGTAGGGACTCAGTTTTCATCACTGATTTCTGATTCTGAGGTAGTCTATGGGCGGTGACGATTTCAGCGTCAGCCGTGGAATGGGTTTTTGTGATGATTTATTGGTCTCCAGGGACTCAGTTTTCGTCAATGATTTCTGATTCTGACGTACGCCATGGGCGATGAAGATTTCAGCGTCACCCATGGAACAGGGTTCCGGTGATGATATCTGGGTCTCCAGGGACGCAGTTTTCGTCAATGATTTCTGATTATGACGTAGTCCATGGGCGTTGAAGATTTATGCGTCATCCATGGAACTGGGTTTGGTGATGATATCTGGGTCTCATGGACGCAGATTTCGACAATGATTTCTGATTATGATGTAGTCCATGGGCGCTGAAGATTTCAGCTTCAGCCGTGGAACTGGGTTCCAGTGATGATTTCTGGGTCTCGAGGATTGTAGTGTTCGTCAATGATTTCTGATTATGACGTAGTCCATGGGCGCTGAAGATTTCAGCGTCAGCCTTGGATCTGGGTTGCGGTGATGATTTCTGGGTAGGTAGGGACTCAGTTTTCGTCACTGATTTCTGATTCTGACAGTAGCTATGGGCGATGAAGATTTCAGCGTCACCATGGAAACTGGTTCCGGTGATGATTATGGGTCTCCAGGGATGCAGTTTTCGTCAATGATTTCTGATTCTGACGTAGTCCATGGGCGATGAAGATTTCAGCGTCACCCATGGAACAGGGTTCCGGTGATGATATCTGGGTCTCAGGGACGCAGTTTTCGTCAATGATTCTGATTATGACGTAGTCCATGGGCGTTGAAGATTTATGCGTCATCCATGGAACTGGGTTTTGGTGATGATATCTGGGTCTCATGGACGCAGTTTCGACAATGATTTCTGATTATGATGTAGTCCATGGGCGCTGAAGATTTCAGCTTCAGCCGTGGAACTGGGTTCCAGTGATGATTTCTGGGTCTCGAGGAATGTAGTGTTCGTCAATGATTTCTGATTATGACGTAGTCCATGGGCGCTGAAGATTTCAGCGTCAGCCTTGGATCTGGGTTGCGGTGATGATTTCTGGGTGGTAGGGACTCAGTTTTCATCACTGATTTCTGATTCTGAGGTAGTCTATGGGCGGTGACGATTTCAGCGTCAGCCGTGGAACTGGTTTCCGGTGATGATTTATTGGTCTCCAGGGACTCAGTTTTCGTCAATGATTTCTGATTCTGACGTACGCCATGGGCGATGAAGATTTCAGCGTCACCCATGGAACAGGGTTCCGGTGATGATATCTGGGTCTCCAGGGACGCAGTTTTCGTCAATGATTTCTGATTATGACGTAGTCCATGGGCGTTGAAGATTTATGCGTCATCCATGGAACTGGGTTTTGGTGATGATATCTGGGTCTCATGGACGCAGTTTCGACAATGATTTCTGATTATGATGTAGTCCATGGGCGCTGAAGATTTCAGCTTCAGCGTGGAACTGGGTTCCAGTGATGATTTCTGGGTCTCGAGGATTGTAGTGTTCGTCAATGATTTCTGATTATGACGTAGTCCATGGGCGCTGAAGATTTCAGCGTCAGCCTTGGATCTGGGTGCCGTGATGATTTCTGGGTAGGTAGGGACTCAGTTTTCATATGATTTCTGATTCTGACGTACGCCATGGGCGATGAAGATTTCAGCGTCACCCATGGAACAGGGTTCCGGTGATGATATCTGGGTCTCCAGGGATGCAGTTTTCGTCAATGATTTCTGATTATGACGTAGTCCATGGGCGTTGAAGATTTATGCGTCATCCATGGAACTGGTTTTGGTGATGATATCTGGGTCTCATGGACGCAGTTCTCGACAATGATTTCTGATTATGATGTAGTCCATGGGCGCTGAAGATTTCAGCTTCAGCCGTGGAACTGGGTTCCAGTGATGATTTCTGGGTCTCGAGGATTGTAGTGTTCGTCAATGATTTCTGATTATGACGTAGTCCATGGGCGCTGAAGATTTCAGCGTCAGCCTTGGATCTGGGTTGCGGTGATGATTTCTGGGTAGGTAGGGACTCAGTTTTCATCACTGATTTCTGATTCTGACGTACGCCATGGGCGATGAAGATTTCAGCGTCACCCATGGAACAGGGTTCCGGTGATGATATCTGGGTCTCCAGGGATGCACTTTTCGTCAATGATTTCTGATTATGACGTAGTCCATGGGCGTTGAAGATTTTATGCGTCATCCATGGAACTGGGTTTTGGTGATGATATCTGGGTCTCATGGACGCAGATTTCGACAATGATTTCTGATTATGATGTAGTCCATGGGCGCTGAAGATTTCAGCTTCAGCCGTGGAACTGGGTTCCAGTGATGATTTCTGGGTCTCGAGGATTGTAGTGTTCGTCAATGATTTCTGATTATGACGTAGTCCAAGGGCGCTGAAGATTTCAGCGTCAGCCTTGGATCTGGGTTGCGGTGATGATTTCTGGGTAGGTAGGGACTCAGTTTTCATCATGATTTCTGATTCTGACATACGCCATGGGCGATGAAGATTTCAGCGTCACCCATGGAACAGGGTTCCGGTGATGATATCTGGGTCTCCAGGGATGCACTTTTCGTCAATGATTTCTGATTATGACGTAGTCCATGGGCGTTGAAGATTTATGCGTCATCCATGGAACTGGGTTTTGGTGATGATATCTGGGTCTCATGGACGCAGATTTCGACAATGATTTCTGATTATGATGTAGTCCATGGGCGCTGAAGATTTCAGCTTCAGTGTGGAACTGGGTTCCAGTGATGATTTCTGGGTCTCGAGGAATGTAGTGTTCGTCAATGATTTCTGATTATGACGTAGTCCATGGGCGCTGAAGATTTCAGCGTCAGCCTTGGATCTGGGTTGCGGTGATGATTTCTGGGTAGGTAGGACTCAGTTTTCATCACTGATTTCTGATTCTGACGTAGCCATGGGCGATGAAGATTTCAGCGTCACCGTGGAACAGGGTTCCGGTGATGATATATGGGTCTCCAGGGATGCAGTTTTCGTCAATGATTTCTGATTATGACGTAGTCCATGGGCGATGAAGATTTCAGCGTCATCCATGGAACTGGGTTTTGGTGATGATATCTGGGTCTCTAGGGACGCAGTTTTCGTCAATGATTTTTGATTATGACGTAGTCCATGGGCGTTGAAGATTTATGCGTCATCCATGGAACTGGGTTTTGGTGATGATATCTGGGTCTCATGGACGCAGATTTCGACAATGATTTCTGATTATGATGTAGTCCATGGGCGCTGAAGATTTCAGCTTCAGCGTGGAACTGGGTTCCAGTGATGATTTATAGGTCTCGAGGATTGTAGTGTTCGTCAATGATTTCTGATTATGACGTAGTCCATGGGCGCTGAAGATTTCAGCGTCAGCCTTGGATCTGGGTTCGGTGATGATTTCTGGGTCTCGAGGAATGTAGTTTTCGTCAATGATTTCTGATTATGACGTAGTCCATGGGCGCTGAAGATTTCAGCGTCAGCCTTGGAACTGGGTTGCGGGATGATATTTTGGGTTCTAGGGACGCAGTTTTCGTCAATGATTTCTGATTCTGAGGTAGTCCATGGGCGTGAAGATTTCAGCGTCACCCGTGGAACTGGGTTCCGGTGATGATTTATTGGTCTCCAGGACTAAGTTTTCGTCAATGATTTCTGATTCTGACGTAGCCATGGGCGATGAAGATTTCAGCGTCACCCATGGAACTGGGTTCCGGTGATGATATCTGGGTCTCTAGGGATAGTTTTCGTCAATGATTTCTGATTATGACGTAGTCCATGGGCGTTGAAGATTTCAGCGTCATCCATGGAACTGGGTTTTGGTGATGATATCTGGGTCTCATGGACGCAGTTTTCGACAATGATTTCTGATTATGATGTAGTCCATGGGCGCTGAAGATTTCAGCGTCAGCATGGAACTGGGTTCCGGTGATGATTTCTGGGTCTCGAGGATGTAGTTTTCGTCAATGATTTCTGATTATGACGTAGTCCATGGGCGTTGAAGATTTTTGCGTCATCCATGGAACTGGGTTTTGGTGATGATATCTGGGTCTCATGGACGCAGTTTTCGACAATGATTTCTGATTATGATGTAGTCCATGGGCGCTGAAGATTTCAGCTTCAGCCGTGGAACTGGGTTCCGGTGATGATTTCTGGGTCTCGAGGAATGTAGTTTTCGTCAATGATTTCTGATTATGACGTAGTCCATGGGCGATGAAGATTTCAGCGTCAGCCTTGGAACTGGGTTCCGGTGATGATTTTGGGTCTCGAGGAATGTAGTTTTCGTCAATGATTTCTGATTATGACGTAGTCCATGGGCGCTGAAGATTTCAGCGTCAGCCTTGGATCTGGGTTGCGGTGATGATTTTGGGTTTGTAGGGACTCAGTTTTCGTCAATGATTTCTGATTATGAGGTAGTCTATGGGCGGTGAAGATTTCAGCTTCAGCCGTGGAACTGGGTTCCGGTGATGATTTCTGGGTCTCGAGGATTGTAGTTTTCGTCAATGATTTCTGATTATGACGTAGTCCATGGGCGCTGAAGATTTCAGCGTCAGCCTTGGAACTGGGTTCGGTGATGATTTATTGGTCTCAGGGACTAAGTTTTCGTCAATGATTTCTGATTCTGACGTAGTCCATGGGCGATGAAGATTTCAGCGTCACCCATGGAACGGGGTTCCGGTGATGATATCTGGGTCTCTCAGGGATGCAGTTTTCGTCAATGATTTCTGATTATGACGTAGTCCATGGGCGTTGAAGATTTATGCGTCATCCATGGAACTGGGTTTTGGTGATGATTCTGGGTCTCATGGACGCAGTTTTCGACAATGATTTCTGATTATGACGTAGTCCATGGGCGCTGAAGATTTCAGCGTCAGCCTTGGATCTGGGTTGCGGTGATGATTTCTGGGTTGGTAGGGACTCAGTTTTCGTCACTGATTTCTGATTCTGAGGTAGTCTATGGGCGGTGACGATTTCAGCGTCAGCCGTGGAACTGGGTTCCGGTGATGATTTATTGGTCTCCAGGGACTAAGTTTTCATCAATGATTTCTGATTCTGACGTACGCCATGGGCGATGAAGATTTCAGCGTCACCCATGGAACAGGGTTCCGGTGATGATATCTGGGTCTCCAGGGATGCAGTTTTCGTCAATGATTTCTGATTATGACGTAGTCCATGGGCGTTGAAGATTTATGCGTCATCCATGGAACTGGGTTTTGGTGATGATATCTGGGTCTCATGGACGCAGATTTTCGACAATGATTTCTGATTATGATGTAGTCCATGGGCGCTGAAGATTTCAGCTTCAGCCGTGGAACTGGGTTCCAGTGATGATTTCTAGGTCTCGAGGATTGTAGTGTTCGTCAATGATTTCTGATTATGACGTAGTCCATGGGCGCTGAAGATTTCAGCGTCAGCCTTGGATCTGGGTTGCGGTGATGATTTCTGGGTAGGTAGGGACTCAGTTTTCATCACTGATTTCTGATTCTGACGTTAGCCATGGGCGATGAAGATTTCAGCGTCACCCATGGAACGGGTTCCGGTGATGATATCTGGGTCTCCAGGGATGCAGTTTTCGTCAATGATTTCTGATTATGACGTAGTCCATGGGCGTTGAAGATTTATGCGTCATCCATGGAACTGGGTTTTGGTGATGATATCTGGGTCTCATGGACGCAGTTTTCGACAATGATTTCTGATTATGATGTAGTCCATGGGCGCTGAAGATTTCAGCGTCAGCCTTGGAACTGGGTTGCGGTGATGATTTCTGGGTAGGTAGGGACTCAGTTTTCGTCAATGATTTCTGATTATGAGGTAGTCCATGGGCGCTGAAGATTTCAGCGTCAGCCATGGAACTGGGTTCCGGTGATGATTTATTGGTCTCCGGGACTAAGTTTTCGTCAATGATTTCTGATTCTGACGTACGCCATGGGCGATGAAGATTTCAGCGTCACCCATGGAACAGGGTTCCGGTGATGATATCTGGGTCTCTAGGGACGCAGTTTTCGTCAATGATTTCTGATTATGACGTAGTCCATGGGCGTTGAAGATTTATGCGTCATCCATGGAACTGGGTTTGGTGATGATATCTGGGTCTCATGGACGCAGATTTCGACAATGATTTCTGATTATGATGTAGTCCATGGGCGCTGAAGATTTCAGCTTCAGCCGTGGAACTGGGTTCCAGTGATGATTTCTGGGTCTCGAGGATTGTAGTGTTCGTCAATGATTTCTGATTATGACGTAGTCCATGGGCGCTGAAGATTTCAGCGTCAGCCTTGGATCTGGGTTGCGGTGATGATTTCTGGGTAGGTAGGGACTCAGTTTTCGTCACTGATTTCTGATTCTGAGGTAGTCTATGGGCGATGAAGATTTCAGCGTCAAGGTGGAACTGGGTTCCGGTGATGATTTCTTGGTCTCCAGGGACTAAGTTTTCGTCAATGATTTCTGATTATGACGTAGTCCATGGGCGTTGAAGATTTATGCGTCATCCATGGAACTGGGTTTTGGTGATGATATCTGGGTCTCATGGACGCAGATTTCGACAATGATTTCTGATTATGATGTAGTCCATGGGCGCTGAAGATTTCAGCTTCAGCCGTGGAACTGGGTTCCAGTGATGATTTCTGGGTCTCGAGGATTGTAGTGTTCGTCAATGATTTCTGATTATGACGTAGTCCATGGGCGCTGAAGATTTCAGCGTCAGCCTTGGATCTGGGTTGCGGTGATGATTTCTGGGTAGGTAGGGACTCAGTTTTCGTCACTGATTTCTGATTCTGAGGTAGTCTATGGGCGTGACGATTTCAGCGTCAGCCGTGGAACTGGGTTCCGGTGATGATTTATTGGTCTCCAGGGACTAAGTTTTCGTCAATGATTTCTGATTCTGACGTACGCCATGGGCGATGAAGATTTCAGCGTCACCCATGGAACAGGGTTCCGGTGATGATATCTGGGTCTCTAGGGACGCAGTTTTCGTCAATGATTTCTGATTATGACGTAGTCCATGGGCGTTGAAGATTTATGCGTCATCCATGGAACTGGGTTTTGGTGATGATATCTGGGTCTCATGGACGCAGTTTTCGACAATGATTTCTGATTATGATGTAGTCCATGGGCGCTGAAGATTTCAGCTTCAGCCGTGGAACTGGGTTCTAGTGATGATTTCTGGGTCTCGAGGATTGTAGTGTTCGTCAATGATTTCTGATTATGACGTAGTCCATGGGCGCTGAAGATTTCAGCGTCAGCCTTGGATCTGGGTTGCGGTGATGATTTCGGGTAGGTAGGGACTCAGTTTTCGTCACTGATTTCTGATTCTGAGGTAGTCTATGGGCGGTGAAGATTTCAGCGTCAGCGTGGAACTGGGTTCCGGTGATGATTTATTGGTCTCCAGGGACTAAGTTTTCGTCAATGATTTCTGATTCTGACGTACGCCATGGGCGATGAAGATTTCAGCGTCACCCATGGAACAGGGTTCCGGTGATGATATCTGGGTCTCCAGGGACGCAGTTTTCGTCAATGATTTCTGATTATGACGTAGTCCATGGGCGTTGAAGATTTATGCGTCATCCATGGAACTGGGTTTTGGTGATGATATCTGGGTCTCATGGACGCAGTTTCGTCAATGATTTCTGATTATGACGTAGTCCATGGGCGCTGAAGATTTCAGCGTCAGCCTTGGATCTGGGTTGCGGTGATGATTTCTGGGTAGGTAGGGACTCAGTTTTCGTCAATGATTTCTGATTCTGACGTACGCCATGGGCGTTGAAGATTTCAGCGTCACCCATGGAACAGGGTTCCGGTGATGATATCTAGGTCTCTAGGGATGCAGTTTTCGTCAATGATTTCTGATTATGACGTAGTCCATGGGCGTTGAAGATTTATGCGTCATCCATGGAACTGGGTTTTGGTGATGATATCTGGGTCTCATGGACGCAGTTTTCGACAATGATTTCTGATTATGATGTAGTCCATGGGCGCTGAAGATTTCAGCGTCAGCCTTGGATCTGGGTTGCGGTGATGATTTCGGGTAGGTAGGGACTCAGTTTTCGTCAATGATTTCTGATTCTGAGGTAGTCTATGGGCGGTGAGATTTCAGCGTCAGCCGTGGAACTGGGTTCTGGTGATGATTTATTGGTCTCCAGGGACTAAGTTTTCGTCAATGATTTCTGATTCTGACGTACCCATGGGCGATGAAGATTTCAGCGTCACCCATGGAACAGGGTTCCGGTGATGATATCTGGGTCTCTAGGGACGCAGTTTTCGTCAATGATTTCTGATTATGACGTAGTCCATGGGCGTTGAAGATTTATGCGTCATCCATGGAACTGGGTTTTGGTGATGATATCTGGGTCTCATGGACGCAGATTTCGACAATGATTTCTGATTATGATGTAGTCCATGGGCGCTGAAGATTTCAGCTTCAGCCGTGGAACTGGGTTCCAGTGATGATTTCTGGGTCTCGAGGATTGCAGTGTTCGTCAATGATTTCTGATTATGACGTAGTCCATGGGCGCTGAAGATTTCAGCGTCAGCCTTGGATCTGGGTTGCGGTGATGATTTCTGGGTAGGTAGGGACTCAGTTTTCATCAATGATTTCTGATTCTGACGTACGCCATGGGCGATGAAGATTTCAGCGTCACCATGGAACAGGGTTCCGGTGATGATTCTGGGTCTCCAGGGATGCAGTTTTCGTCAATGATTTCTGATTATGACGTAGTCCATGGGCGTTGAAGATTTATGCGTCATCCATGGAACTGGGTTTGGTGATGATATCTGGGTCTCATGGACGCAGTTTTCGACAATGATTTCTGATTATGATGTAGTCCATGGGCGCTGAAGATTTCAGCGTCACCTTGGATCTGGGTTGCGGTGATGATTTCGGGTAGGTAGGGACTCAGTTTTCGTCACTGATTTCTGATTCTGACGTAGTCTATGGGCGATGACGATTTCAGCGTCAGCGTGGAACTGGGTTCCGGTGATGATTTTTGGTCTCCAGGGACTCAGTTTTCGTCAATGATTTCTGATTCTGACGTACGCCATGGGCGATGAAGATTTCAGCGTCACCCATGGAACAGGGTTCCGGTGATGATATCTGGGTCTCTAGGGACGCAGTTTTCGTCAATGATTTCTGATTATGACGTAGTCCATGGGCGTTGAAGATTTATGCGTCATCCATGGAACTGGGTTTTGGTGATGATATCTGGGTCTCATGGACGCAGATTTCGACAATGATTTCTGATTATGATGTAGTCCATGGGCGCTGAAGATTTCAGCTTCAGCCGTGGAACTGGGTTCCAGTGATGATTTCTGGGTCTCGAGGATTGTAGTGTTCGTCAATGATTTCTGATTATGACGTAGTCCATGGGCGCTGAAGATTTCAGCGTCAGCCTTGGATCTGGGTTGCGGTGATGATTTCTGGGTAGGTAGGGACTCAGTTTTCGTCACTGATTTCTGATTCTGAGGTAGTCTATGGGCGGTGACGATTTCAGCGTCAGCCGTGGAACTGGGTTCCGGTGATGATTTATTGGTCTCCAGGGACTAAGTTTTCGTCAATGATTTCTGATTCTGACGTACGCCATGGGCGATGAAGATTTCAGCGTCACCCATGGAACAGGGTTCCGGTGATGATATCTGGGTCTCTAGGGACGCATTTTCGTCAATGATTTCTGATTATGACGTAGTCCATGGGCGTTGAAGATTTATGCGTCATCCATGGAACTGGGTTTTGGTGATGATATCTGGGTCTCATGGACGCAGTTTTCGACAATGATTTCTGATTATGATGTAGTCCATGGGCGCTGAAGATTTCAGCGTCAGCCTTGGATCTGGGTTGCGGTGATGATTTCGGGTAGGTAGGGACTCAGTTTTCGTCAATGATTTCTGATTCTGAGGTAGTCCATGGGCGGTGAAGATTTCAGCGTCAGCCGTGGAACTGGGTTCCGGTGATGATTTATGGGTCTCCAGGGACAAGTTTTCGTCAATGATTTCTGATTCTGACGTAGTCCATGGGCGATGAAGATTTCAGCGTCACCCATGGAACTGGGTTCCGGTGATGATATCTGGGTCTCAGGGACGCAGTTTTCGTCAATGATTTCTGATTATGACGTAGTCCATGGGCGTTGAAGATTTAGCGTCATCCATGGAACTGGGTTTTGGTGATGATATCTGGGTCTCATGGACGCAGTTTTCGACAATGATTTCTGATTATGATGTAGTCCATGGGCGCTGAAGATTTCAGCGTCAGCCTTGGAACTGGGTTCCGGTGATGATTTGGGTAGGTAGGGACTGAGTTTTCGTCAATGATTTCTGATTCTGACGTACCATGGGCGATGAAGATTTCAGCGTCACCCATGGAACAGGGTTCCGGTGATGATATCTGGGTCTCCAGGGATGCAGTTTTCGTCAATGATTTCTGATTATGACGTAGTCCATGGGCGTTGAAGATTTATGCGTCATCCATGGAACTGGGTTTTGGTGATGATATCTGGGTCTCATGGACGCAGATTTCGTCAATGATTTCTGATTATGACGTAGTCCATGGGCGCTGAAGATTTCAGCGTCAGCCTTGGATCTGGGTTGCGGTGATGATTTCTGGGTAGGTAGGGACTCAGTTTTCGTCATGATTTTGATTCTGAGGTAGTCTATGGGCGGTGACGATTTCAGCGTCAGCCGTGGAACTGGGTTCCGGTGATGATTTATTGGTCTCCAGGGACTAAGTTTTCGTCAATGATTTCTGATTCTGACGTACGCCATGGGCGATGAAGATTTCAGCGTCACCCATGGAACAGGGTTCCGGTGATGATATCTGGGTCTCCAGGGACGCAGTTTTCGTCAATGATTTCTGATTATGACGTAGTCCATGGGCGTTGAAGATTTATGCGTCATCCATGGAACTGGGTTTTGGTGATGATATCTGGGTCTCATGGACGCAGTTTTCGACAATGATTTCTGATTATGATGTAGTCCATGGGCGCTGAAGATTTCAGCTTCAGCCGTGGAACTGGGTTCCAGTGATGATTTCTGGGTCTCGAGGATTGTAGTGTTCGTCAATGATTTCTGATTATGACGTAGTCCATGGGCGCTGAAGATTTCAGCGTCAGCCTTGGATCTGGGTTGCGGTGATGATTTCTGGGTAGGTAGGGACTCAGTTTTCATCACTGATTTCTGATTCTGACGTACGCCATGGGCGATGAAGATTTCAGCGTCACCCATGGAACAGGGTTCGGTGATGATATCTGGGTCTCCAGGGATGCAGTTTTCGTCAATGATTTCTGATTATGACGTAGTCCATGGGCGTTGAAGATTTTATGCGTCATCCATGGAATGGGTTTTGGTGATGATATCTGGGTCTCATGGACGCAGTTTTCGACAATGATTTCTGATTATGATGTAGTCCATGGGCGCTGAAGATTTCAGCGTCAGCCTTGGAACTGGGTTCCGGTGATGATTTCGGGTAGGTAGGACTCAGTTTTCGTCAATGATTTTGATTATGAGGTAGTCTATGGGCGCTGAAGATTTCAGCGTCAGCCGTGGAACTGGGTTCCGGTGATGATTTATTGGTCTCAGGGACTCAGTTTTCATCAATGATTTCTGATTCTGACGTACGCCATGGGCGATGAAGATTTCAGCGTCACCCATGGAACAGGGTTCCGGTGATGATATCTGGGTCTCCAGGGACGCAGTTTTCGTCAATGATTTCTGATTATGACGTAGTCCATGGGCGTTGAAGATTTATGCGTCATCCATGGAACTGGGTTTTGGTGATGATATCTGGGTCTCATGGACGCAGTTTTCGACAATGATTTCTGATTATGATGTAGTCCATGGCGCTGAAGATTTCAGCTTCAGCCGTGGAACTGGGTTCCAGTGATGATTTCTGGGTCTCGAGGATTGTAGTGTTCGTCAATGATTTCTGATTATGACGTAGTCCATGGGCGCTGAAGATTTCAGCGTCAGCCTTGGATCTGGGTTGCGGTGATGATTTCGGGTAGGTAGGGACTCAGTTTTCGTCACTGATTTCTGATTCTGAGGTAGTTATGGGCGATGACGATTTCAGCGTCAAGCCCATGGAACTGGGTTCCGGTGATGATTTATTGGTCTCCAGGGACTAAGTTTTCGTCAATGATTTCTGATTATGACGTAGTCCATGGGCGTTGAAGATTTATGCGTCATCCATGGAACTGGGTTTTGGTGATGATATCTGGGTCTCATGGACGCAGTTTTCGACAATGATTTCTGATTATGATGTAGTCCATGGGCGCTGAAGATTTCAGCTTCAGGTGGAACTGGGTTCCGGTGATGATTTCTGGGTCTCGAGGATGTAGTTTTCGTCAATGATTTCTGATTATGACGTAGTCCATGGGCGCTGAAGATTTCAGCGTCAGCCTTGGATCTGGGTTGCGGTGATGATTTCTGGTAGGTAGGGACTCAGTTTTCGTCACTGATTTCTGATTCTGAGGTAGTCTATGGGCGGTGAAGATTTCAGCGTCAGCCGTGGAACTGGGTTCCGGTGATGATTTATGGTCTCCAGGGACTAAGTTTTCGTCAATGATTTCTGATTCTGACGTACGCCATGGGCGATGAAGATTTCAGCGTCACCCATGGAACAGGGTTCCGGTGATGATATCTGGGTCTCTAGGGACGCAGTTTTCGTCAATGATTTCTGATTATGACGTAGTCCATGGGCGTTGAAGATTTATGCGTCATCCATGGAACTGGGTTTTGGTGATGATATCTGGGTCTCATGGACGCAGTTTTCGACAATGATTTCTGATTATGATGTAGTCCATGGGCGCTGAAGATTTCAGCTTCAGCGTGGAACTGGGTTCCATGATGATTTCTGGGTCTCGAGGATTGTAGTGTTCGTCAATGATTTCTGATTATGACGTAGTCCATGGGCGCTGAAGATTTCAGCGTCAGCCTTGGATCTGGGTTGCGGTGATGATTTCTGGTTAGGTAGGGACTCAGTTTTCGTCACTGATTTCTGATTCTGAGGTAGTCTATGGGCGGTGACGATTTCAGCGTCAGCCGTGGAACTGGGTTCCGGTGATGATTTATGGTCTCCAGGGACTAAGTTTTCGTCAATGATTTCTGATTCTGACGTACGCCATGGGCGATGAAGATTTCAGCGTCACCCATGGAACTGGGTTCCGGTGATGATATCTGGGTCTCTAGGGACGCAGTTTTCGTCAATGATTTCTGATTATGACGTAGTCCATGGGCGTTGAAGATTTATGCGTCATCCATGGAACTGGGTTTTGGTGATGATATCTGGGTCTCATGGACGCAGTTTTCGACAATGATTTCTGATTATGATGTAGTCCATGGGCGCTGAAGATTTCAGCTTCAGCCGTGGAACTGGGTTCCAGTGATGATTTCTGGGTCTCGAGGATTGTAGTGTTCGTCATGATTTCTGATTATGACGTAGTCCATGGGCGCTGAAGATTTCAGCGTCAGCCTTGGATCTGGGTTGCGGTGATGATTTCTGGGTAGGTAGGGACTCAGTTTTCGTCACTGATTTCTGATTCTGAGGTAGTCTATGGGCGGTGACGATTTCAGCGTCAGCCGTGGAACTGGGTTCCGGTGATGATTTATTGGTCTCCAGGGACTAAGTTTTCGTCAATGATTTCTGATTCTGACGTACGCCATGGGCGATGAAGATTTCAGCGTCACCCATGGAACAGGGTTCCGGTGATGATATCTGGGTCTCTAGGGACGCAGTTTTCGTCAATGATTTCTGATTATGACGTAGTCCATGGGCGTTGAAGATTTATGCGTCATCCATGGAACTGGGTTTTGGTGATGATATCTGGGTCTCATGGACGCAGTTTTCGACAATGATTTCTGATTATGATGTAGTCCATGGGCGCTGAAGATTTCAGCTTCAGCCGTGGAACTGGGTTCCAGTGATGATTTCTGGGTCTCGAGGATTGTAGTGTTCGTCAATGATTTCTGATTATGACGTAGTCCATGGGCGCTGAAGATTTCAGCGTCAGCCTTGGATCTGGGTTGCGGTGATGATTTCTGGGTAGGTATGGACTCAGTTTTCGTCACTGATTTCTGATTCTGAGGTAGTCTATGGGCGGTGACGATTTCAGCGTCAGCCGTGGAACTGGGTTCCGGTGATGATTTATTGGTCTCCAGGGACTAAGTTTTCGTCAATGATTTCTGATTCTGACGTACGCCATGGGCGATGAAGATTTCAGCGTCACCCATGGAACAGGGTTCCGGTGATGATATCTGGGTCTCTAGGGACGCAGTTTTCGTCAATGATTTCTGATTATGACGTAGTCCATGGCGTTGAAGATTTATGCGTCATCCATGGAACTGGGTTTTGGTGATGATATCTGGGTCTCATGGACGCAGATTTCGACAATGATTTCTGATTATGATGTAGTCCATGGGCGCTGAAGATTTCAGCTTCAGCCGTGGAACTGGGTTCCAGTGATGATTTCTGGGTCTCGAGAATTGTAGTGTTCGTCAATGATTTCTGATTATGACGTAGTCCATGGGCGCTGAAGATTTCAGCGTCAGCCTTGGATCTGGGTTGCGGTGATGATTTCGGGTAGGTAGGGACTCAGTTTTCGTCACTGATTTCTGATTCTGAGGTAGTCTATGGGCGGTGACGATTTCAGCGTCAACCGTGGAACTGGGTTCCGGTGATGATTTCTGGTCTCCAGGGACTAGTTTTCGTCAATGATTTCTGATTCTGACGTACACCATGGGCGATGAAGATTTCAGCGTCACCCATGGAACAGGGTTCCGGTGATGATATCTGGGTCTCTAGGGACGCAGTTTTCGTCAATGATTTCTGATTATGACGTAGTCCATGAGCGTTGAAGATTTATGCGTCATCCATGGAACTGGGTTTTGGTGATGATATCTGGGTCTCATGGACGCAGATTTCGACAATGATTTCTGATTATGATGTAGTCCATGGGCGCTGAAGATTTCAGCTTCAGCCGTGGAACTGGGTTCCAGTGATGATTTCTGGGTCTCGAGGATTGTAGTGTTCGTCAATGATTTCTGATTATGACGTAGTCCATGGGCGCTGAAGATTTCAGCGTCAGCCTTGGATCTGGGTTGCGGTGATGATTCCTGGGTAGGTAGGGACTCAGTTTTCGTCACTGATTTCTGATTCTGAGGTAGTCTATGGGCGGTGACGATTTCAGCGTCAGCCGTGGAACTGGGTTCCGGTGATGATTTATTGGTCTCCAGGGACTAAGTTTTCGTCAATGATTTCTGATTCTGACGTACACCATGGGCGATGAAGATTTCAGCGTCACCCATGGAACATGGTTCCGGTGATGATATCTGGGTCTCTAGGGACGCAGTTTTCGTCAATGATTTCTGATTATGACGTAGTCCATGGGCGTTGAAGATTTATGCGTCATCCATGGAACTGGGTTTGGTGATGATATCTGGGTCTCATGGACGCAGATTTCGTCAATGATTTCTGATTATGACGTAGTCCATGGGCGCTGAAGATTTCAGCGTCAGCCTTGGATCTGGGTTGCGGTGATGATTTCTAGGTAGGTAGGGACTCAGTTTTCGTCAATGATTTCTGATTCTGACGTACGCCATGGGCGTTGAAGATTTAGCGTCACCCATGGAACAGGGTTCCGGTGATGATATCTGGGTCTCTAGGGATGCACTTTTCGTCAATGATTTCTGATTATGACGTAGTCCATGGGCGTTGAAGATTTATGCGTCATCCATGGAACTGGGTTTTGGTGATGATATCTGGGTCTCATGGACGTAGTTTCGACAATGATTTCTGATTATGATGTAGTCCATGGGCGCTGAAGATTTCAGCGTCAGCCTTGGATCTGGGTTGCGTTGATGATTTGGGTAGCTAGGGACTCAGTTTTCGTCACTGATTTCTGATTCTGAGGTAGTCCATGGGCGGTGAAGATTTCAGCGTCAGCCGTGGAACTGGGTTCCGGTGATGATTTATTGGTCTCCAGGGACTAAGTTTTCGTCAATGATTTCTGATTCTGACGTACACCATGGGCGATGAAGATTTCAGCGTCACCATGGAATAGGGTTCCGGTGATGATATCTGGGTCTCTAGGGACGCAGTTTTCGTCAATGATTTCTGATTATGACGTAGTCCATGGGCGTTGAAGATTTATGCGTCATCCATGGAACTGGGTTTTGGTGATGATATCTGGGTCTCATGGACGCAGATTTCGTCAATGATTTCTGATTATGACGTAGTCCATGGGCGCTGAAGATTTCAGCGTCAGCCTTGGATCTGGGTTGCGGTGATGATTTCTGGGTAGGTAGGGACTCAGTTTTCGTCACTGATTTCTGATTCTGAGGTAGTCTATGGGCGGTGACGATTTCAGCGTCAATCGTGGAACTGGGTTCCGGTGATGATTTATTGGTCTCCAGGCACTAGTTTTCGTCAATGATTTCTGATTCTAACGTACACCATGGGCGATGAAGATTTCGATGTCAGCCATGGAACAGGGTTCCGGTGATGATATCTGGGTCTCTAGGGACGCAGTTTTCGTCAATGATTTCTGATTATGACGTAGTCCATGAGCGTTGAAGATTTATGCGTCATCCATGGAACTGGGTTTTGGTGATGATATCTGGGTCTCATGGACGCAGATTTCGTCAATGATTTCTGATTATGATGTAGTCCATGGGCGTGAAGATTTCAGCTTCAGCCGTGGAACTGGGTTCCAGTGATGATTTCTGGGTCTCGAGGATTGTAGTGTTCGTCAATGATTTCTGATTATGACGTAGTCCATGGGCGCTGAAGATTTCAGCTTCAGCCGTGGAACTGGGTTCCAGTGATGATTTCTGGGTCTCGAGGAATGTAGTGTTCGTCAATGATTTCTGATTATGACGTAGTCCATGGGCGCTGAAGATTTCAGCGTCAGCCTTGGATCTGGGTTGCGGTGATGATTTCTTGGGGTAGGGACTCAGTTTTCGTCATGATTTCTGATTCTGATGTAGTCTATGGGCGGTGAAGATTTCAGCGTCAGCCGTGGAACAAGGTTCCGGTGATGCTTTATTGGTCTCCAGGGACTCAGTTTTCGTCAATGATTTCTGATTCTGACGTACGCCATGGGCGATGAAGATTTCAGCGTCACCCATGGAACAGGGTTCCGGTGATGATATCTGGGTCTCCAGGGACGCAATTTTCGTCAATGATTTCTGATTATGACGTAGTCCATGGGCGTCGAAGATTTATGCGTCATCCATGGAACTGGGTTTTGGTGATGATATATGGGTCTCATGGACGCAGTTTTCGACATTGATTTCTGATTATGATGTAGTCCATGGGCTCTGAAGATTTCAGCTTCAGCGTGGAACTGGGTTCCGGTGATGATTTATGGGTCTCGAGGAATGTAGTTTCGTCAATGATTTCTGATTATGACGTAGTCCATGGGCGCTGAAGATTTCAGCGTCAGCCTTGGATCTGGGTTACGGTGATGATTTCTGGGTAGCTAGGGACTCAGTTTTCGTCACTGATTTTTGATTCTGAGGTAGTCTATGGGCGGTGACGATTTCAGCGTCAGTCGTGGAACTGGGTTCGGTGATGATTTATTGGTCTCCAGGGACTCAGTTTTCATCAATGATTTCTGATTCTGACGTACGCCATGGACGATGAGGATTTCAGCGTCACATGGAACAAGGTTCCGGTGATGATATCTGGGTCTCCAGGGACGCAATTTTCGTCAATGATTTCTGATTATGACGTAGTCCATGGGCGTCGAAGATTTATGCGTCATCATGGAACTGGGTTTTGGTGATGATATCTGGGTCTCATGGACGCAGTTTTCGACAATGATTTCTGATTATGATGTAGTCCTTGGGCGCTGAAGATTTCAGCTTCAGCCGTGGAACTGGGTTCCAATGATGATTTCTGGGTCTCGAGGGATGTAGTGTTCGTCAACGATTTCTGATTATGATGTAGTCCATGGGCGCTGAAGATTTCAGCGTCAGCCTTGGTCTGGGTTGCGGTGATGATTTCGGGTAGGTAGGGACTCAGTTTTCGTCACTGATTTCTGATTCTGAGGTAGTCTAAGGGCTGTGACGATTTCAGCGTTAGCCGTGGAACTGGGTTTGGTGATGATGATCTGGTCTCATGGACGCAGTTTTCGACAATGATTTCTGATTATGATGTAGTCCATGGGTGCTGAAGATTTCAGCTTTAGCCATGGAACTGGGTTCCAGTGATGATTTCTGGGTCTCTAGGAATGTAGTGTTCGTCAATGATTTCTGATTATGACATAGTCCATGGGCGCTGAAGATTTCAGCGTCACCATGGAACTGGGTTATGGTGATAATTTCTGGGTCTCTAGGGACGTAGTTTTCCTTAATGATTTATAATTATGACGTATGCCATGGGCGCTGAAGATTTCACGGTCAGCCATGGAACTGGGTTCCGGTGATGATTTATGGGTCCGTAGAGACTCGGTTTTCGTCAATGATTCCTGATTCTCACGTAGTCTATGGGTGGAGAAGATTTTAGCGTCAACCGTGGAATTATGTTCCGCGGATGATTTCTGGTTCTCGAGGGACATAGTTTTCGTCAATGATTTCTCATTATGATGTACGCCATGGGCGCTGAAGATTTCAGCGTCATCCATGGAACTGGGTTCTGGTGTTGATATCTGGGTCTCCAAGGACGCAGTTTTCGTCAATGATTTCTGATTATGACATAGTCCATGGGCGGTGAAGATTTCAGCGTCAGCCTATGATCCGGGTTCCGGTGATGATGTTTTGGTCTCTAGGGACGTAGTTTTCATCAATGATTTCTGATTCTGATGTACGCCATGGGCGCTGAAGATTTCAGCGTCAGCCTTGGAATGGGTTCCGTTGATGATTTAAGGGTCAGTAGGGATTTAGTTTTCGTCAATGATTCCTGATTCTCATGTAGTCTATGGGCGGAGAAGATTTCAGCGTCAGCCGTGGAACTGTGTTCCGGGATGATGTCTGGTTCTCGAGGGACGTACTTTTCGTCAATGATTTCACATTATGATGTAGTCCATGGGCGCTGAAGATTTCAGCGTCACCCATGGAACTGGGTTATGGTGTGATTTTCTGGGTCTCCAGGGACGTAGTATTCCTTAATGATTTATAATTATGATGTATGCCATGGGCGCTGAAGATTTCACGGTCAGCCATGGAACTGGTTCCGGTGATGATTTATGGGTCCGCAGGGACTCGGTTTTCGTTAATGATTCCTGATTCTCACGTAGTCTATGGGTGGAGAAGATTTTAGCGTCAGCCGCGGAACTGTGTTCCGGTGATGATATCTGGGTCTCCAGGGACTCAGTTTTCCTCAATGATTTCTGATTATGACGTAAGCCATGGGCGATGGAGATTTCAGCGTCATCCATGGTACTGGGTTCTGGTGTTGATATATGGGTCTCCAAGGACGCAGTTTTTGTCAATGATTTCTGATTATGACATAGTCCATGGGCGATGAAGATTTCAGCGTCAGCCTATGATCCGGGTTCCGGAGTTGAATTGGGTCCGGTGTTGATATTGGGTCTCCAAGGATGCAGTTTTCGTCAATGATTCCTGATTATGACGTTGTCCATGGGCGTTGATGATTTCAGTGTCAGCCTTGGATCTGGGTTGCGGTGATGATTTCTGGGTAGGTAGGGACTCAGTTTTCGTCACTGATTTCTGATTCTAATGTAGTCTATGGGCGGAGAAGATTTCAGCGTCAGCCATGGAACTGTGTTCGGAGATGATTTCTGGTTCGGTAGGGACTTAGTTTTCTTCAATGATTTCTGATTCTGATGCAGGCCATCGGCGCTGAAGATTTCAACTTCACCATGGAAATGGGTTCAGGTGATGATTTATGGTCACCAGGGACTCAATTTTCATCAATGATTCCTGATTCTAAGGTAGTCTATGGGCGGAGAAGATTTCAGCGTCAGCCGTGGAACTATGTTCCGGTGATGATTTCTGGTTCGGAGGGACTCAGTTTTCGTCAATGATTTCTGATTCTGATGTAGGCCGTAGGCGGTGAAGATTTCAGCGTCAACCAAAGAACTGGGGTACGGTGACGATATGTGGGTCTCTAGGGACGCAGTTTTCGTCTATGATTTTTTATTATGACGTAGTCCATAGGTGCTGAAGATTTCAGCATCAGCCTTGGATCTGGGTTAGGGTGATGATTTCTAGGTAGGCAGGGACTCAGTTTTCGTCAATGATTTCTGATGATGACGTAGTCCATGGGCGCTGAAGATTTCAGCTTCAACCGTGGAAATGGGTTCCGGTGATGATTTATGGGTCAGCAGGGACTCAATTTTAAATCAATGATTCCTGATTCTAACGTAGTCTATGGGCGGAGAAGATTTCCGCGTCAGCTGTGGAACTGTGTTTCGGAGATGATTTCTGTTCGGAGGGACTCAGTTTTCGTTAATGATTTCTGATTCTGATGTAGGCCGTAGGCGGTGAAGATTTCAGCGTCAGAATTGGAACTGTGTTCCGGGATGATTTTTGGTTCTCGAGGGACGTGTTTCGTCAATGATTTCTGATTATGATATTGGCCATGGGCGCTGAAGATTTCAGCGTCAACCAAAGAACTAGGTAACGGTGATGATATGTGGGTCTCTAGGGACGCAGTTTTCGTCTATGATTTTTGATTATGACGTAGTCCATGGGTGTTGAAGATTTCAGCATCAGCCTTGGATCTGGGTTGGGGTGATGATTTCTGGGTAGGCAGGGACTCAGTTTTCGTCAATGATTTCTGATGATGACGTAGTCCATGGGCGTTGAAGATTTCATCTATTTTTTCTTAAACCAGAACTCTTTCAGGTATAAATTGACTGAGTTCTATCTATTGTCTACCAAATATAAAATAAAACAAATCGTTCATGTTCAGTCCAAAGTACACCAAATACAAGACAAGATTTTTATTTGTCCAATCATGTTCTTCCTATTCGGTCTGTTTAATCCAATCAATATTTTCAGCGTTCCAAACATTTAATAACAAAATTCTTTTTCACTACACTTGACTCATAGAGATGCATGTTCAAGTCTACATGGATTAAATTTTATGTATGGGAGGGCAGCACATTCAACTAATCTAAAAGTTATAACCTCTTTCACTTAATATTTTTTCA
>JAQIZT010000021.1:0-76187 GCA_029228515.1 Populus alba x Populus x berolinensis | reverse complement strand
GACACGCTGTCCAACATCGGCGTGGAAGCGCTGACCGGGTTTCTGTCGGCGTTCCTGAACGTCCGGATGATCGCGCCCTGCACGGCCGGGTTGGCATTGGCGGTCACGATCGGCGCGGGCGCAACGGCACAGCTGGGTGCGATGCGCATCAACGAGGAGATCGATGCGCTGGAAGTCATGGGCATCCGCTCGATCACCTATCTGGCCTCCACGCGGATCATCGCGGGCGTCCTGGTCGTCATTCCGCTCTACGCCGTCGCGGTGCTCATGTCGTTCATCGCGGCGAAGTTCCTCACGATCTATGTTTACGGCCAGTCACGAGGCGTGTACGAGCACTACTTCTCCACCTTCTTGCGTCCCAACGACTTGATGTGGTCGTTCCTTTCGGCGCTGACGATGGCGACGGGTGTAATGGTCGTGCACACTTATTACGGCTTCAACGCGACAGGTGGCCCCGCCGGAGTGGGGGAGGCCGTCGGTCGATCAGTGCGGTCATCGATGATCGTCACGGCGTTCGTCTGCCTGATGATCTCGCTGTCCGTCTACGGGCAGTCCGGCAACTTCAACCTGTCGGGGTAGCCATATGAGCAACCACAGGGACGGCGGACCCGCGCGGCCAAACAGAGTCCGCAGCAGCAGGATTGACCCGATCTGGTGGGCGCCGACGTTATTCATCCTGATCGGCGGGCTGATCGTGGTGACCCGCCGGTTCCTTCTCCGGAAAGTTTCAGGACTTCGTCCCGCTCACGTTGGTGTCGGATCGCGCCGGGCTGGTGATGGAACCGGGCGCCAAGGTGAAGTTGCGCGGGGTGCAGGTCGGCACGGTCGCCTCGATCGGCACCGATGTGAAAGCGGCTCAGCTGCAACTGAAAATGGATCCCGGCCCGTTCAAGTATCTGCCGAGCAACCTCGAGGCCGAGATCAAGTCGACCACCGCGTTCGGATCCAAGTACGTCGACCTGATCGTGCCCGAGCAGGCCAGCCACACCCCGTTGAAGCCCGGGGCGCTGGTGCGCTCACGCAATGTCACCGTCGAGGTGAATACGGTTTTCGAAAACCTGCAATCCGTGGTCCAGGCGCTCGACCCGGCCAAGCTCAATGCGATTCTGTCGGCCTTCGCGCAATCGGTGCGCGGTAAGGGCGATCGGCTCGGACAGGCGATCACCGATTCGAACAATCTGCTGCTCACCGTCAACCCGCGCATGGACACCATCCACCGGGACTGGCAGCTATTCGGCAAGACCACTGCTATCTATTCCGATGCCGCGCAAGACATCCTGTCCATCCTCGACTCCGCGGCGACCACCAGCACCACCCTCACCGAAAACCAGCGGTCGCTCGACTCGCTGCTGCTGTCCGCGATCGGCTTCAGCCAGACCGGTATCAACGTGATAGGTAGAAACGAACCTAACATCGTGCGGTCGATGAGCCTGCTCGACCCGACCTTGACTCTGTTCAACAAGTACTCGCCGACCTACACGTGCTTGTTTCAAGGGGCGCAGTGGTACGTCGACCACGGTGGCCGAGATGCGCTCGGCGGCAATGGGTATTCGGTGATTCTCGACGCTGCGCTGCTCTTCGGCGACGACCCGTACCGGTTCCCGAAGCACCTTCCGAAGGTCAACGCCACCGGCGGGCCAGGCGGTAGACCCAGCTGCGGTTCGCTACCCGACCCGAGCGCGAACTTCCCCGTGCGCGCGCTGGTCACCGACACCGGCTGGGGCGCGGCGCCGAACGAGATCCGCACCAACGTGGCCGCCGGAAACCCATGGTGGGCCAACTACTTCCCGACCACGAAGAACCCTCCCGAACCGCCACGCTACTTCTGGCGCGGGGGGCAGCCGCCACCATGAGAAGGAAACTCTCGAGCATCATCGCGCGCGTCGCGATTTTCACGCTGGTGTGCCTGCTCTTCACGTTTACGCTTATCGCGGTGTTCGGGCAGCTGCGCTTTGAGGACCGCACCGACTTTTCTGCGGTCTTCACGAACATCTCCGGTCTGAAGTCCGGCAACTTTGTTCGTATCGCCGGCGTGGAGGTCGGCAAGGTCGGCGACCTCACGCTGCACCGCGACGGCACCGTCACGGTCGGCTTCGCGATCGACAAGGGGATCCGGCTCACTGAGGGAACCAAAGCCGTCGTGCGGTACGAAAACCTAATCGGTGACCGCTATCTCGCGCTCGAAGAGGCTCCCGGGCCGCCGCGCCGGCTGCCGCCGGGATCGACGATTCCGCTGGCACGGACGTCGCCCGCTCTTGACATCGACGCTCTTATTGGCGGTTTCCGCCCGTTGTTCCGGGCACTGGATCCCGATCAGGTCAACGCACTGTCCGGTCAGCTCCTTCGAATCTTCCAGGGACAGGGCGGCACGCTGGCGTCGGTGCTGTCGCAGACCTCGATGCTGACCTCGACGCTAGCCGGGCGTAGCCAATTGATCGGCGAGCTGATCACCAACCTGAATACGGTGCTGCACACCTTCGCCGCGCGCGACCGCGAGTTCTCCGACGGCCTGGACAAACTGGCTCAGTTCGTGGAGGGCCTGGCACAGCGCAAGGACGACATCTCCACCGGGCTGGCCTATGTCAACGCGGCTGCCGGTTCCGTCGCCGATCTGCTTGTCCAATCCCGCCAGCCGATCAAGGACGTGGTGCACGAGACCGACCGGGTATCCGCACAGGTGGTTTCCGACCGCGACTATGTCGACAAACTGCTCAAGGACCTTCCCGATATCTATCAGGTGCTGGCCCGCCAGGGTCTCAACGGAGACTACTTCGGCTTCTACTTCTGCGAGGTTCTGCTGAAGGTCAACGGCAAGGGGGGCAACCCGATCTTCGTCAAGCTTTTGGGACAACCCAGCGGGCGGTGCACGCCCCAATGAGATTGAAGCTGCCGAAGATCAAGCCGCTTGGCCGCCGGAGCCCGTTCGCGTTAGGACTGATGGGCACCGTGATTCTGGCCTGCATCACGATCGTCGCATTTCAGTACAACAAGCTGCCTTTCGTCAAAAACACGGATGACTACGCCGCCTATTTCTCCGAGGCTGGTGGCATCAAACCCGGTAATACAGTGCGGGTTTCGGGGTTGGGGGTCGGCCGGGTCTCCGATATCCGACTGGAGGGCAACAAGGTCCGGGTCGGCTTCACCGTTCGCCAGGGCATCGAGCTGGGCGACCGCACCGAGGCGGCGATTAAGACAGAAACGATCCTGGGCTCCAAGATGCTGGAGCTCACGCCGCGTGGGGAAGGGCGGTTGTCCGGCCCGATTCCGCTGACCCGCACACACTCGCCCTATGACCTGCCCGACGCGCTGGGCGACCTGACCACCACGATCAGCGGCCTCGACACCGTTCAATTGTCCTCGGCGCTGACGACATTGGCGGATACCTTCAAGGAGACACCACCGAACCTACGGCCCGCGCTGGAAGGTGTGGCGCGGTTCTCTGACACTCTCAATGGTCGTGACGCACAGCTGCGCAACCTGCTGGGCAATGCCAACAAGGTGTCGACCGTGCTGGGCAAGCGCAGTCAGCAGATCGCCGGCCTGGTCGCGAATTCCAACGCGCTATTGGCCGCACTGCTCGACGAGCGGGATTCGCTGGACGCCCTGATGAACAACCTCACCGCGGTGTCGCATCAAATTTCCGGGTTGGTCGCCGACAACAGAACGCAACTCAAGCCGGCCCTGGACAAACTCAACGGTGTGCTCGAGATCTTGGACGACCGCAAGGAAGATATTCAGCGTACCTTGCCGAAGTTCAAGCGATATGCGATGTCATTCGGCGAATGCCTGGGCTCTGGACCGTTTTTCAAGGCCTACGTGGCCAACCTGCTTCCTGGCCAGATCGGTGGGCCGGTCCTGGACGCGGACATGTATGACCGTTTCCTGGATCCCGATCAGAAGCTGCCCTCGGAAGCGGTGGATCCGCCCACCGGTACGCCGCCCGTGCCGCCGGAGAACGCACCGGTGCCGCTGTGGTCGCAGCCGCCTTCACCGCCGCCGTCGACGCCGCCGGTGCGGACCATCCCGCCGCCGTCACCGCACGAATTCGACGGGCCATGAACATGAGTCGAGACACCCTGCGGAAGGCCACCGCAATCAGCCTGGTGCTGACGCTGGCCGCGGCGTCGTTCCTAGTCGCCAGAAATCTGTGGAAAGAGGTCGAAAAGAACACGTACTCTGCGTATTTCACGGAAGCCAACGGCCTGTTCGTCGGCGACGAGATCCGCATCCTCGGTGTGGCTGTCGGCGTCGTGGACAAGATTGAACCGCAGCCCGCCAGCTCCAAGGTGACGTTCTCCGTCGACAAGCAGTACCCGGTCCCGGCCGATGCCCGTGCCGCGATCCTGTCCCCGTCGCTGGTGACGTCGCGAGCTATTCAACTCGTCCCGGCATACTCCGGCGGACCCAAACTGAGTCCTGGCGCGTCGATTCCGTTGAACCGCACCGCGGTGCCGGTCGAATGGGACGACTTCCGCAAACAGCTGGAGAAGCTGACCGAGGCGTTACAGCCGACCACTCCGGGCGGGGTCAACTCCGTCGGCGAGTTCGTCAACTCGGCCGCTGATAACCTACGCGGCCAGGGGGACACTGCGCGCGACACCGTCATCAAGCTCTCCCAAGCCATTTCGGCGCTCGGCGATCACGCCGACGACATCTTCAGCACGGTGCGCAATCTGCAGCTACTGGTCTCGGCTCTATACTCCAGCAGCGATCTGCTGGCCTCGTTCAACAGGAATTTGGCCAGTGTGACGACGGTGCTGACGAACAGCCCCAATGAAATTGGCAATGCGCTAAAGGCTTTGGATGGCGCACTGGTTGATGTACGCGACTTCCTCGCCGAAAACCGGGAATCAATGGGCGTCACGTTCGACCGGCTCGGTTCGATCACGACCGCGCTGAACGACAGCCGCGGCGACATCAAGCAAATCCTGCACATCGCCCCGACGGTGTTCCAGAACTTCCTGAACATCTACCAACCCGCACAGAGCGCGATGACCGGCATCCTGGCGCTGAACAACTTCGCCGACATTCCACAGTTCATCTGCAGCTCAATCGAAGCAGCCTCCCGCGCGCGGCTGGCCCGGGTGTCGAAGCTGTGCCTGCAGTACATCAACCCGATCATCAAGAACCGCATCTACAACTACATCCCTGCCGGCATCAATCCCTTTGTCGGGACGCAGGCCCGGCCGAGCGAGATCACCTACAGCGAGGACTGGTTGCGGCCCGGGAACCCGCCCCCGCCACCACCTGAGGCGCCATCGCCGCCCGACGCACCGCCACCACCGGGGCCGCCGCCCGCGGCAGTGGCACCGCCGCTCGAGGCGCCGCCACCACCGAGTGCCGGCATGAACTCGATCCAGGTGTTGCAGAACCTGATGCTGCCGACGGGGCCTGAATCATGAGGCGGGCGCTGGCCGCAATGCTCGGTTTGGTATGTCTCGCTGCGCTTTCCGGGTGCGGATGGCGGGGCCTGAATTCGTTCACCCTGCCCGGTACCTCCGGTGGCGGGCCCGGCGCCTACACGATTCAGGCTCAAATGCCCGACGTGGTGACCATTCAGCAGAACACTCGTGTTCGGGTCGACGACGTCAACGTCGGTAACGTCACCAAGATCGAGCTGCAGGATTGGCACGCGCTGGTCACCATGCGCATCAACGGCGATGTCCGCTTGCCGGCCAATTCGAGCGCCAAGCTGGGCCAGACCAGCCTGCTCGGTTCGATGCACATCGAGCTCACGCCGCCCAAGGACGAGCCTCCGGTGGGCCAACTCAAGAACGGATCGGTCATCCCGCTGTCGCGTGCGAGCTTGTACCCGACCACCGAACAGACGTTGGCCTCGGTGTCGATCCTGCTCAACGGCGGGGGAATTGGGCAGTTGCAGGAGATCAACCAGGCCGTCGCCAAGGCGTTCGCCGGCCGCGAAAACGACATGCGCAGCCTGCTGAACCAACTGGATGAGTTCATCGCGAAGACCAACGACCAGACCGACGACATCATTGCCGCCGCCGAGAACCTCAATGCCCTGGCGGGCCAGGTTGCCGCCAACGACCCTGTCGTCGACAAGGCCCTGATGACGGTGCCCAAAGCGTTGGCGGTGTTGGCGGCCGAGCGCAGCAAGATCGCCGAAACAATCGACCAGGTCGGCAAGTTCAGCGCGATCGCGGCCGACACCATTCACCAGAGCAGGGAGTCCCTGGTCAAGAATCTGCGCAATATCGCACCGGTACTGCGCTCGCTTGCCGACGCGGGACCCTCGCTCACCAGGGGCCTCGATGGCCTGGCGACGTACCCCTGGCCGACTTCCACGGTGCGCAACTGGTTCCGCGGCGACTACGCCAACCTGACCCTGGTCGTCGACTTGACGTTGAGCCGCATCGACCAGGGACTGTTCACCGGCTCGCGATGGGAAGGCAACCTGACTCAACTCGAACTGCTGTGGGGACGCACGATCGGCATGCAGCCCAGCCCTGTCACCGGCGGCAACCCGCTGACCTACCCCTATCACTTCGGGGGGTACTAGATGCTGCGTCTGAATCGCCGTACCTGGATCCAGTTGGCCGTTTTGACCCTGGTCACCGTGGTTTCTTGTGGCGCAATGGCGTTCAACTTCATGAAGCTGCCCGCAACACTGTTCGGCATCGGGGAGTACAGCGTCACCGTCGAGCTGCCGCAGTCGGGTGGTCTGTACCAGACGTCGGCCGTCACCTACCGCGGCACCGACGTGGGCCAGGTCAAATCGGTCGACGTCACCGCAACCGGGGTACGCGCGGTTCTCGCCATGCGATCCGGGGTCAAAGTGCCTGCCAATGTTCAGGCTTCGGTGCACAGCCGCTCGGCGATCGGTGAGCAATATACCGAATTGACCCCGCAGCAGGGCAAGGAAGGTGAACAATCTCGGCCGCTGCAGGCCGGCGACGTCATCCCGGCCGGCCATGTCGACGTACCCGTCGACATCGGCCACCTGCTGGACATGACCAACCGAGCGCTGCAAGCGATTCCGCGGGACAACCTGCACACGGTGATCGACGAGGCCAACCGGGCGGTCGGCGGACTCGGCCCCGAACTGTCTCGGATCGTCGACGGGTCAGCGGCATTGGCCATTGCGGGTGGTCAGACGGTCGACCCGCTTGCCACCCTGATCGACCAATCACCCGCGGTGCTGGGCACACAGGTGCAGACGTCGGATGCGATCGCCACCTGGGCCAGTCGAACATCGGCACTGATGGCGCAGTTCAAGGCACAGGACGCCGCAGTGCGAGATCTGCTGACACAAGGCACTTCTGGCATCGAAGAGGGGCGTGCATTGCTCGACCGGGTATCGCCGGCCCTGCCGGTGTTGTTCGCCAACCTGGTGAGCCTCGGCGACATCGCCGTCGTCTATCGCCACGACATCGAACAGCTGCTGGTGCTGCTCCCGCAGGGCATCGCCGCCATGGCGGCGATCATCGTGCCGAGCTCGAACACCAAACAGGAGTACCGGGGCGCGCAGTTGGACTTTAACCTCAACCTCAACCTGCCGCCTCCGTGCACCACCGGGTATCTGCCCCCACAGCAGCGTCGTTCACCGGCCAGCGTCGATGCTCCCGACCGCCCGGCAGCAGACCTCTTCTGCCGGCTGCCGCAGGACTCTGAGCTCAATGTCCGTGGCGTACGCAATATTCCGTGTGAGGCCAAACCATGGAAGCGCGCACCGACAATCGAGCTGTGCGAAAGCGACGAGGAGTATGTGCCGCTCAACGAGGGCTACAACTGGAAGGGCGATCCCAACGCCACCACCAGCGGCCAGGGCGTGCCGATGTACCCGCCGGGACAGGATCCGCGGCTACCACCGCCGCGGGGCACCGCGCCACCGGCCCCGCCGCTCGCGGTCAGCACCTATGACCCGGCCACGGGCGACTACATAGGTCCCGACGGACGGCATTACACCGAATCCGACTTGGCGCACCCGCGTGCCAAAAACTGGCAATCACTACTGGTGCCGCCAGCTTAGAAGTGAAGGAGAAACCATGGCCGATGAGCCTGAAACCCCGGAGATCGAAAAGGTCGCTGAGCCAACGGGTGCCGACGCCGAGGACTACGACCCGGTCGAAGACGACGCGCCCGCCGACGAGGCCGACGAGAGTGAAGGCCGGTTCGCCCGCTGGCGGCAGCGGCTCACCCGTCGCCGGCTTTCCCGCACCGGAGCGGCACTGGTCACCGGCACCGCAATCCTGGCCTTGCTGACCGGGCTGACCGGCTGGCTGGGATACACGGCTTACCAAAAGCACCAAGCCCAGGCCCAGCGTGAGCAATTCATTCAGGTCGCTCGCCAGGGCGCGGTAAACCTCACCACGATCAACTACACCGAGGTCGATTCGGACGTGCAGCGAATCCTCGATCTGGCCACCGGGGCCTTCCGTGAGGATTTTGAGCAGCGGGCCAAACCGTTCGTCGAGGTTGTCAAGGCGGCGCAGTCGAAATCGGAAGGCACGGTGACCGATGCCGGTCTGGAATCCCTGCGCGGCGACTCGGCCGAGGTCTTGGTGGCGGTCGCGGTGAAGTCGCGGACTGCCGGCGGCGAAGAAGCACCGAGGGAATGGCGGATGCGCATCGAGGTCCGCTCAGTCGGCAACGACACCAAGGTCTCCAACGTGGTGTTCGTGCCATGACCACGCTCAAGGACGACACCGTGACCGATAGTCCCGACGAAGAGCTGGTCGAGGCGCCGACAGATGCGGCCGGGGAGGCGGATTCGGCCGAGACCGAAGCCCCACGCGAGCGTCGGCGGATCCCGTGGTCACGGGTGTTCGCTTACGGCGTGCTGCCGGCCATCGCATTGCTGGTGGCGCTGGGGGCGGGCTACTTACGCTGGGTGATCGGGTCAACCGATGAGCTGGCGCAGGCCCGCACCGAATCCGTCCGGGCGGCAAGCGAAGACGCCGCCGCTTTGCTCTCCTACAAGCCGGACACGGCCGACAAGGATCTCGGCGCGGCACGCGAGCGGCTGACCGGAGAGTTCAAGGACGCCTACGGCGAATTGATCCGCCAAGTGGTGATCCCCGGTGCGAAAGAAAAACACATTGCCTCGGCGGCCAAAGTGAGTGCGGCATCGTCGGTTTCGGCGACCGCCAACCACGCGGTGGCCCTGCTGTTCGTCAACCAGACGGTGACTATCGGCGACGGTGCTCCTACCGATACCCAGCCTGTCATCAAAGTGACACTGGACAAGGTCGATGGCCGATGGCTGGTTTCGCGCTTCGACCCGGTGTGATTCGAGGAGGTCAGATGACGACGTGGCTACGCCTGCTGCCCGTTGCCATGCTGGTGGCGGTGACAAGCCCACTGGCGGCGGCCCCGGCCGCGCACGCCGACAATAAGCGGCTCAACAGTGCTGTCGTCTCCGCCGTCTATACCCTGCAGCATCAGGCGGGTTGCACGAACGACGTCATCCGGAACAACGCGCTGACCCTGGCCGCCCAATGGCACGCTGACGACATGATCAGCAACCGAAACATCAATGACGACATCGGATCTGATGGGTCGACGCCGCAGGACCGGGCAAACGCCGCCGGTTTTCGCGGCCAGGCCGCCGAGACGGTGGCGATCAATCCGGCCATCGCGATCAGCAGCCTGGAGCTGGTCAACCAGTGGTACTACAACCCCGCGGACATGGCCATCATTCGCGACTGCGCCAACAACAACATCGGTGTGTGGTCGGACAACAGCTTGGACCGCACCGTCGTCGTTGCGGTGTACGGGCAGCCGACACCGCCCGGCCGATAAGGTTTCAGTCGTAGACCGGTGTCCAGGTGGTGTCGGCCACCGCCTGCGCGACATCGTCGTGGCGCGTCGTGGCCACCCCGTCTTCGACGGCGGCGTGGTAGACGGCCTCGGCGACCGCGGTGGAGATTTGGCGTAGGTTCTGCACATCCGGCAACAGCGAGTCTCCCACATTCGTCGGGCTGGCTTGCTGCACAATAGCTTTCGCGGCAGCCCTGGAGCATGCCGGGGGTCATCAGTTCGGGCAGATGGCCTTCCAGCACCTCGTAGTACAGCAACTCATGCCGGTAGTGCAGCTGCTCGAGGGTGAGAACGGGAGCCGGCCGGTCAAACCCAGCTGGTGGCGCTGCTCGTGGGTGAAGCCGACTCCGCGATTCATACTCGGTGAAGACATCGCGAGCGGGATCCGGGGCGTGTGGGCGTCGCTCATCACGGCCTCCGTCCGATGGCTGGGCGCATGAGGTCACGTAGCCCGGTCCCGGTGAACCCACCCTAAAGAGCACTTGAAGGGCAGCCGGCACCCACGTTCGAAGCGCCGTTAGGCGCCGAGCCGCGCCACGATCGTCTCGGCATTGGCCGTCGCCCCGCGGTTATACGGCAATTTGGACAGCGCCGTTCCCATCGCGCACGTGTTGGAGATCGCCGCATAGGTCAATCCCGCCCCGATCGCGCCGGCCAGCCATTTGAGCCGCGGCACCGCGAGGCTGCCAACGACCGACGACAGCACGACCGATCCCGCGACCAGACGTACCTGACGCTCGAGATCCCAACGCTGAACCCCGCGGTCGACCGCGAAACCTCGTCTCTCCCAATCGGTGATGCCGTTTTGCAGGACACGCCCGCTGGCCAGACCCGCGTTTCGCAACAGCGTTTGCGCCTTGGTGGCCCGTTGGCCCGAGCGACACACCAGCACGACATCGGGGTCGTCGTCCAAGTGCTGGGCAACGGCAGGGCCGTCTTCATCCAGGACGTCGAGCGGGACGTTATAAGACCCGGCGATGTGCGAGGTTTCGAACTCGGCGGGCGTCCGGACATCGATGACCCGTGGGGCCGTGGGCGATTCCAGCAACGTCCGAAGCTCTGGCGACGTGATGACATCGGCGCTCGGTGCGTTCATTGTCAGCTCCTGTATTAGGCGGCAATGAGTTATCACTACCCGGGCCCGTCGGGAACTACAGGTTTTACTTCAGAATGAGTTTTTGCCCGCCTCACCCGCTGGACGCGGTGATCCCGATCTTTTCGGCGTTGCTGAAATCGTCGTCGATCAGCACGACGCGCAGATCGTGCCGGTCCAGCAGCGCGGCGGCGATCGACGCACGATAGCCGCTTGCGCAATGGATCCATACCTCGCGGTCGGGCGGGATTTCGGCGATGCGTCCGGTCAGTTGGTGCAATGCGACATTGAGCGCCCCGCGCACATGGCCGCTGTCGAATTCCCCGCGCTGGCGCACGTCCAGCACCAGGACCCGATCCGTGTGCAGCACGCCGGCAAGTTCGCCGAAGCCGGCGACGCGGTAGCTCCGCGGTTCCGCCCCACCGGCGAGCTCGCGGATGTCGCCGCTGGCGCTGCCGGTGAGGTGATCGACGCCGATGCGGGAAAGTTCACGCTGCGCCTCGGCGATCTGCTCGGCGTCGTCGCCGATCAGGGTCAGCGGCGCGCCCCAACTGTAGAGCCAGCCCAGATAGTTGACGAACGAGCCCGACAGCTCGAAGCCGTATGTGCCCGAGAGATGTCCAGCCGCGAACGCGGTGCGGTTGCGTAGGTCGACGACCCATTCACCGGCGTCGATTCGCCTGCGCAGCTCGCCTGGTTCGACCGACGTGAGCGGCGAAAGATCAGCTGCCGCAGGGCCGTTCCGATTGATCACACCCATGTGTGCGTAGTAAGCCGGGAAGTCGGCCAGACCATCGAGCAGGTTGTCCACATAGTCCTGCTCATCCTGCGTCAGCGCGGGATTCTTGCCACGTTGATCTCCGATGGTGGAATCGTCGCCGTCGGTGGGTGCGGCCGAGCAGAAGCTGCCGAATCCGTGAGTGGGGTAGACGGGCGTCGATGGGGGCAGCTCGTCGGCGAGGCGTCGAACCGAATGGTATTGCAGCCGAGTCAATTCCTCGGTGTGCTCGTCGCCGAGCAGGTCCGTTCTTCCGGTGCTGCCGAAGAGCATCGACCCCCCGCTGAATACGCCGAGGGTGTCCCCGGATTCGTCGCGGAGCACGTAGCTGACGTGATGGTGCGTGTGCCCCGGAGTGAACAGGGTTTCCAGGTGAATTCCGCCGGTATCGATGCGGTCGCCGTCACTGGCTGCGCGGCAAGAGAATTCGACGTATTCGCCGGCCGGAAGAACGTATTCGGCTCCGGTCGCCGCGGAAAGCGCGAGTCCGCCGGTCACGTAGTCGTTGTGGACGTGTGTCTCGAGGACATGCGTGATCCGCGCGTCGCCGACGAGCTCCAGCACGCGATCGATATCGCGCTGAGGGTCGATGACGACGGCGACCTCGCCGTCACTCACCAGATAGCTGCGATCGCCCAGCCCGGAGGTCTCGACAATCGATACGTCCACCATGCTTGTGCCCCATCTACCGTCGTTGCCTGACGGTACGGCGGGACCGCTTGACGCGCACGGTTGCGAACACCGTCGTGGGGATGTGCGATTGACAATCGCGGCGGTTTGCTATCTGCCGTTTCTGCCCCGGCACGGCGCCGGCCCCGCGCGTGCTACCCCTCCGGCATCGATCGTCGCGCGATGGCATGCCCAGGACATGATCAACAACCGAAACATCAACGCCGACATCGGATCCGACGGATCGACGCCGCAGGGCCAACGCCGGATTTCACGGCGAGGCCGCCGAGACGGTGGCAATCACGTCGAATAGAACAGGAGTGGAAAGGGGTCGAAGTTGAACACGAGCTGAGCGTGCCGCGGCGGCACGGTTACGTGCGGGCGTTCACCGGTCAAACCCGCTGGCGCATTGCCAAATTCGTGCATTGCGACGGGTCGCTACCCTGCTAGCCTACTTATCAGCCATCAATGCGCGCGAGCAGCGACATAGGAGTACGCGGCCATGCCTGAAATATCAGATTGGGCCAAGGGGCCTTTCGCGGCCGTTGGTTCTATTCCGGCTTTCACTCAAGGGGACTACGAAAAAGGCGTGCAGGGCCTAGTAAACTCGGGTGGATTCCTGGCGTATGCGGCCTACCGGTACAAGGGCAGTAAAGCAAACCAAGAGGCTTTTAAAGTAGAAACGAAGATCCTCTGGGCCGGCATCATTTACATCATGACCCTTCAGCTGCTTTACATGAAGGCTACCGATAGCGGAAAGGAATACAACAACGCCAAGGGCGACTTTGGCGCAGCGGGTGAATCACTCGCGGCCGCCGCTGCGCAGGCGTGGGGCGGATGGGTGGGCGACGCCGCCGACGCCTACAACAAGCAAAATAATCTGCAAGTTACCCGCACGGCGGATATGTCCGAATGCGATGCCGAAATTGCTGCGATTTTGGCCAAGGAGTCCCAACAGGTCAAAAGGTCGTACATGAACCTCGGCTGGGAACAGACGGCCCTTACTATCATGATCCCCATTTGTTCCCTAATTTTTGTATCCGACCCCGTGCGGTCACAATTGATCCAATTGGCCGCAGTTATCGCCGCCGTGGCAAAAAGCCTCGATATCGTCTCGGACATGATCTATGCATCGAAAGACAACGCAGCCGACATAAAAGCGGTCATTGAGAAATACCGTGAATTGGGCGACGGCGCGGCGGCATCGCTCCAAGCGGTCCGCCCCGGCACCATTGGTCAGGGTGCGATGGCCTTTGCCGCCCCGAGCACCGTGGGCCAGTTCGACACCCTCAACGGCGCCGCCTCCTTTACCGCTTCCTCGTCGGTATCCCCGCGTCCGGACGTACCCGTCTCCCGGGGCGGGAGCGTCGAAAACACCGGCGCGAGCGCTACTTCCGGATCGGCTCCCGAAAGCGAGTCGGAGATTGCGATCCCATCGCCGTACGCGATGCCCACCATGAGCCAGGTGGCGACCCGGCCATCCCGAGCCTCGACGCAGGACGCGCAGTCGGGTGACTCGACGGCCCACTCGCCAGCGTCCGCGGAAGCCGTCGTCGCGGAGAATGAGGCGGCCGCCGGCGCCGAGGGAGCCGAACGTGCACCCATCGATATCGCATCGGGTGCGACCGACCCGGCGCGCCCGCCCCAGTCAAATCGTAGCCAGTAGAAAAGTGAGCGCCGAGGAGGCAAATCCATGGCGGACTTGAGTGTTAATGCAGCTTATCTGACGGACTTGGCGAGGCAGCAGGACCGAGCCGCGGGGGAGATTGGATCCGGCACAAAGGCGGTCGAAGGGACCGCCGAAAAACTGTGGTATGACCATGGTCCAATTTGTGGGTACACCGCGCAGGAAATGACAGATTGCGAAAGCGTCCGGCAAAACACTGGGAACACGATGAAAAAGGTGTCCGAGGCATTAGCCGAAGACTTGCGTAACGCGGCCGCTAGGTATGTCGCCACCGATGACGCGGCAGGCGGCGCTGTCGATCAACAAGTGGTTCGCGGCTGATCATGTCCCGCCCATCCACGAAAACCGCTAAAAGCCAAGAAGGAACGGCACCATAGTGGATGCCATACACCGTAGCGACGACGACAGCGATAATCTCAACGCCCTGGATTTCGGTGAAGAGTCCGGTTACGAAGGCGGCGCGGTTCTGGATTACGGGGACGAGACCGGCCGCGGTATGCACGACGCCCTTGATTTCGGTGAAGAGTCCGGTTACGAAAGCGGCGGGGTTCTGGGTACCGGCGATAAGTCCGGCCGCGACCCCGGCGAGCAGCCGACCATGGTCGCTCGGTACACCGACGAGCAGGCCGAGCTCCCGGACACCACAGCCGGGCTGCGCACCACCGACTCGTTGCACGGGGACGGTGGCGAAACCCGGGACACCGATGCCGAGGAGGACGAATTCCACTGGGAGCGGACCACGGTCACCAACCCTCCCCAGACCGTGTCGGTGACCGCCCTCATGGACGGCAAGATCCAAAAGGTCGAGCTGTCAGCGGCGGTGGCGAGCATGACCGAATCGGAGCTCGCCGAAGAAATCCTCATCGTCGCGGACGTGGCCAGTCAGCGGGCATCGTCCGTCTTGCACACCTTGCTGCTCGAGAGCATGAAGGCGCAAGGGCTAGGCGGCGACGGGCCTTTGGCTGACATCTTCGGCAGTCGCTCCCTGGACTTGAGGCCGCCGGAACAGGCCGTCAAGGCAGAGGCAGAAGCGTTCGCCACCCGCTACACCAGCCACGATGCTGACGCGCAGGCCACGCAATCATCGATCCATGCCGCAGGTTCCTAGACAGTAAGGACGGCAAATGAGCACCGAGATCCACTCGCTACTGGACGAGGTGTTGCACCAGACGCGGCACATCGGGTCCGCCCTGGACGAGCACCTGCACCAGCTCAACAACAGAACATTCAATGGCGCGGACGAAGCCAAGACCGTCGTCGTGACCCTCGATGGACGCCAGCGGCTTGCCGGCCTGCGTATCGAGGACGGTCTCCTTCGGCTGGGCGCCGAAACGGTGGCGCGGCGCATCAACGAGGCGATAGTCAACGCGCAAGCCGACGCGACCGCAGCCAGCGAAGCCGACGGGCAGCAATTCGTTGAGCTGTTGAACCACGCCGCCGGTTCCCTCAAGGACATCTTGGGCGCCACCGAAGCGAAATCGGGCTAGCGGCAACGATTTCGGTGGGTGTGCACCCGACAGCCAGCGGCTAGCCCGCTTCGGCGTCGAGTGGATCGTAGTGCGCGTCGACGTCGGAGTCGCGTGCTTGCCCGCGTAGCGCGCACCAGCGCTTGCGGGTGAGGTGCTGCGCGTAAACCTTGTCGCGCTGGGCGTACGAGAATGCGAAATCCAGGTTGATCGGCAATCCCGCCCACGCTACTTCGGCCGCCGGCAATTCCTGGTCACCGAGGTGTTCGTCAGTCGTCATGCGGGCACCCCTTCATCGAGTACGCACCTGTTGTTGAGCACATGGTGCGACAGCGATGTTTCAGCGACGCTTGTCCGGCGTTTCGGCCGTATTACGAAGTCCTAGTAGACGTCGCGGTGGTAGCGCTTGTCGGCGCTGAGCGACTGGACGTAGTCCTTCGCGTCGTCCAAGTCCAGGTTGCCGTGCTCGGCCGCGATCTCGCACAGCGCGCGGTCGACGTCCTTGGCCATCGGGTCGGCACTGCCGCACACATACAGCTGGGCGCCGTCCTGCAGCCAACTCCATAGCTCGGCGCCACGCTTGCGCATCAGGTGCTGGACGTACACCTTCTCTTGCTGGTCTCGAGAGAACGCCAGGTCCAGCTCGGTGAGCAGCCCGTCGGCGTGCATCTTCTCGATCTCGTCGCGGTAGTAGTAGTCGGTCTCGGCGTGCTGTTCGCCGAAGAACAGCCAGTTGGGCCCGGTGTGGCCGAGGGCGCGGCGCTCCTGCAGGAAGCCGCGGAAGGGCGCGATACCGGTTCCGGGCCCGATCATGATCATCGGCGTCTCTGACTCACTCGGCGGCCGGAAATTGCTCGACGGCTGCAGATAGACAGCCACTCGATCGCCGGGGGAGCGGTCGGCAAGGTAGGTCGAACACACCCCGCGGCGGGGCACGCCCTGGAAGTTGTAGCGCACCGGCGAGACGGTCAGGTGAGCTTCGCCCGGGCACTCCTTGGGGCTCGACGAGATCGAGTACAGCCGCGGTTGCAGGCGTTTGAGGACCCGCAGCCACTCGTGGGCCGATGCGTAGACCGGCAGCCGTGCCAGCAGGTCGATGGACTGGCGCCCCCACGTCCAATTGCTCAGGGCGGCTTTGTTTTCCGGCCTCAGCAGTTCCGCGAGTTTCGGGTCGCCGGTGCGCTCCTGCACGAACCGCACCAGGTCCCGGCTGATGTGGGCGATCTCGATTCGCTCGGTGAGCGCGGAACGCAGCGACATCAGGCCGTGCTCGCCGACCTCGACCGGGGTCTGCCCGTTCAGTCCGGTGACCGACAGCCATTCGTCGACCAGCTGGTCGCTGTTGCGTGGCCACACCCCGAGCGCGTCGCCCGCTTCATAGCTGGCGGCCTCGTCGGACACGTCGAAGACGATCTGCCGCACGTCTTTTGCAGAGTTCGGCCCGCTGAGGGTGATGTTGCTGATCATGTCGGTGACCAGCGGGCGCTTCTTGTTGTACGCGGGCGCCTGGGGGCGGGCCGTCGGACGGGGTGCAGACGTAGCCGGTGCCGGCGCCGGAGCACCGACGCGGGTGGGGGTGCGCCGCAGCGCCTCGATCACCCCGCTCATCCACCCGGCGGCGGCCTCCTCGTAGTCGGGTTCGCAGTCGACGCGGCTGACGATCCTGGTCCCGCCCAGCTCGGCCAGCCGCTCGTCGAGCTTGCGCCCGTAACCGCAGAAGTCGTCGTAGTTGGAGTCGCCCAGGGCCAGTACGGCGTAGCGGGTGCCGGACAACCGCGGTGCGCTGTCGCCGTTCAGCGCGCGCCACAGCGCGGCGCCGTTGTCGGGTGCATCGCCGTCGCCGGTGGTGCTGGTGATTACCAGCAGTTCCCGCGTGGTGGCCAGGTCGGCCACCGGGAAGTCGTCCATGCTGTGGATCACGACCTGCAGCGACGCCTCTCCGAGCCGGGCGACGCACTCGGCGGCGAGCTCCTCGGCGTTGCCGGTCTGCGACGCCCACAACACCACAACCGGAGCCTGCTTCGGTTCTACTGGGGTTACCGGGGCCGCGGGTGGGTCGGCCGGTGTCTGGGCGGCGGGGGACGCCGGCATGAAAGCCGGCATCGACGCCGGCGCCTCGGTACGCGCGAACATCCCCGCGAACAGACCGTCCACCCACAGCCGGGTGTTGGCGTCGAGTGGGGCGTTGAGCGGCAGGGTGGGCACCCCGGCCGTGCGGCGGCCGGCTTCCGAACGCAATCCGGCCAGCACCCCCGCCAGGTAGGTGCGGCCGAGGGGGCCCAGCTGGGGAGCCGGTTCGTTTGCGACACCGAGGATTTCGGCGAGGGCGTCAACCTGTGACCCGTTGATTTCGGTAACTTCCTCAGGAGCGGGCTCTACTGTGCCGGTGGCCACCGCAGGCTCGGCCTCGGTGTCGGATTCCGTTGTGGCGGCGGCGATCTTGGTGACGGTGATCGCGCACGCCTTGAACTCGGGCTGGAAGGACAACGGGTCCACGGCGTCATTGGTGACCGCGTTGATCGACAAGTATTCGCCGAACGCGTCGTTCCAGTGGAAGGGCGCAAAACAGTTGCCCGGCCGCACCCGGTCGGTGACCACGGCAGGAAGCACGGCTCGCCCACGGCGCGACGCGATTTCGACACGATCGCGATCGGTGATCTCGAGCCGTGCGGCGTCGTCGGGGTGGATTTCGACGAACGGTCCGGAGTTGAGTTTGTTGAGTTTGGCCACCTTGCCGGTCTTGGTCATGGTGTGCCATTGGTGCGGCAGACGACCGGTGTTGAGCAGGAACGGGTAGTCGTCATCCGGCATCTCGTCGGGCGACAGGTGCGGTCGGGCGAAGAACATCGCGCGACCGTTCGCCGTGGCGAAGGCCAACCGTGGCACGGTGCCGTCCTCGCGGACCAGCTGAGTTTGGCTGACGCCGTCGTTGCGGTAGCGGATCGGGTTGCGGTCGTCGGCGCCATCGGGCGGGCACGGCCACTGCAGCGGAGTCTGCCGCAGCCGGTCATAGCTGGCACCGCGCAGGTCATAGCCCGTCTTGGGATTCCAGAACCGCTTGATCTCTTCGAACACGTCCTCGGCGGAGTCATAGCTGAAGGAATCCGAAAAGCCCATCTCGCAAGCGATTCGGGCGATGATCTGCCAGTCCGGCATTGCCTGTCCGGGCGGTTGCACGGCCGGCTGGAACAGCGTCAGGTTGCGCTCGGAGTTGACCATCACGCCCTCGGACTCGGTCCACAGGGCGGCGGGCAGCAACACGTCGGCGTAGCCGTTGGTCTCGGTCTCGAAGAAGGCGTCCTGGGCGATCACCAGCTCGGCGTTCTCCAGACCGGCCAGCACCGTCTTCCGATTGGCAACGCTGGCAACGGGATTGGTGCAGATGATCCAGCAGGCCTTGATCTCTCCGTTGGCCATACGGGAGAACATGTCGACGGTTCCGGTACCGACCTCGGTACGTAGCGTTCCGCGAGGGATGCCCCATTGGTCCTCGACGAATTCGCGATCGGGCGCCGACGTCACCACGCGCTGGCCCGGCAGACCCGGCCCCATGTAACCCATTTCGCGCCCGCCCATCGCATTGGGCTGCCCGGTCAGCGAGAACGGGCCGCTGCCCGGCTTGCAGATCGCCCCGGTCGCCAAGTGCAGGTTGCAGATCGCGTTGGTGCTCCAGGTGCCGTGGGTGCTCTGGTTGAGGCCCATGGTCCAGCAGGTCACGAAGTTCTCGGCTTCGCCGATCCAGCGGGCCGCGGTCCGGATGTCGTCGGCGGGTATGCCAGTGGTTTTGCTGACCCGCTCCGGCGTGAAGTGCTCGAGGAAACTCGGCATCTCGTCCCAGCCCTCGGTGAACTCGGCGATGAATTCCGGGTCGGTGTGGCCGTTTTGGACGATCAGGTTCAGCAGACCGTTGAGCAGAGCGAGGTCTGTGCCAGACGAGATCTGCAGGAACAGATCGGCCTTTTCCGCGGTCGCGGTGCGGCGCGGGTCGACGACGATCAGCTTCGCGCCGGCCTTGACCCGGTCCATCATCCGCAGGAACAGAATCGGATGGCAGTCGGCCATATTGGCGCCGATGACGAAGAAGACGTCGGCCTTCTCGAAATCCTGATAGGACCCGGGCGGTCCGTCCGCGCCCAGCGACAACTTGTAGCCGGACCCCGCGCTGGCCATGCACAGTCGCGAGTTCGACTCGATCTGGTTAGTACCGATGAACCCCTTGGTCAGCTTGTTCGCGAGGTACTGCGCCTCCAGCGACATCTGCCCGGACACGTACAGGGCGAACGCGTCCGGGCCGTGCTCGTCGATGATGGCCCGCAACTGCTTGGCGGACTGGCTGATCGCATCGTCGATGTCGATCTGCGCCAGGGATTCGCCACGGTCGGCGCGCCAATAAGCCGAATCCATCCGGCCCGGTGCGGCCAGCATGTCCGCGGTGGTTGTGCCTTTGGTGCACAGGCGGCCGAAGTTGGCCGGGTGACTTTTGTTTCCAACAGATTTCGCAACGTGACGGCGGTCGCTCTTCGGATCGGTTGTGATCTGCAGCACCATGCCGCAGCCCACGCCGCAGTAGGCGCACATGCTGTTCACGGTGTCCTCACCGTGGTCTGCAGCCACGCCTACGTCCTCCTTCCGGGCGCGCAAGGGTATATCCGCTAAATCGTGCGACAAGGATGTTTCGACATCGGACGTCCGATGTTTCCGCCGTTTTACGGCTTGATCTCACGGGCTCCACACGCAAATGTGAGATGTCCGGGAAATCCGTCGTCAAGCACGTAGCCGCAGGTCAGCGTTGATCCGCGATTGAGGCCAGATTACCCACCGATCCTTCGGAATTTCCCCTCAGAACAGGGGTTCCGACCAAACAAATGGCACATTCACAGTTTTCGCTAAGCTCACAATGTGCGTCGTCACTTTGTGATTTTTCTGGCGTTATTGGCCGCGTCTTGCGGCGGAAAACCAGCGGCACCGCCGGCGTCGTCGCGAGCGGACACGTGCAAGGACTCCGACGGGCCGAGCGCGGTGACCGTGCGCCAGGCAATCGCCGCCGTTCCCATCGAGGTTGCCGGCTCGAGTTGGGTCGAGATCGGTCGCGGGCACACCAAGAATTGCCGGTTGTACTGGGTGCAGATCATCCCGACCATTGCCAGCGAGTCGACTCCCCAGCAGCTGGTGTTCTTCGACCACAACAGGCCACTGGGTACACCGACGCCGAACCCCAAGCCGTACATCACCGTGTTGCCCGGCGGCGACAACGATGCGGTCACGGTTCAGTACCAATGGCAGACCGGGAACGAAGAGCCTTGTTGTCCCAAGGGAATCGGCACCGTTAAGTTCCACATCGGGCCCGACGGCACATTGCAAGCACTCGGCAAGATTCCGCACCAATAGGTCTACCGCACATCATGTTCCGATATTCCGCCGCATTAGGTCTTGGTATCGAAGGGATTACAGTGCCCGCACGGGGCGATGCGTCCAGTATTTCTTCAGGAATCCAGCAGCGACGCCAACCTTCTTCGAAGGGTCAAGCGAGTGGGTAGGTCACGTCACCTCTCGCATTGGGACGCGGAAGATCTCGAGGCATGGGAGGCGGGCGGCAAGACCATCGCGCGACGCAATCTGTTCTGGTCCGCGGTGATCGTGCACCTGGGTTATGCGATATGGGCGCTCTGGCCGGTGATGGCACTGTTCATGCCCCGGGACGTGTACGGCTTCTCCGCCGGCGACAAGCTGCTGCTCAGTGTCACCGCCACCCTGGTCGGGGCATGCCTGCGGCCGACGTACGCCGTGGCGACGGCGATCTTCGGCGGCCGCAACTTGGCCATGTTCTCGGCCTTCGTCCTGGTGGTCCCGGTCATCGGCGCCATGGTGCTGCTGGCGCATCCGGGGCTGCCGTTGTGGCCGTACCTGGCGTGCGCGGCGCTGTCCGGTATGGGCGGCGGCAATTTCGCGGCCTCGGCGAGCAACGCCAACTCCTTCTACCCACACCGGCTCAAGGGCGCGGCGCTGGGGATCGCCGGCGGGATCGGCAATCTCGGCGTGCCGATGATCCAGATCGTCGGGCTGGTGGTCATCGCCGCCGCGGGCGACCGGCAGCCGTACTGGGTGTGCGGCCTGTACCTGGTCCTGTTGATGGTCGCGGGCATCGGCGCCACGTTCTTCATGAACAACGTCGCCCAGCACCGGGTGGAACCCGGCCGGCTGCGATCGATCCTGTCCGCGGTGCTTTCCACGCGCGACACCTGGCTGCTCTCGCTGCTCTATCTGGGCACCTTCGGGACGTTCATCGGGTTCTCGTTCGCGTTCGCCCAGGTACTGCAGACCAGCTTCGTGGCCGGCGGGCAAACCAACTCCCAGGCCGCGCTGCATGCCGCCGAACTGGCCTTCATCGGACCGCTGCTGGCCGCGGTGTCCCGCATCTACGGCGGCCGGCTGGCCGACCGACTAGGCGGGGGCCGCGTCACATTCGCGGTGTTCGTCAGCATGGTTGTGGCCGCCGGGCTGCTGATCACGGTCGGCACCATCGAGGATCCGCACGCCGGGCCGGTCAGCCGCTCCGCGATGGCCGGCTACGTCACCTGCTTCATCGCCCTGTTCACCTTTGCCGGGTTGGGCAACGGATCGGTCTACAAGATGATCCCGACCATCTTCGAAACCTGCGGCCGGAACCTGGATATGGACGAGGCCGCCCAGCGGCAGTGGTCCCGCGTGATCTCGGGCATCGTCATCGGTTTCGTCGCCGGCGCCGGGTCCTTGGGTGGCGTCGGGATCAACTTGGCGTTACGGCAGTCCTACGTCAGCACCGGCACGATGACGTCGGCGTTCTGGGTCTTCCTGTCCGTCTACGTCGCTGCCGCACTGCTGACCTGGGTCAGGTACGTGCGGCGCCCGCTGAGCGTGCGCGCAGGCGGCAGCCTTGCCGATGCGGTCGACGCCGGTTGAGCCGAGGGTTCAGTCGGTCTCGGGCAGGTTTTCCGGGTGCAGCATCTCGGCGTAGCGCAACGGCTCCGGGATGCCGAAGCCGTCAACCAGCGTCTTGGCATGCGGGCGCAGGGCCCGGCACCGATCGTTGATGCCGCGGGTCACCGCCTTGGCCCGCCCGGTGGACAGATAACCGTGCTCGATGTACCAGGCCTTGTCTTCTTCGATCACCGACAGCGCGTACAGGTCGCAGACGATCTCCAATAGCTCACGGGCCGCGTCGTTGTCGCAGGCGTCGATACCCGCGACGAATGCTTCCAACACGATCCGGTCGATGTGGGCGCTGGCGGCGTGCAGCACGTGATCCTGCACGGCGTTGAAGGCGTCGAACTCCGACATCTCCTTGGACTTGCCCTGGAGGCGACGGGCGACCGAAGACAGCAGGTATTCCTCGCGCTCTTCGAACATGTTCACCTGGGTGCCGCGGTTGAACAGACTGCCCTCTTCTTCGCTGTCCTGGCGAGAGTCGACGATCGTTTGCATAATCGCTTCGGCCGCAGTACGTTTCATCACTCGCTCGCCAACGGTGTTGGCGGCGAACCGAACCCAATCGACGGGGCTCATACTCTTGATGTCGTCAGCGTAGGCGGTCAGCAGTTCCTTGGCCACCAGCTGGGTCAGCACGTGGTTGTCGCCCTCGAAGGTGGTGAACACGTCGGTGTCAGCCCGCAGGGCGATCAGCCGGTTCTCGGCCATGTAGCCCGCGCCCCCACACGCTTCGCGCGCCTCCTGAATGGCGCGGCTGGCATGCCAGGTGTTGGCCGCCTTCAGGCCGGCGGCACGCGATTCCAGCTCGCGCTGCTCCTCGGCATCGGGAAAGTCCGATGTCTGCAGGTCGTGGCACTTGGATACCAGCTCGTTTTGGGCGAACTGCAGCGCATACGACTTGGCTATCAACGGGAATAGCCGCCGCTGGTGCACCAGGTAGTCCATGATCAGGACTTCGCGCTCGTCGCCGGGTGCGCTGAACTGCCTGCGCTGCAACGCATATCGAGTGGCGATGTCCAACGCGACGCGGGCGGCGTTACCGGCGCTGCCGCCGACCGTGACCCGGCCACGGATCAGGGTGCCGATCATCGTGAAGAACCGGCGGTTCGCGTTGTCGATCGGGGAGCTGTACGTGCCGTCTGCCGCGACGTCGCCATATTTGTTCAACAGGTTCACCCGCGGGACGCGGACATGGTCGAACATGATGCGGCCGTTGTCCACCCCGGGCAGGCCACCCTTGTAGTGACAGTCCGACGTCGTCACACCGGGCAGATCGTTGCCGTCGGCGTCGCGGATCGGCACCAGGACACAGTGCACGCCGTGGTTGACCGGCTTGCCGTCCTCGGTGGTGATCAGCTGCGCGAAAACCGCTGCCACCATTGCGGTCTCGGCAGCCCCGCCGATGTAGTCCTTACGGGAAGTCGGGGTGGGGGAGTCGATGACGAACTCTTCGGTTTCCGCGTCGTAGGTCGCTGTTGTCTCCAGCGCCTGCACGTCGCTGCCGTGCCCGGTTTCGGTCATCGCGAAGCACCCGCGGAGCTCAAGGTTGATGACCTTTTTCACATACGGCTCGTGATGGCGCTCCGTGCCCAGGTTTTCGACGGCCCCACCGAACAGGCCCCACTGCACCCCGGCCTTGACCATCAGGGACAGATCCGACATCGCGAGCATCTCGATCATCGTGATCGCGGCGCCGACGTCGCCGGTGCCGCCGTGTTCCTTGCGGAATCCTTCGTCGGGGATTCCCGCGGCGGCGATGAGCTTCATCTGCTCGAACACCTTGGCGCGGGCCAAGACCGTGTTCGGCGTGTAATGGGGCCGGAACTGATCCTGGCTTAGCCATTTGCGGGTCTCGTTCTTCGCGTCCCGGAAACGTCCGTCCAACGCGTCGCGCAGGTGCTCGGCAGTGTTTGTCGTGTCTGGCGCCATACCCGACGGTAACCTGCCGCCCGCTACGCGGGAACACCCCAGGTGTCGATCGGGTGGCGGCGTGATCGGCGTTGCGGACCCGGCCGGGTGCGATTAGATGACGTCATGTCCCAGCCCGACACCTCGTTCCAGAAACCGGCGTCAGTCCGCCTGCCCGGTCTGCTCGTGGCGGCAGTCGTTTGATGCGGGGCCGGTTGCTGGCGCTGGCCGGGGTATGTCTTGCCTGGTTCCTCTCCGGTTGCGATGCCGCCCGCCCTTCGGCTCCGCCGGGCCCGCCGCGGCCGGTGTTGGCTTATATCGGCCAGGCACAGGTCGCCTTCGGCACGACCTTCGCGGACACCGTGATCGGCGGCTTGTCCGCACTCAGCTACGACCCGGAGCGCCGGCTCTACTACGTGATCAGCGACGACCGTTCGGAGAAAAACCCGGCCCGCTTCTACTCCGTGCAATTGTCGTTGTCGGACAAGGGAATTGACGGGGTCAGCTTCACCGCCACCCATCCACTGTTGGACCAGTCGGGCCAGCCGTTTCGGCCGCTGGCGATCAACACCTCGCCACCGGTGGTTCCTCCCGACCCGGAGGGCATCGCGTTCGACCGCGTCCGGCAACGGTTGTACTGGAGTTCGGAAGGCGAGCGGCTGACCGAGGGCCCGGTGCTGCTGGACCCGTGGGTCAGGACCGCGGGACTCGACGGTGCCTATCTGGGGCAGTTCACCTTGCCGGCCAATCTGGCCATGTCGGCGCAGCAGACCGGACCGCGGCGCAACCGGGCGCTCGAGGGTGTGACGGTGACGCCCGACGGCCGATCGGTGTTCGCCTCGATGGAGGACCCGGGCTACAACGACGGCCCCGAGACCGGCGACGGGCACCGGGTGCTGACCCGGTTCACCCAATTCGACGTCGCCACCGGAAAGCCCACCGCCCAGTACGCCTACCCGATGGAGCCGCCCGCACCGCCGGCCGAGGAGAACGGTGTCTCGGATCTGGTCGCGCTGACGGATACCACGTTTCTGGTGATCGAGCGGTCCGATTCCATGCCGCAGACCATCCGCGTCTACCGAGCCGAGATCGGTTCTGCCACAAACGTATTGGACATGCCGTCGATGACGGACGTGATGTTGACGCCGATGACGAAGTCGCTGGCCGTCGACATGACGACGACACCGGGCCTGTGGCCGCTGGGCAACATCGAAGGCATCACGCTTGGACCGAAATTGGCCGATGGCCGTCAATCGGTCGTATTCGTGAGCGACAACAACTTCTCACCCAGGGGGATCACTCAGTTCCTGATGTTCGCGATGTAGCGAACGCGGGCCGATTTCGCGGACCGGCGGCCGGAGCCGGTAGCGAATAAACCCGGCCCACAGCGCGCCGAAGCTGGCGAGCACGATCATGTCGAACATCCACCAGCCCGCATAGTGCGTCCAGACCAGGATGTCGGCGGCTTGGGCGTCGACCCGGTGTAGGTCGACGGTCGAGGCGGATGCCGCGAAGCCCCACTGCGCCGGGACGAACCAGGAGATCTGGTCGTAGCCCCAGGTGCCCACCAGGGTGATCAGGCCCCCCGCGAACAGCGCGGAGGCCAGGATCGCCGGCACGACCAGTGGTAGAACCTCCCGCAGCGACGTGCCCAGCGTCGACAGCGCCAGGCCCACGATCGCCGAGACGACGGCCGTCAGCGCCACGCTGACATACAGCTCGGCAGTGGCGTTTGGCAGCAACACGGAGCCGCGCGTCGGCTGGCCCTTGTCGGCGATGACGATCGCGAACACGATGCCGGTGAGCGCGGCCGCGGCCAAGCTGAAGAAGACGATCTTGACCGCCAGATACGCGGACGTCGAAAGCCCGACGGCTTGCTCGCGCCGGAAGACGCGCCGCTCACCAACCAGTTCCCGAATGGTCAGCGCGGTGCCCAGGATGACCGCGGCGATGTTGAGTGCGGCCAGGATCTCGACGGCTTCATGCAGGTTGCGGCTCGTCGGGCCGGGGCGACCCAGGCCGGAGTCGCCGGGAATCAGCAACGCCAAGCCCGCCAACGCGAACGGCAGCGCCACCAAGAACAAGGTGTAAAGCGGGTCAGCGACCAGCAGCCGCAGTTGGCGACGCGCGACCAACCAGGCCTGGCGGGTCAGGGTGGGCGTTCGCTGCGGCGGCCAGGGTGCGGCGACCTCGGGCGGCTCCGTCGGACCTTGTGTCGGTTGCCGTGCGCTGAACGCGCGGTGCGCCCCGTCGGGATCGGCGCTGATCCGCGCGAGAGCTTCGGACCAGTCCGCGGTGCCCAGCGCGGACTGGATCTGCGTGGGCGCTCCGGCGAAGGCCATGGTCCCGGCGGCCGTGAGCACCAGTACCTGGTCGCAGATGGTCAGGTGGGTCGGTGTCGTGGTGGCCACCACGACGACACAGCCAAGGTTGGCCTGGCGTCGCAGCACCGCCATCACGTGATCTTCTTGCTCCTCATCGAGTCCGATGCCGGGCTCGTCGATCACAAGCAGGCTCGGTCGGGTGATCAGTTCGATCGCCACCGATGCGCACCGGCGTAGTTCCGGGGCGAGCTTGCCGATCCGGGTCGTGCGGTGCGGCGTGAGCTCCAGCTCTTCGAGCACCTGATCGACCACCCGGTCACGATGCTCACGCGTGGTGTCGGGCGGCAGCCGCAGTTCGGCGGTGTAGCTCAGGGCTCGTTCGACGGTCAGCCGCCGGTGCATGGTTTCGTCGCGTCCGACGATCCCGATGCGGGTGCGCATCGAGTCGGGTTCGGCGTACACGTCGTGGCTGTCGACGGTGAGCTGCCCGGTGCCGGGTGCCAGGGCGCCGGCGAGCATTCCCAGCAGCGCCGAATTGCGGGCAGCCGATGGGCCGGTGACCGCGGTCAGCGTGCCCGGGCGTGCCGTGAACGACACGTCCGTGAGCACTTCGTGGCCGTCGGTGCTGAGTCCCAGCCGGTAGGCGTTCACGCCGACCGTGCGGGCACCGGTCGCCAGCGGCAGCCGATAGGTCGTGCTCGGCTCCTCGGTGGGGAAGTTTGTGGTGGCCTCGGCGGGACGGCTTGCGCGCAGCTTGCGGGTCGCGTCGGTCATCCGCTCGATCAGGCCACGGCCCCTGGGCTGCCCCTCCGGCGCGACGCGCTGCCCCTCTGGCGCGACGGGCCGCCCCTCTGGCGCGACGGGCTGCTCTCGCGCGGGTGGTGGCGGCGGAGGCGGCCCGACCGGCGGTGGTGGCCCGACCGGCGGTGGTGGCCCGACCGGCGGTGGTGGTGGGGGTGGCGCGGCCAACGGTGGTGGTGCGGGTGGTGGGGGTGGCGCGGCCAACGGTGGTGGCCCGACGGCGGTGGTGGTGCGGGTGGTGGGGGTGGCGCGGGTGGTGGGGGTGGCGCGGCCAACGGTGGTGGCCCGACCGGCGGGGTGGTGCGGGTGGTGGGGGTGGCGCGGCCAACGGTGGTGGTGCGGGTGGCGGCGGAGCTGGCGGCCCGACCGGGGGCGGCGTCGGAGGGATGCGCTGCTCGACCGTCGGCTGTCGCGTTGGCCCGATCTGCATGCGCTGGGTTTCCCGCTGCGTCGGAATCTGCGGCGCGACGGGCGGCGGCTGATGCGGCGGCTGCTGCGGTGGGGGTGGGGGTGGCATTGGCGGTCGCTGCGGCGGCGGCGAGACGGGTGGTGGCTGCATCGGCGGCGGCATTGGCGGTCGCTGCATGGGCGGCGGCTGCGGCGCGCGTTGCGGGGGACCGGGCGGTGGCCCCGGTGGGCCGGCCGGCGAGCCAACCCTGAACACCAGCCGGGGCCCGCGCTGGGGATCCCCGAGCGCGATTGCCAGGCCGTCGCGGATGTCGACCGTCGGCACCCGAGTGCCGTCGACGAAAATACCGCTGCGGCTCCGATCGATGGCTACCCAGCGCGTTTCGGCAAAGCGCAGCAACAGATCGGGCTGCGGAATCGGCGGTGGTGGGGCGGCGAACCCCAGGCGGGCCAGCGGGATGTCGCACCAGTCCCCGTACGCCACGACCACGTCACGGCCCGGGGCAAACACGTACCGCATCGAGCCGACGAAGACGGTGAGCGGTGAGGCTGGGAAGGCGGAAGCCACTGACTAATTGTCTACCCGCTGCCGGTCGTCGCCCCACAAGGGGTGCGCGCCGGTCACAGTGTGTTGCGGCGCGGGGTCGCCGCAGCATTGTCGAGCAGCCGGCGCAGCACCTGGACGGCCTCGGCGAGCACCTCGCGATCGGCGGGCTCGAGCATTGCCAGCTGCGGTTCGATCGCGGCGGCGCGGTCGGCCCGAACCGCGTTCAGGGTGCGTCGCCCTTCGGGGGTGATGCGGATCCGGACCGCACGGGCATCGCCGGGGTCGACGGTTCGGCTAACCAGGCCGGCGTCCTCGAGTCGACGCACCTGCGTGGTCATAGTGGGTTGAGAGCAGTGGTCGACGGCGGCGAGGTCACCGATGCGCGCTTCTCCGTGCACCTCGACGGTCGCAAGCAGTCTGGCCTGTGCCGCAGGCAGCGGCATCTGGATGCGTTGCGTTGCCAGTCGGTTCAGCCGCGCGACCACAGCCAGCAGGTCTGCGCCCAGCCCCTGGTGCAGCGCGACGTTTGCGGTGTCGACAACGTTGTCCATGTACCCATGCTTGCATAGCTTTGCTATGCGAGACCAACCGCTGCCACCCGATGCACGGAATTGTCGCCGGCCCGCAAAGGGTCGCTGTCTGAGGGCGCCCGGTGTGTCGGCCTGGCACAATCGAGAAAGTGATCGCGCGCCCTCTTCGGCACAGTACGAGTGGACCGCTGCAGCCGAACGAATTAGCTCAGGCCGCGGTGATGGGGGCGCTGTGCTCGGTGACCGCAATCATCGCTTCGGTCATCCCGTTCGCTCAGGGCTTCGGCGTGCTGGGCACGGTGCCGATGGGGTTGCTCGCCTACCGGTTCCGTCCTCGGGTGCTGATCGCCTCGGCCGTCGCCGCGACGGTGATCGCCTTCTTGATCTCCGGATTGGGCAGTTCGGCGATGGTCGTCGACGCCGCCTGGGTCGGCGGGATATGCGGCATCGTCAAACGCAAGGGCCGTGGCATACCCACGGTGATCTTCGCGTCCCTGGTCGCCGGCTTGATCTGGGGTGCGGCCTGGGTCGGCGTGTTCGCGGTGCTAACTCGGTTGCGGCAGTTGATCTTTGGCGTACTGACCGCGAACGTCGACGGTGTCGCCGCATTCCTGCGCTGGGTACACCTGCCGAATGTCGCCGAAACCATGAAGCGCTATGTCGCCGAGGGGCTGCAGTACTGGCCGTGGTTGGTGCTGCCCTATCTCGTCTTCGTGGTCGTGATTGTGACGCTGATCGGTTGGTCGGCGTTGTCTCGTCTGCTGGAGCGGATGGGCGACATCCCCGATGTGCACAAATTGGATCCACCCGATGTTGAAGGGCCGCACGACGCCGGGATCGGACCGGTGCCCGTACGACTGGACCGGGTGCGGTTCCGCTACCCCAACGCTGCTCAAGACGCACTGCGCGAAGTCAGCCTGGAGGTGCAAAGCGGGGAGCACGTCGCGGTCACCGGCGCCAACGGCTCCGGCAAGACCACGCTGATGCTGATCCTGGCCGGCCGGCAACCGACATCGGGAACCGTGCAGCGCCCCGGCGCAGTGGGTTTGGGCCGGCTGGGCGGCACCGCGCTGGTCTTGCAACACCCGAAGAGCCAAGTGCTGGGCACCAGGGTCGCCGACGATGTGGTGTGGGGTTTGCCCCCGGATGCCAAGGTCGATGTCAGCCGGTTGCTGCGTGAGGTCGGCCTCGAGGAACTCGCCGAAAGCGACACCTCGAGTTTGTCCGGCGGGCAGCTGCAGCGCCTGGCGCTGGCCGGGGCACTTGCCCGAGAACCCGCCCTGCTGATCGCCGACGAGGTCACCTCGATGATCGATCAGCAGGGCCGCGACGCCTTGCTGGGCGTCATGTCGGGCCTCACCAAACGGCACCGGACTGCCCTGGTGCACATCACCCACTTCGACAACGAGGCTGCGTCCGCGGACCGCACCATCAATCTCAGCGAATCCTCGGACAACACCGCCGTGGTGGGCAGCGCGGATGCACCGGTGTCGAGTCACGCTGCCTGGCAACGGCATAACGCGGGAGCGATCGAGCTGATCGGCGTCGGGCACGAATATGCCAGTGGCACACCGTGGGCCAAGACTGCGTTGCGCGACATCAACTTTGTCGCCGAGCAGGGTGACGGTGTCTTGATCCACGGCGATAACGGCTCGGGCAAGTCGACACTGGGGTGGATCATGGCCGGATTGACCATCCCCACCACCGGCTCCTGCCTGATCGACGGCGAGCCCACCCACGAGCACGTCGGCGAGGTGGCGTTGGCATTCCAGTCGGCCCGCCTGCAATTGATGCGCAGCCACGTCAACCTGGAAGTGGCTTCGGCAGCGGGCTTTTCGCATGAAGACGAAGACCGTGTCGCCGCGGTATTGGGTTTGGTCGGGTTGCAGCCCGCGTTGGCCCAACGGCGCATCGACCAGCTCAGCGGTGGCCAGATGCGTCGCGTCGTGCTGGCCGGACTCTTGGCGAGATCGCCGCGAGCGCTGATCCTCGACGAGCCGCTGGCGGGATTGGACGTCGCCAGTCAACGCGGCTTGCTGACGCTGCTGGAGCGCTTGCGTCGCGAGCAGGGCCTGACGCTGGTGGTCATTTCGCACGACAGCATCGGCATGGAAGGGATCTGCCCGCGCATGTTGCATTTGCGCGACGGTGTGCTGGAAACGGTGTCGACGACGACGGGCGGTGTGGCATGACCGAGACCGAGTCACCGCCCGCCGCCCAGGGGCAGACCAAGCGCCAGTCACGTCCGGTTGTGCTGTTGGTTCCGGTGCCCGGCGACACCGTCATGCACCGGTTGTGGGCCGGCACCAAACTGATCGTCGTCGTCGGTACCGCCGTGCTGCTGACTTTCTACCCGGGTTGGGTGACCATCGGACTGCTCGGAGCGCTGACGGTGGCCGCGGTGTGGCTTGCCCACATCCCACGTGGCGCCCTGCCTTCGGTACCGCGCTGGCTGTGGCTGGTGATCGGGTTCGGCTTTGTGACCGCCGCGCTCGCCGGCGGTCACCCCGTGGTTTCGGTCGGCGGACTGCACGTCGCCCTGGGCGGATCCTTGCACTTCATCCGGATGACCGCGCTGACCATCTTGCTGATCACGCTCGGGGCGATCGTGTCCTGGACGACCAATGTCGCCGAAATCGGCCCCGCACTAGCAACTTTGGGCCGCCCGTTCAAGATATTCCGGATCCCGGTCGACGAATGGGCCGCGGCGCTGGCGCTCGCGTTGCGTGCCTTCCCGATGCTGATCGCGGAATTCCAGGTGCTCTACGCCGCCCGCCGGCTGCGTCCGAAAGAGGTGCCTCCCACTCGCCGGGCCCGGCGCAAGCAACAGGGCCGGGAACTGATCGACCTGCTCGCGACGGCCATGGTCGTGACGTTGCGGCGCGCCGACGAGATGGGCGACGCAATCACCGCTCGCGGCGGTGCGGGTCAACTGTCGGCTTCTCCGGCCCGGCCGAAACTGGCGGACTGGGTGACGCTGGCCCTCTTTATCGGGGCCGGGACCGCCTCGGTGGTGATCGAGACAATGCTGCATATCACTCCGATTTAACGAGGCTCGTCGCGTAGCGTAAGCGCGTGGCCGACATCCAGCGAACTCGTATCATTGCCGCTCGCGTGCAAGAAGTCTGGGATGTCCTGGCGGACTTCGGCGCCATCGTTTCCTGGGCCGACAACGTCGACCACTCATGCATCTTGTCTTCGGGGGCCGGCGGAGCACCGGTCGGCACCACCAGACGAGTCCAGGTCAAACGCGACACACTGGTCGAGCGCATCACCGAGTTCGATCCGCCACACGCGCTCGCCTACGACATCGAGGGCCTGCCCCGGCTACTGCGCCGGGTAGCCAACCGCTGGACGCTCGCGGCGAGCTCGGACGATTCGACCGCGGTGACGCTGACCAGCACGGTGGAAATCGGGCCTTGGCCGCCGCAACAGCTTGCCGAACGTGTCGTGTGTCAAGTCGTTGCACGACAGTCCGATTCGATGCTCGCCGGACTTGCGAACCGATTGGAGAATGCGCGTGTCTGATCGCCCCGACATCGTCATCCTGATGACCGACGAGGAACGTGCGGTGCCGCCGTACGAGACGCCGGGCGTGCTGGCGTGGCGCGACCGAATACTGACGGGCCGCAAGTGGTTCGACGATCACGGCGTCAGCTTCGGCCGCCACTACACAGGCTCGCTTGCCTGCGTGCCGAGCCGCCCGACCATTTTCACCGGGCAGTACCCGGACTTGCACGGTGTCACCCAGACCGACGGCATCGGGAAAACGGCAGACGATTCCCGGATGCGCTGGCTTCGCCCGGGCGAGGTGCCCACCCTGGGCAACTGGTTTCGCGCGGCGGGATACGACACGCACTACGACGGCAAGTGGCACATCTCGCACGCGGATCTCGAAGACCCGGACACCGGCCGTTCACTGGCGACCAACGACGACGACGGCATCGTCGACCCGGTCGCGGTACAACGCTATCTCGACGCGGATCCGCTTGGGCCGTATGGCTTTTCCGGATGGGTCGGCCCGGAGCCGCACGGGGCGCTGTTGGGCAATGCCGGGATTCGCCGCGATCCGCTGATCGCCGATCGCGTCGTCGCGTGGCTCACCGACCGCTACGCGCGCCGTCGCGCCGGCGACCCGTCCGCGCTGCGTCCGTTCCTGCTCGTGGCCAGTTTCGTCAACCCCCACGACATCGTGCTGTTTCCGCTGTGGTCGCGGCGCAGTCCGGTCAAGCCGTCGCCGTTGGACCCGCCGCCGGTCGCCGCGGCGCCCACCGCCGACGAAGACCTGTCCACCAAGCCTGCCGCGCAAATCGCCTTCCGCGAGGCGTATTACTCCGGCTACGGTCCGGCACCCGCGATCGACCGGACCTACCAGCGCGGCGCGCAGCGCTACCGCGATCTGTACTACCGCCTGCATGCCGAGGTGGACGGCCCGATCGACCGCGTCAGACGGGCCGTCACCGAAGGTGGTTCGGATGACGCCGTTTTGGTGCGCACCGCCGATCACGGTGATCTGTTGGGCGCCCACGGCGGGCTGCATCAAAAATGGTTCAACCTCTACGACGAGGCCACCCGTGTTCCGTTCGTCATTGCCCGCATCGGTGCGCGCGCTACTCAGCCCCGGGTGGTCACGGCGCCGACATCACATGTCGACCTGGTCCCCACGCTGCTCGGCGCAGCCGGGGTCGATATTACGGAAGTGGCTGCCGCACTGGCTGATTCGTTCTCGGAGGTCCACGAACTGCCCGGCCGTGATCTCATGCCGGTCGTCGACGGCGCACCCGCCGACGACACCCGCGCCGTCTACCTGATGACCCGGGACAACATGCTCGAAGGGGATAGCGGCGCATCGGGTCTGGCGCGGCGACTGAAGCAGACGGTCAATCCGCCCGCGCCCCTGCGTATCCGGGTTCCCGCGCACACCGCGTCGAACTTCGAGGGCCTGGTTGTCCGCGTTGACGAGGCCGGCGGCGATGGGCACCTTTGGAAACTGGTTCGTACCTTCGACGACCCGGGAACCTGGACCGAGCCGGGCGTTCGTCATCTGGCGGCCAATGGCATTGGGGGAGAGGCGTATCGGACGTCGCCGCTCGACGATCAGTGGGAGCTCTACGACCTGACCGCCGACCCGATCGAAGCAATCAACCGCTGGACGGATCCCGATCTTCACGACCTGCGGCAGCATCTGCGGATGCAGCTCAAGCAGGCCCGGGCGAGTTCGGTGCCGGAGCGAAATCAGCCCTGGCCCTACACAACTCGCCGGCCGGCGTCTCGGCCCGCGCGGCGCCGGATGCTGACGTTCAAGCCGCGAGCGTAATCGACTGCGAAATATCGGCCCAAACTTCGCCGTGCGCATACGCTCGCGGGCGTGGTGCAACACTCGCGAGGTGCCGGCGCTCGCTAGGTTCGCATTCGGTCGATCAGGTTTGACAGCACAACGATGCTTTCGCTGCGCTCGATGTCCGCACTCTCCCGGATGCGTTCGAGCGCCGACTCCAGGTGGCGCATGTCGCGGGCCAGCACATGCAGGATCGCGTCGGACGTACCGGTCACCGTCGCCGCGCTGACCACCTCGGGCATCTCCACCCAGGCCGCCCGCAGCAGATCGGGCGCGATCGTGCCGTGGCAGTACACCTGCACATAGGCTTCGGTGTTCCAGCCGAGCGCGTTACGGTCGACGATCGTGGTGAAGCCCCTGATCACGCCGTTATCGAGCATGCGGTCAACGCGACGTTTCACCGCCGGCGCGGACAAATTCACCTTCTCGCCGATCTCCGCGAAGGTAGCTCGCGCATGCTCGGTGAGCTCGGTGAGGATGCGCTCGTCGGTGTCGTCCAGCCGGTCCATCGCCCCCCATTTCAGGCCTGCGCAATAAATCGCTGTCCCGAACACTGTAGCGCAATAAACCGTTCATGGACACGCAATAATCGGCGTTTGATTGTGTACAAGGGTCCAAATACCCTTGATCTATGACGGATTACTATGTCGCCGACCCGGCCCCGCGCGCCCGGCCCGAGGCATGGCGAGACGCCGCCCTCACGCGGTCCAGAACGGCTAAGACTCGTCGGTATGCGATGACGCCGCCGACCTACTTCGCGGTCGAGTACGCGATCAACCCGTGGATGGACACCAGTGCGCCCGTGGACGTCGACGTCGCACACGCGCAGTGGGAAGGCCTTCGGCAGACCTATCTCGGGCTCGGTCATCGCGTGGACATCGTCGAGCCGGTATCCGGTCTGCCCGACATGGTCTACGCCGCCAACGGCGGGTTCGTCGCCGGTGAGGTCGCCATCGTCGCCCGATTCCGCTACGAAGTACGGGCCGGCGAGGCGGTGGCGTATGGCGAGTGGATGTCGTCGATGGGCTACCAGCCCGTCACGACCCGCCACATCAACGAGGGGCAGGGTGACCTGCTGCTGGTCGGCGAAATGGTGTTAGCGGGCTACGGTTTTCGCACCGACCGGCGCGCACATGCCGAGATCTCGGCGGCGCTGCGCATGCCGGTGGTCTCGCTCGAGTTGGTGGACCCGCGGTTCTATCACCTCGATACCGCTCTGGCCGTCCTTGACGACCACACGATCGCCTACTACCCGCCGGCGTTCAGCGTGGCGGCTCAGGATCAACTGCACGCGCTGTTTCCCGACGCTATCGTGGTGGGGAGCGCGGACGCCTACGTGCTTGGCCTCAATGTGGTATCTGACGGCTTGCATGTCGTGCACCCTTGCGCCGCAACGGGTTTCGCCGCACAGTTGCGGGAAGCGGGCTTCGAGCCCGTCGGCGTCGATCTCTCCGAGCTGCTCAAGGGGGGCGGTTCAGTCAAGTGCTGCACATTGGAGGTGTTTGAATGACGATTCTCGACCACCCGACTTCGTTGGCCGGCAACGAAACCGAGAACGCGATCGGACTCGTCGAAAGGTATGCAGCGCACAACTATTCGCCGCTGCCCGTGGTGGCGGCAAGCGCCGACGGAGCCTGGATCACCGACGTCGAGGGTCGACGTTACCTGGATTTCCTGGCCGCGTATTCGGCGGTCAACTTCGGGCACCGCAACCCGGAGATCACCGCGACAGCGCACACCCAGCTCGACACCGTCACGCTGGTCAGTCGCGCATTCCACGCCGCGAACCTGGGGCCGTTCTGCGCCGGGCTCGCCGAGCTGTGCGGCAAAGACATGGTGCTGCCGATGAACTCGGGCGCCGAAGCCGTCGAGAGCGGTCTGAAGGTTGCGCGCAAATGGGGCGCCGACGTCAAGGGCGTGCCCGAGGGCTGCGCCAACATCGTCGTGGCCGAGAACAATTTCCACGGCCGCACGATCAGCATCGTCAGCTTCTCCTCGGACCCGACGGCCCGGGGCGGCTTCGGTCCGTTCACTCCCGGCTTCCGTGCGGTGGCGTTTGGTGATGTCGCGGCGTTGGCCGACGCGATCGACGAGAACACCGTCGCGGTGCTGCTCGAACCGATCCAGGGCGAGTCCGGCATCATCGTCCCGCCCGACGACTACCTGCCGGCCGTTCGTGCGTTGTGCACCCGACGCGACGTGCTGATGATCGCCGACGAGATCCAGTCGGGCCTCGCGCGCACCGGTTACACGTTCGCCTGCGACCGCTGGGGCGTCGTGCCCGACGTCTATCTGCTCGGCAAGGCGCTGGGCGGCGGCGTCGTTCCGTTGTCGGCGGTGGTCGCAAACCGCGACATCCTTGGTGTGCTGCACCCGGGCGAGCACGGCTCGACGTTCGGGGGCAACCCGCTGGCCGCCGCGATCGGCACCACGGTGGTCGGCATGCTGGCGCGCGGCGAATTCCAGGCCCGCTCGGCCGAATTGGGCGCGCATCTGCACGGGCGGTTGCGCGGACTGCTCGGCGACGGCGTGGTCGCCGTGCGGGGCTTCGGCTTGTGGGCCGGCGTCGACATCGAGCCCACCCTGGCCAGCGGCAAGCAGATCAGTCTGCGCCTGGCCGAGCGCGGTGTGCTGGTCAAAGACACCCACGGTTCGACGCTGCGGTTCGCGCCACCGCTGGTGATTACCGAGCAGGAGATCGACTGGGCGGTCGACCAGTTCGCTGGGGTATTGCGAGAGGCTGCATAATCAGCTGATCCAGCATGAGGGGGGCATTTGCCAGCCAGCTCGATCAGTCTGAGCCAACAGATGCTACGGCGCCGCCCGGTCGTCGGTGCGCCCGTAGCTTACGGGGGCACCGAACACCTCAAACGCGGCATCACCGCGTTCCAACTGACCATGTTCGGGGTCGGCTCGACGATCGGCACCGGCATTTTCTTCGTGCTGTCGCAAGCGGTCCCGGAAGCCGGACCGTCGGTGATCGTTTCGTTCACCATCGCCGGGATCGCGGCCGGGCTTGCCGCCATCTGCTACGCCGAATTGGCGTCGGCCGTACCGGTTTCGGGATCCTCGTATTCATACGCGTACGCGACGCTGGGTGAGGTCGTCGCGATGGCTGTCGCGGCCTGCCTGCTGCTCGAATACGGAGTCGCCACGGCCGCGGTCTCGGTGGGCTGGAGTGGCTACGTCAACAAGCTGCTGCACAACTTGTTCGGATTCGAGCTACCGCATGCGTTGTCGGAGGCACCCTGGGATTCGGACCCCGGCTACGTGAATCTGCCGGCGATCATCCTGGTCGCCATGTGTGCGGTATTGCTGATCCGCGGCGCCAGCGAATCGGCGCGGGTCAACGCGATCATGGTGATGATCAAGCTGGGTGTGCTGGGCATGTTCGCGATCATCGCGTTCACGGCTTTCGACGGCAATCAGCTCAAGGACTTCGCCCCGTTCGGCGTTGCGGGGATCGGCTCGGCGGCGGGCACGATCTTCTTCTCGTACATTGGCCTCGATGCGGTGTCGACGGCCGGCGAGGAGGTAAAGGACCCGCAAAAGACCATGCCGCGCGCCCTGATCGCGGCGCTCGCGATCGTCACCGCCGTCTACGTCCTCGTCGCGCTCGCCGCGCTGGGTACCCAGCCGTGGCAGGCCTTCGCCGGGCAAGAGGACGCCGGACTGGCCACCATCCTGGACAACGTGACACACCACGGGTGGGCCAGCACGATTCTGTGCGCGGGAGCGGTGATCTCGATCTTCACCGTCACGCTGATCACAATGTACGGCCAGACCCGCATCTTGTACGCGATGGGCCGCGACGGGCTGCTGCCCTCGCGGTTCGCTTCGATCAACAGGCGCACGCTGACTCCGGTGTGGAACACGACGATCGTCGCCATCGCCGCCGGGACGCTGGGTGGCCTCGTCCCGCTGGACAAGCTGGCGGACATGGTGTCGATCGGGACGCTGACCGCGTTCATCGTCGTCGCGGTCGGCGTGATCATCCTGCGGGTGCGCGAACCGGACCTGCCCCGCGCGTTCAAAGTGCCCTTCTACCCTGTCACGCCGGTACTTTCGGTGCTGGCCTGCGGATACATCCTGGCCAGCTTGCACTGGTACACCTGGATCGCGTTCAGCGGCTGGATCTTCGTGGCCTTGATCTTCTACTTCGTGTGGGGCCGCCACCACAGCGCGCTCAACAGTGCCGATTGAAGCCGACTAACGTTGTGCCGCGGCATTGGCCGCCGCCTGGGCCTGCGCGAGTGTGGTCGCGACATCGCCGCGGCCCAGGAACATCTCGTCGAAATAGCTTTGCAGCGCGGCGTCTCCGGCGGCGAAGCCCGGACCGCCCGGCGCCGGGATGCGCGGGCCGTCCAGGACGGAGAAGAAGGGTTGGACGTCGACGCCGCGCGCCGCCCAGTATGTGAAGTACCCCTGCTGGGCCGAACGTACCGCGGGAATCGCCGCGCCCTGATTGCCCAGGTAGGCATTGCCTTCGCTGCTGCCCATCCAGGCCAGCACCTGACGCACGGCATCGGGATGCTTGGTGGCCGAATTCCCAGCTGCGGCAATGCCGTTGGTGACACTGATCCGGCCCGCGGGCCCGATCGGCAGCATCGCGATGCCCCAGCGGAATCGGGCGTCGCGCGCGATCGCCGCGAGGTTGTAGGTGCCGGATTGGAACAGCGCCATCCGTCCGGCCAGGAACTGGTTACGGGAGAAGTCGCCGTTGGTGTTGGTGTCCGACGCCGGTGGCGCGACGTGGTCGTCGTTGATCAGAGCGACCACGTAGCGGAAGGCCGCGACGGCTTTGGGGTTGTCGAACGCGAACTCGTCGCCGCGCTGGAACACCCCGCCCGCCGAGCCGATGTAGTTGAGGTAGATCGCCTGGGCGTCGTTGGCCGCGTTGTAGCCCCACTGTCGAATCCGCCCGGGGTCGAAACCCGGTGTCCCCGCGGAATTTCCGCTCGCATCGACGGTGAGGCGCGCCGCCGTCGGGCGCAGGCTGTCGTCCCCGTTGGGATCCCACCGCAGGCTGTTCAGTTGACCGGGATCGATGCCCGCGGCGGCGAGCAGGTCCGCGTTGTAGTACACCGCGATACCGCCGTCGGTCAGCTGCGGCACGCCCCAGAGCGAGCCGTTGCGGGTGAACTGATCGACGACCGCAGGTTCCCAGCCCGAGATCGTATCTGGGCTAAAGGTTCTGCTGATGTTCAGTAAGCGGTCGTTGTCGGCGTAGCGAGCGAAGTAGGCGTTGGACAGCCAGAAGATGTCGTCGGCGCTACCGCCCGCGACGTCGGTACGCAGCGTGGTGAAGTACGTCGCGTAGGCCACCAGGTCGACCCGCACCTCGATATCGGGATGCGTGCGGTTGAATTGCGCGAACGACTGCCGGTAGGCGTCGGCGATCGGAGTGCCCCAGACCCGCACCCGCACCACGATCTTGTTGCCGTGCGGTTCGCCGGAATAGTTCAGCAGCACGGCGATTGCGGCCAGCAGCACCACGACCAGTCCGAGCGCGCCGGCGACCAGCGTGGAAGAGCGGGGCCGGTTCACTTAACCCCCGAGAGGACGATCGAGGAGACGATGTGTCGCTGGGAGGCGATGAACAGCAGCGCCAGCGGCACGATTGCGATCGTGGTCGCGGCCATCACCAGCGTCCATTGCGAGTTGAAGCGCGACTGCAGTTCCGCGGTCGCCACGGTGAGCACCCGCCACTTGTGACCGCTGGTGATCACCAACGGCCACATGAAGTTGTTCCATTGCGAGACCACGGTGATCAGCGTCAGCGTCGCCAGCACCGGCCGACTGGACGGAACGACGACGTGGGTGATGACGTCGAGGGTGTTGGCGCCGTCGAGGCGTGCGGCGTTGATCAAGTCGTTGGGGATCAGGCGAAAGTGCTCGCGCAGCAGGAAGATCGCGTACGGAGAGCCGAACATGAACGGCAGCACCAACGCCCAGAACGTGTTGCGCAGTCCCGCCTCGGCCATCATCAGATACATCGGCACCACGGTGACCGTCCCGGGCACCATCAACGTCGCGATGTACACCCAGAACAACCCGTCGCGTCCCGGGAACTCCAGGCGCGCAAACGCGTAGGCGGCCAGCACCGAGAAGGTCATCTGGCCGACCAGGATCACCGCCGTCATCAATGCCGTCACCGCCGCGGCGCGGCCGAATCCGGCACCGGCCAGGTCGCCGTAGTTGGCCAGCGTGGGTGGGTGCGGCAGCTGCAGCGGAGTGCCCGTCGCGAACTGGTGCGCCGAGGTGAACGAGGTCAGCAGGCCAAGTGCGAAGGGCAGCAACGTGATCAGCGCGCCGACGATCATGCCGGCGTAGATCAACGCGTTTGCGACGCGGCTAGACGAGGTCATAGGTGATTCGCCGCCGGAAATACAGATGCTGAACGATCGTGACGCCGACCAGGATCACGAACAGCACCACCGCCATCACCGACGCCCGGCCGATGGCCGCCGAACCGAACGCCTCGCCGTAGATGCGGTGGGCCACCAGGTCGGTGCTGCCGCCCGGCCCGCCATCGGTCAACGCGTAGACGGTGTCGAAAACCTGTGCCGTGCTGACAATCCCGGTCACCAACACGAAGAACATCGTCGGGCGCAGCATCGGCAGCGTGATGCGCCAGAACCGTTGCCACGCGTTGGCGCCGTCGGTGCGTGCGGCGGCGTGGATGTCGTTGGGAATGGCCAGCAGGCCCGCCAGGAAGGACAGCGAGTTGTAGCCGACGTTCATCCAGACGACGACCGCCGACACCAGGGGCAGCGCGAACGTGGGATCGGAGAGCCACTCGATACTGTGGCCCAGCAGGGTCGCGATCGCGCCATCGGTGGGCGCCAGGATCCAGCGCCACAACACCGCGATGGCCAGCGGCGCGCAGATCCACGGCAGCACGAACACCGTCCGGAAAAAGCCGGTGCCCGGAAGCAGCCGGGCCAGCATCGCGGCGGCCGCCAATCCCAGCACGGTCTGCGTCGGGACGACGATCGCCACGAAGATCGCTGTGACGAACAGCGAGTGCCCGAAGTCGGAGTCGGTCAGTACCGAGCGCCAGTTCTCGAGGCCCACGAAACGCAGCGGACCCAGCAAGTCCCACCGATAGAGGCTGAGCCAGATCACCACAAGGATGGGCAGTAGCAGGAAGGTGACGACACCGAACAGGCTCGGCGCCAGCAGCCCATAGGCCAGCACGCTGGATCGCGGCTGACTCCGGCTGGCCATGCAGCTAATTAAAGCGGGCGCCGCAGGGGTTTGGAGTGCACAGTCGTTACGGTGGGAGCCGTGACACCGAATCGGGGGATCGATGCCGACTTCCTGGGCCTGCCGCGACACGAGCTGGCCGAGGCCGCGTTGTCGGCGGCCACGTCGGCCGGGGCCAGCTACGCGGACCTGCGAATTCATCGCATCAACACCGAGATCATCCAGCTGCGCGACGGTGAGCTCGAGACCGCCGTCGTAAGCCGCGAGGTCGGCTTGGCGGTGCGGGTCATCGTCGACGGCACCTGGGGTTTCGCCTCGCACGCGGAGCTGGCGCCCTCGGTCGCGGCCGAAACGGCGCGCCGCGCGGTGCACGTGGCCACCACGCTGGCGGCGCTGAACAGCGAGCGCGTCGAGCTGGCGGCCGAGCCGGTGTACGCCGACGCCACCTGGGTGTCGAACTACCGGATCGACCCGTTCGACATCCCCGCCGCCGACAAGATCGCCGTGCTCGAGGAGTACTCCGGGCGGCTGCTGAGCGCCGACGGCATCGACCACGTCTCGGCCGGTTTGACTGCCGTCAAGGAGCAGACGTTCTACGCCGACACCTTCGGGTCGGCGATCACCCAGCAGCGGGTGCGGGTGATGCCGTCGCTCGAGGCGGTGACCGTCGACCCCGCGGCGGGCAGTTTCGATTCGATGCGCACGCTGGCACCGCCGATGGGACGCGGCTGGGAGGTGCTGGTTGGCGACGAGGTGTGGAACTGGACCGACGAACTCGCGCAGCTGCCGGTGTTGCTGGCCGAGAAGGTCAAGTCACCCAGTGTGACGGCGGGGCCCACCGACCTGGTGATCGACCCGACCAACCTGTGGCTGACCATTCACGAATCCATCGGCCACGCAACCGAATACGACCGCGCGATCGGCTACGAGGCCGCCTACGCCGGCACGTCGTTCGCCACTCCGGACAAACTCGGCACCATGCGCTACGGCTCGTCGGTGATGAACGTGACCGCCGACCGTACTGTCGAATTCGGTTTGGCCACTATCGGTTACGACGACGAGGGCGTGGCCGCGCAAAGCTGGGACCTGGTCCGCGACGGCATGTTCGTCGGCTACCAGCTCGATCGGGTGTTCGCGCCGCGGCTGGGGCAGTCGCGTTCCAACGGCTGCTCGTACGCCGACTCGCCGCATCACGTGCCCATCCAGCGGATGGCCAACGTGTCGCTGCAGCCCGGCACCGACGACCTTTCCACCGATGACCTGATCGGCCGGGTTCAGGACGGCATCTACATCGTCGGCGACAAGTCCTGGTCGATTGACATGCAGCGCTACAACTTTCAGTTCACCGGCCAGCGTTTCTTCAAAATTCGCGACGGCCGCCTGGACGGTCAGTTGCGCGACGTGGCCTATCAGGCCACCACGACGGATTTCTGGAATTCGATGGAAGCCGTGGGCGGGCAATCGACATGGCGGCTCGGCGGCGCGTTCAACTGCGGCAAGGCGCAGCCCGGCCAGGTCGCGGCGGTCAGCCACGGCTGCCCGTCGGCGCTGTTCCGGGGCATCAACGTGCTCAACACCCGGACCGAGGGCGGCCGATGATCACCCCGCAGCATGTCGTCAACATCGTTTTGGACGAGGCGGCCAAACTGGGCCGCGCCGACGAGACCATGGTGCTGGTCACCGACAAGGTCGAGGCAACGCTGCGGTGGGCCGGCAATTCGATGACCACCAACGGGCTTTCGCACAGCCGCACCGTCACCGTCATTTCTATTGTCCGCAAAGGCGATAGCGCGTCTCTGGGCACGGTGACGTCCGCCGAGGTGGACCCGCGGGTGATCCCGGGTCTGGTGGCGGCCTCGCAAGATGCGGCCGCGGCCGCCCCGGAAGCCGGGGATGCCGCGCCGTTGCTGGCCGACACCGGGGTGCCCGCCGATTGGGATGCGCCGGTGCCCGGCACCGGGGCCGAGGTGTTCGCCGACGTGGCCGGTTCGCTGAGCCGTGCGTTCGCCGGTACCGACCGGCTGTATGGCTTTGCGCACCATAGTGTTTCGACGACTTTCCTGGCGTCCTCGACCGGGCTGCGCCGGCGTTTCACCCAGCCCGCCGGGGCGGTGGAGATCAACGGCAAGCGTGGCGACGCCAGCGCCTGGGCCGGTCTCGGGACGCCCGATTTCGTTGCTGTGCCCACCGATTCGCTGCTCGAGGATCTGTCGCTGCGATTGGGCTGGGCCGAGCGCACCGTTGCGCTGCCGCCCGGGCGCTACGAGACGATCATGCCGCCGTCGACGGTGGCCGACATGATGATCTACCTGGGCTGGTCGATGGCCGGTCGGGGAGCGCAGGAGGGGCGCACCGCGTTCTCGGCACCCGGCGGCGGGACCCGGGTGGGGGAGCGGCTCACCGATCTGCCGTTGACGTTGTTCTCCGACCCGATGGCGCCGGGGCTGGCGTGCACGCCGTTCGTGGCGGCGAGCAGTTCCACGGAGACCGTGTCGGTGTTCGACAACGGCATGGAGATCAGCCAGATCGACTGGATCCGCAACGGGGTGATCAACGCACTGGCCTATCCGCGGGCCGCCGCCGCCAAGTTCGACGCCAAGGTCGCCGTCGCCGCGGACAACCTGGTGATGACCGGCGGGTCGAACGATCTCGCCGACATGATCGCGGGCACCGAGCGCGGCCTGCTGCTGACCACGCTCTGGTACATCCGCGAGGTCGATCCCACCACGCTGTTACTCACCGGGCTGACCCGCGACGGGGTGTACCTGATCGAGGATGGCGAGGTCACCGCGGCGGTCAACAACTTCCGGTTCAACGAGAGCCCGCTGGATCTGCTGCGGCGGGCGACCGAGGCCGGCGTCAGTGAGAAAACCCTGCCGCGCGAGTGGGGGGATTGGGTGACCCGGGCGGCGATGCCGACGCTACGGATCCCGGATTTCCATATGTCTTCGGTGAGCCAGGCGCAGTAGTCGTAACGTATCGGGAATGGTGGTTCCGGCTACGCTTCGAGACGGTCAGCTGACGCGGTTGGTTTCTCTGGCGTCGCCCGACGGCCGTCTGGTGGGCCTGGTGCGGCGGGTGTGTGCACAGACGATGTCGCTGCAGCCGCTGCCCGTCGAGGTCTCGGTTTCCGAGCCGATGTCCGACGTCGAGGCCGTCGTCGCCGAGTTCGCCGAGCAATTCAGTGCCGACGTGTCCGCGATCACCGTCGAGCAGCGGTCGCGGTTGTTCAAGGCCATGGGGGACAACACCTTTGGTGTCGTGGTGGCGATGTACATCGCCGACCTCGTGCCGCGGGTGCGGGCCGGGCTGGAAGCGTTGGGCGTCGGCGACAGTTTTCTCGGGTGGACGCGCGAGCCGATCGAGTGGATCGCGCCACGGACCCGTCCGCGGAGGTGTTCAACGAGTTCCTGCCATCGGTGGGGCGGATGCGCTCGCTTGATGCGGTGACGTCCGAGCTGGTTCGGCTGCGCGGGGCCGCCGCGCACAACTGTCGGCTGTGCAAGTCGGTGCGGGAGAGCAGGGCTCTGGATGCCGGCGGCTCGGAGACGCTGTACGACGACATCGCGCAATTCGAGCAGTCAACGCTGATCGACGATCGCGCAAAAGCAGCGCTGAGATATGTAGATGGGTTAATTTGGACGCCGGCGCACCTCGACGCCGACGTTGTCGCCGAGGTGCGCGCCCGGTTTTCCGAGGCCGAGGCCGTCGAGATCACCCTCGACGTCATGCGCAATGCCAGCAACAAAATCGCCGTGTCGCTGGGTGGGGATGCTCCCCGGGTCACCGAAGGTACCGAGACTTACCTGCTCGATGTCGACGGTCAGACCGTTTTCAGCTGATCTTTCTTGGGATCGGTAGCCGACCGGCCCGTCTGTACTGCTCCGAGAAGCACGCACCTATGCAAAGCATTCGGACCAGGAGGGGCTGAACCTATGTCGAATCATCGCGGGATCATTGCCAGCGCGCTGCTGTCGGGCGGCGTCGCGGCGGCCCTTCTCGGCCTCGGAGCAGGAACCGCGCACGCCCAGCCCGGCCTGCTGCCGGCAGACGGCCCGGTGCCGCCCGGCGCAAGCGGGCCCTACACCTGCTGCCCGCAGGACCGCGCCGGCGGGTTGCACCCCCAGACCGGTCGCGGTTGCCCCGGGACGGACGTCAACTGGGATGCGAACGCTTGCCACACCTGGTACGGCGTTGTCTGGGGTCATGGCAACGTCGCGCCCGGTATTTGGGAGGGCGGTCCGCCGCCGCCGGAGGCGACGCGCAAGCCGTGGTGCGGATTCCCCTTCATGTGCTCCGGGACGCCGTAGCGCGAGTAGCGATCATGCCCATCGGAAAACGGTTGACGCGAATCGAAGTTTCGAACGTGTGTGCGATGGATACTCGGTGGGAATGACGAACGAAGCACCGCAGGAAAATCCCGAAAAAGACAGGTCCGATTGGGTTACCGGCGACGAGCCGATGACCGGCCCGCAGCGCAGTTACCTGCACACGCTGGCGCAGGAGGCCGATCGCGAGGTTCCCGACGACCTGACGAAGGCGCAGGCTTCGGAGCTCATCGACGCGTTGCAGCAACAGACGGGGCGCGGCGCCGACTAGCGAGCAGCGCCCCATCGTCGCGGACTGCCCGCCCTGGCTGATCCCGCAATCGACGGCACACTGACTACGCTTTAGCCGTGTCGCTACGACGGTTCAGCCCCTATCGCGGTCGGCGTCTCCGGTGGGACGAGGCCATCTTCGAGCGCGCGGCCATGACCCGCGTCGGATCTGCGCTCGGCAAGCATCTGGCGCCGCGCTTCGACAAGGTCGTGATTCCGCTGACCAACGGACGCTTCAGCACGATGGGGATCGACAAGGTCGGACTCGTCACGACCACTGGCGCCAAGTCGGGTCAGCCCCGCTCGCAGCCGCTGGCGTTGCTGAACGACGGCGACGGGCTGCTCGCGATCGGGTCGAATTACGGGCAGGAGAAGCATCCGGGGTGGAGCGCCAACCTGTTGGCGCACCCTGAGTGCACGGTCGAGCTCAACGGCCCGCCGAGGCCATACCGGGCCGAACTGCTGGAGGGCGACGAGCGCGCCGCCGCTTGGGCGACGGCCAACGACGTCTACGCCGGATACGAGAACTACCGCAAGAATTGTGCGCCCCGGCAGATCCGGATCTTCCGGCTTCGCCCGGCGGCCGGCGACTCTGGCAGTGGAAGCTGACGCTCAGCTAGGGGACTTTTACAGAATCCCGAAGCCGCGCAGGGCTTTGATTCCGAACCAGATGCCGAACACCAGACCCGTCGCGACCATGATGGGCCGCTCGTGCTTTTGCAGCCAGCTCAACGTCGGGTCCAGGAGCGAACGTGACCGCTGCGGGAAGAACGCGGCGAGGCCGATGATGAGAAGATTTCCGCTCGCGGCGAGCAACACAAAAATGATGTAGGAGACGACGTTGGCGACGTGGCCCATCCCGGCGTTGCCGATCACCCCGATGGCGGCCAGCGTGAACACCCAGGCCTTCACCGAGACCGTCATGAGGCCGGTGCCGATCAAAAACGCCTTGGGGGGTGAGGCTGACGTCACGGTGGTCATCCATTTCGACGGCGGGGCATCCGGGTCGTCATCGGTGAGCAATGCTCGTGCGGCGGTGACGAGAAACAGCAGCGCCACCACCAAAAGAACGGTCGACACAATCCAGTGGTGTTCGTGGTTCGAGTCGGCGCCGCGCGCTCCCCAATGCAGAATCGTTCCAAAAACCAGACCCTGAAGCAGACGCGTCGTGACATGCCCACCCACCCAGGCGCTCGCAGTGCGAACGCGCGAAGGCGTACCCAGCAGCATGATCGTGATCACGAGTTCGATCGGTTCGAGTGCGCACCCGAGAAGCAACGGGACCAGACTGCTCCACATGTCGAGCATCGGTTGGTGACCAGCTGCCGTAACTACTGCGCGCCCATGACGGCGTGCAGTTCGGCCTCGGCGAGGGCCGCAGCGAGATCGGCGGGTTGGGGGTCGACGGTGGCATCGATTCGATCGATACGGCCCGTGAACCGGAAATCGTGACCGTAGGGCGCGACGGGTGAACCCGTGTCGGTGCCGACGTCCAACGTTTCTCCGCTCATCGAGAAGCGGAACGGAACCGTCCGCTCGATGCGCCCGGTGGCCACCCGGGTTTCGTTGACGCGCAGGGTAATTGACGCGCCCTTGCCCAGCCCGCCGCCGTCGTAATCAAACGAAAGGCCAACCAGGACAGGACCTTCCGGGAGCGGCTCGGCACCCGCAACCGTGGTGAGTTCGTGACCCAGGTAGTTATAGGCAAAGCGTGGAACGCCCTCTTGGACGTACAGCGACCAGCCGGCCATCGACCCGCCGATGCAGATGATCACGCCCTGCGCGCCTCCCGGCGGTATCTGAGCCTGTGCCCGCAGCTCGAATGACGTGCTGGTGTAGCTCAGCGTCGCCGTTTCGGGGATGCGCACGTGGCCGGCGTAGTAGGTGACCGTGGTGCGATCGGTGAGCGGGCTTGGCCGGTTGGCGGGTAGCGCGCGCAGCACCGTCGCATCGCTGAGCGGGTAGACGTTGTATTTGCGTGCTTCGGCGTCGAAGACCGCCTGCAACTCGGTCAGCTTGTCCGGGTATTGCTCCGCCAGGTCGAGGCCCTGGCTGAAGTCGTCGGCCAGGTGGTAGAGCTCCCAGCGCTCACTTGCGCCGAACGGGTTGGTCTTCTGGGTGCGCACCCAGGGCAGCCGCCCATGGAAGCAGGACGCGATCCAACCCTCGTGGTAGACAGCGCGATTGCCGAAAATCTCGAAATATTGCGTGGTGCGGCGGCTTTCGGCGGCGGCGTCGTCGAACGAGTACCGCATGCTGACGCCCTCGACCGGCTTCTGTTCGATGCCGTTGACGCGTGTGGGCATCTCGATGCCGGCGGCGTCCAGGATGGTCGGTGCGATGTCGATGACATGGTGGAACTGACTGCGCTGCTCGCCCGCTGCGTCGATGCCTTGCGGCCACGAGATGGCCAGCCCGTTGCGGGTCCCGCCGAAGTGCGAGGCGATCTGCTTCATCCACTGAAATGGTGCGTCGAGCGCCCAGGCCCAGCCGACGTTGTAGTGGTTCTCAGCGCGCGCGGTGCCGAAGTCGGCGATATGGGCCAAGAGCCATTCGGGGTCCTCGGGCAGCCCGTTTTGAAACGCCGGCGCGCTCCATGCGCCGTGCACCGTTCCCTCGGCAGACGCGCCGTTGTCGCCGCAGACGTAGATGAACAGCGTGTTGTCCCACTGACCCAACTCGTCGATGGCGTCGATGACCCGCCCGATCTGAGCGTCGGTGTGCGCCAAAAAGCCGGCGTAGACCTCCATCAGGCGCCGGGCGACCGGCCGGTAGCGCTCGTCGTAGTCGGTCCATGCGGGGATCTGCTCGGGCCGTGGTGTCAGCCGGGCGTCGGAGGGAATGATGCCGATCTCAATCTGGCGCGCATAGATTCGTTCCCGCAGCGCGTCCCATCCGTCATCGAACTGCCCGGCGAAACGGTCCGACCATTCCGGCCACACCTGGTGGGGGCTGTGTGTTGCGCCGGGCGCGAAGTAAGTGAAGAACGGCTTGTCCGGCGCCGACGTCTTCTGCAGCCGAATCCAGTCGATCGCCTTGTCGGCGAGGTCCTCGGTGAGGTGGTAATCGTCGCGACCCACGAAGGGCTCGATGGGGGTCGTCTGGTCGAAGAGCGCCGGCTCGTACTGCGACGTGTCGCCGCCCAGGAAACCGTAAAAGCGTTCGAACCCGAGTCCGGTCGGCCAACGATCGAACGGACCGGCCGGACCCAGCTCCCAAGTGGGGGTGAGGTGCGCCTTGCCGAACAACGCTGTGCTGTAACCGTTCATCCGCAGGACCTGTGCGATGGTGGCCGTGCTCAGCGGTATCACGCTGTCGTAACCCGGGAATCCGTAAGCGATCTCACAGATGGTGCCCATGTGCGCACTGTGGTGGTTGCGCCCGGTCAACAGTGCGGCGCGCGTCGGTGAGCACAGCGCGGTCGTGTGAAATTGGTTGTAGCGCAGGCCCGCACCGGCGACACGGTCCAGCGCCGGCGTCGGAACCGGCCCCCCGAACGTGGAGGCGGCGCCAAAGCCGACGTCGTCGAGGAGGACGACGACAACGTTGGGAGCACCCGGCCGCGGGTAGGCGATCGACGGCACAACCGGAGTGGAATCGGCCAGCGAGGGATTGATGATTCCGCCGAATTCGTCGGTGTCGTGTGGTAGCTCAACCATCTTGCCTCCTGTGCTCTCCGTACTCAGCCGGATTTGCTCCGGGCAAGAAGTTCAGTAATTATCGCGTAGCTAAGGATTAAGTTGGGGCTGAGCGCCTTGGATGATATGGCGGACAAACATTCTCGTCAATGGCACCAAATCGTGCTACCCGGCGGCTCACCGCGGGTTAAACACTGCGTGACTGGCGGCTTACTTCTTCCCGCTATTAGAATCGCGGATCACGGACAGGCCGCCCGCATTCCTTACTCTCAGCAGATCCCACGGAACATTCATCGCAGCTGGATCGTGACCTCGTTGATGGTGCTGTTGAACGGGAAGGTGCCGTCGTAGGTATCGGCGGCTGGTGTTCCGCCATCGATGCCGATGTCGACTCCCTCGTCGGCGCTGAACCCGAATGGCACGGTGCGTTCGATGCGCGCGTCACCGACAAGGCGACCGTTGAGTAGCAGCTTGGCGACGCCGCCTTTGCCTAAACCGCCGCCGTCGTAGTCGAATTCGATCGAGACGGTCGCTTCGCCGGCGGGCAGGGTTTCCGATGCGGTGACGGTGGTATACGTCGAGCCGAAATAGTTGTAGGTGAACCTGGGCCGCCCGTTCTGCACATACAGCGACAGTCCCGCGAAATAGCCCCCGGCTGCGAGCAGAACCCCTTCCACGGCTGTGCCGCCCGGCGTGTCGATCGTCGCGGTGATCGAATAGGACCGGTTGAACGTGCTGCGAATGATGTCCTCGGGCATGCGGATAGCGCCCTGTGCGAACGAGATGGACGACCGCTCGCCGAGAATGGTGGGACGGGCACCCATCGCGCGGATCGGTCCGCGGTCATCGAGCGGAAACACGTGGTTCTGCTCGGCTTCGGCGTCGAATAATGCCTGTAGTTCGGCGAGCTTGGCGGGGTGTTCGGCGGATAGGTCGACGGCTTGGCTGTAGTCGCGGCTTAGGTCGTAGAGTTCCCACCGGTCATCGCTGAACTCGGGCAGTGGGCTTTTCTTCCACTGGATTTTCCCGTGGTAGGTGCATGCGATCCAATCCTCGTGATAGATCCCGCGGGTGCCTTGGATCTCGAAGTATTGGGTGCGGCGACGGTCTTCGGCCGCGGCATCGTCGAAGGTGTACGCGATACTGAGGCCGTCGTGGGGCTTTTGGGCCACACCGTTGACCGTTGTTGGTGCCGGCATGCCGGCGGCTTCCAGGATGGTGGGGGCGATGTCGATGACGTGGTGGAACTGGGAACGCAGCCCGCCCCTGTCGGTGATGCGCTCGGGCCAGGTCACGATCATCGGGTTGCGGGTGCCGCCGAAGTGGCTGGCGAATTGCTTGGTGAATTGGAAGGGCGTGCACGTCGCCCACGCGAATCCGACCGGATACTCGTTGCTCGCCTTCGGCCCGCCGAATTCGTCCATCTTCGACAGCACCACCGCGACGTCCTCCTGGAGTCCGTTCAGTGCCACCATTTCGTTGAAGACACCATCGATTCCGCCGGCCGGCGCGGCTCCGTTGTCGCCGATGATGTAGAAGAACAGCGTGTTGTCCCATTCGGACATATCTTTGAGCGCGGTGACGATGCGCCCGATCTCAAAATCGGTGTGGGCCAAGAACCCCGCGTAGACCTCCATGAGCCGGGAGGCGATGCGCCGGCGATCCGGCGAGATCGTGTCCCATGCCGGAATGGACTCGTGGCGAGGTGTCAACTCCGCGTCCGCGGGGATCACCCCCAGCTGCTTCTGGCGCGCGAAGATCTCCTCTCGCAGCGTGTCCCAGCCTTGGTCGAACTGGCCGCGGAAGGGCTCGCTCCACTCGGGTGCGACATGGTGCGGTGCGTGGGTCGCGCCGGGAGCCCAGTAGGCGAAAAAGGGCCGGTCCGGTGAGATGGACCGCTGCCGGTGCACCCATTCGATCATCCGGTCGGCGAGATCGGTTGTCAGGTGGTAGTTCTCGACGTTTTCGGGACGCTCGATCGGCGTCGTCCCGTGATAGAGACCGGGATTGTATTGATGCGCTTCGCCACCCATGAACCCGTAGAACTCTTCGAAACCCATGCTCGTCGGCCACCGATCGAACGGGCCGCTCGGGCTCACTTCCCAGACCGGGGTGTTATGCCACTTTCCGAACGCCGCGGTGCTGTAGCCGTTGAGCCGCAACGTCTCAGCAACCGTGGCGGCCGATCTCGGGATAATGCTGTTATAGCCGTCGTATCCAGTCGCCCACTCGGTGATATTGCCGGTGTTCACCACATGATGATTGCGGCCCGTGAGCAATGCTGCCCGCGTCGGCGAACACAGCGCGGTGGTGTGGAAGCGGTTGTACCGCAAACCTTCCCGTGCCAACGCGTCACCGGTTGGCGATGGAACCGGACCACCAAATGTCGCGGTGGCCCCGAACCCCACATCGTCAAGCAGCACAATCACCACATTCGGTGCACCCTGCGGCGGCCGGATAGGCGCGATGACGGGCATCACCGACTCAGCAATCGTCCGGCCCACCCGGCCACCGCTCGGTGTTTCAGGAAGCGGCAGCGTCGTGCGATCGAGGTTCCCTGTCGCGTCGTGCGTCATGGGTACCGCACCCTACAACCGTTTGAGCTTGTCAACCTGAACACCCCGTTACCGCTAGGTGTTGTCGCTCGCCGATATGAACTATCCGAGGTTTAGCTCGACCGTGCACTCGGGGTGCGCCGGTAGGTTGGCGCTCCGGCCTCCCGGCGGTGTTTGCCGCGTTCGAAGCAACCGGTCTCACGGGATGTTTAACCCTAATCGCCGGCGAACCAGGCGGTTTGCACGCGGCGGGTAACCGGCGGCGGCGACGCCTGGCCAGGGCTTGCGCTGGGCGGAATTGGTGACCAACCCGCCAGAGTGGCAACCATGACAGTCGCGCCAGCAAACGCGACTGGAAACCCATGCTTTATCACGTTTCTCCTCGACTGTTGGCGTGGTTCGTCGACGCCCGCCGGCGCCCGCACCAGCGTAAGGTCCTGAAAAGACATAGCGCATTGCAAAGGCGTAAGGCCGCGGCTTGGGCGTCTTCGCCCTCGCACCGCGCACCTGCGCCGCGATATTGTTTGGCCGCGGGGAATTGGCCGATGGGCCTGCTTCGAAGACGATCCTGATTCTGCGGTTTTCCAAATCGTCATGATCGCGCCTTCTATAGAAACCAGCACTGGCTCGGACGACCGCGTATGCTCCCGAACCAGTCAGAGCGTCAATTCCTCACATGCGTCGGTCGGGTCGACGAGAAGGAGTTAACAATGGAGTCAACTGGATCCCGTCGACGTTTCTTGTGTCAGCAATGGCCGTTGGTTCGGGAGTCGGGGTGCTCGCCGCGGTGACACGTTTCGGACCGAGGTCAAAAACAATCGAGAATGCCGCAAAAAGAGACGTCGAAGAAATGCCTTCAAAACCCTCACGTCAGCCGCGGTCCAGCGACGCGGCATTATCGGTTCGCATGTGCACGAAACCCAAATGCGGGTTTGCCGCATACCAGCCGGTCGTGTTAACCACCGTTCTTCTTGGCGCTGCGGCATGTTCGGAGACCACGTCCAACAACGCCACGCCGTCTCACAGCACAACGGCATCAAGCGCAGTCGCGGCACCGAGTAGTGCGACTGTCACACCGGGCGACAGATGCGGGGCTCAAGATCTCACCGTGACCGCCGACCCGCCTTCCGCGGCGATGTCGCACCGTTCGGTACAGCTCAGCTTCGCGCTCAAACCCGGTGCCGCGCCCTGCGTGCTGGCTGGTTACCCCGCCGTCAATGTCGCACAGGGCGGCTCGATTCTGACCGCCGACGAGACACCCCGTGGATACCTGGGCGGTCTGCCCACGGGGGTCGATTCGCCCCCCAACGTCACGCTTGGCCCCGGCGGAAGCGCCCGAGCGATCGTCGAAGGTCCTGCCGTTGACAGCGCCGGAAACGGCTGCCCCACCTACACCGACATCCGCGTGAAACCGCCAGCAACATCGATGGAATTCACTTTCCCCACCTCGATCAGCGTCTGCAGTCTGTCCGTACATCCGGTGACCAATGGATGACGCGTAGCTGAGCCGGTGCGCGTAATGGCGCCAAGCCGCCATTGGTGTCGGAGCGCCCGAACCGCGGGTTTCTTGTTCCGCGAGTAGTAGTCCGTGCCGATGTTCGGCGGTTATGTCCACGATGAGAGTTGAGACGAGCAGTGGCCACTGAGTCGAGAGAGTTCAAAGGCAAGATCGAGCTGGATATCCGTGATTCCCAACCGGATTGGGGCCCGTATGCGGCGCCGACAGCGCCGGAGAATTCGCCGAATGTGCTGTACCTGGTGTGGGATGACACCGGCATTGCGACCTGGGATTGCTTCGGCGGGCTGGTCGAGATGCCGGCCATGAATCGGATCGCCGAGCGGGGGGTGCGGCTGTCGCAGTTTCACACCACCGCGCTGTGCTCGCCGACAAGGGCGTCGTTGCTGACCGGTCGCAACGCCACCACCGTCGGCATGGCCACGGTCGAAGAGAGCACCTATGGTTTTCCGAACTGCAACGGGCGCATCCCCGCCGACACTGCCCTGCTCCCCGAGGTTCTCGCTGAGGTTGGGTACAACACCTACTGCATCGGCAAGTGGCACTTGGCGCCGCTGGAAGAGTCCAACCTGGCGGCGACGAAGCGGCATTGGCCGCTGTCGCGAGGGTTCGAACGGTTCTACGGATTTTTGGGCGGCGAGACCGACCAGTGGTACCCCGACCTGGTCTACGACAACCACCCAGTGAACCCGCCCGGCACCCCGGAGGACGGTTACCACCTTTCGAAGGACATTGCCGATAAGACGATCGAGTTCATCCGCGACGCCAAAGTGATCGCCCCGGACAAGCCCTGGTTCAGCTACGTGTGCCCGGGCGCCGGGCACGCACCGCATCACGTCTTCAAAGAGTGGGCGGACAAGTACGCCGGCAAGTTCGACATGGGGTATGAGCGCTATCGCGAGATCGTGCTGGAAAAGCAGAAGGCACTGGGCGTCGTTCCGCAGGACACCGAGCTCTCCCCGATCAACCCGTATCTGGATGTCAAGGGCCCCAACGGCGAAGCCTGGCCGCTGCAGGACACGGTGCGGCCGTGGGACTCGCTCAACGACGAAGAGAAAAAATTGTTCTGCCGGATGGCGGAGGTGTTCGCCGGGTTCCTCAGCTACACTGATTCGCAGATCGGCCGAATCCTGGACTATCTCGAGGAATCTGGACAACTGGACAACACCATCATCGTGGTGATCTCCGACAACGGGGCCAGCGGTGAGGGCGGACCCAACGGGTCGGTCAACGAGTTGAAGTTCTTCAACGGTTACATCGACACCGTCGAAGAGAGCATGAAGCTCTTCGACAATCTCGGTGGGCCGCAGACCTACAACCACTACCCGATCGGCTGGGCGATGGCCTTCAACACGCCCTACAAGCTGTTCAAGCGGTACGCCTCGCATGAGGGCGGTATTGCCGACACCGCAATCATCTCCTGGCCCAACGGTATTGCGGCGCACGGCGAGGTCCGGGACAACTACGTCAATGTCTGCGACATCACCCCGACGGTCTATGACCTGTTGGGCATGACACCGCCGAACACCGTAAAGGGTATTCCGCAGAAGCCGCTCGAGGGTGTGAGTTTCAAAGCAGCCCTTGCCGATCCGACCGTTGACACCGGGAAAGATACCCAGTTCTACAGCATGCTTGGCACGCGCGCGATCTGGCACAAAGGATGGTTCGCTAACACCATTCACGCCGCCACCCCGGCGGGCTGGTCGCACTTCGACAAAGACCGGTGGGAGTTGTTCCACATCGAGGCCGATCGCAGCCAGTGTCACGACCTGGCCGCCGAGCACCCCGATAGGCTCGAAGAACTCAAAGCGTTATGGTTTTCCGAGGCCGCTAAGTACAACGGCTTACCGCTGGGCGACCTGAACATCATGGACATGCTGGCCAGCTGGCGGCCCTATGTGACCGGCCAACGGTCCAGTTATGTCTATTACCCCGATGCCGCCGACGTGGGTTTGGGCGCCGCCGTCGAGTTACGCGGTCAGTCGTTCGCCGTGCTGGTCGATGTAACTGTGGACACCACCGGCGCCGAAGGCGTGTTGTATAAGCACGGCGGCGCCCACGGCGGGCATGTCCTGTTTATCCAGGACGGGCGGCTGCACTACGTCTACAACTTCTTGGGCGAACGGGAGCAAATGGTCTCTTCGCCCGGCGCAGTCCCGCTCGGTAGGCACTTTTTGGGTGTCAGATACACCGGAACGGGAACGGTGCAAAACAGCCACACGCCGGTTGGCGACGCTGCCCTGTTCATCGATGACACCGCGGTCGCCACACTGCAGAACGTGATGACACACCCGGGGACGTTCGGGTTGGCCGGTGCCACGATCAGCGTTGGACGCAACAGCGGTTCGGGGGTGTCCAGCCGCTACAAGGCGCCGTTCACATTCACCGGCGGCACCATCGCACAGGCCACTGTCGACATATCCGGAAAACCATACATAGACCTGGAAAAAGAACTGGCGCTTGCATTTTCGCGTGACTGACTCGTCACGATCGGAGTCGCGTGCTCGGAGCGTTGCAGGGGTCGTGCCTGTCAGGTTGGCGACCTTGGTCATCGCAGCTGGATCGTGACCTCGTCGATGGAGCCGTTGAACGGGAAGGTGCCCTCGTAGGTGTCGGCCGCCGGTGTTCCGCTGTCCATGCCGATGTCGACGCCCTAGTCGGCGCTGAATCCGAGTGGCGCGGTGTATTCGATGCGCGACGCGCCGACGTGGCGACTGTCCAGCAGCAGCCTGGCCACGCCGCCTTTGCCCAATCCGCAACCGTCGTAGTCGAATTCGATCGCGACGGTGGCTTCACCGGCAGGCAGAATTTCCAATGCGGTGATGGGGGTTTATGTCGCGCCGACCTAGTTGTAGGTGAATTTGGGCAGTCCTACTGCACGTACACCGTTTCCGGGAGGATCGGCCGCCTGGCTAATTGCAGCGGGGCGGCATGACGGACTTGGTACCCTCCTCAGTGACGATCCGGCGGGCGTGCCATTTGATTCGGCACGGCCAGGGCAGGTGCGGTGGAGAAGTGTCCGCGGCTCGTCAGCACAAGGGGCGGTAGCTCAGTTGGTTAGAGCCGCGGACTCATAATCCGTTGGTCGCGGGTTCGAGCCCCGCCCGCCCCACGTCAGAGCAGGTAATTAGCTCACCTAGTCTTAGGATCCGACCTTTATTCGTACTTTATGGCGCGGTCCAACAGGGCAGCGACCTCAGTGTGAACACGCCCGCGAGACATGTAGCGATCCTGTGTCATCGAGACTTTGGAATGCCCGAGGTGATCGGCGCCCACTCGAGCCGACAGGCCCTCCTCGTCAATCAGCGTCGCCACCGTCTTGCGGAACGAGTGCGTGGTAACACCTGGCACGCCGAGCTCATCGCGGACTTTTCGCCATTGCTTGCCAAGGTTGTTGGGGTCGCGAAGGGTGCCTGCCGTCGACGGAAAGATCACAGTCGATTCGCCAAAGTACGGGTGGGTGCGGCGGTCCTGAAGTGCGGTGACGGCGAAGTGTGGCAAAGGTATCGTCCGCCGTCCGGCGTCAGTCTTCATATCGTCAATCCGTTGTAGACCCACTCCGGCCACGCGCACCACCTTCCCGGTGACCGCAATCGTCGCTTTTGTCTCGTCGAAGTCGGTCCACCGCAGCGCAAGCAGCTCGGAGCGGCGAAGTCCAGTGGCGATTAGGACGGTGATGGGGTCGACGAGATCGTTTTGTTGGCAGTAGACGTCGGCCCGCAGCCGTACCAGCAGGTCTCGCAGCTCGTCGGCGCTGAGCGCCGTCGCGCCCTTTGGTCGTCGCTTTAGCCCGATCGGCTGAACATCGCGGACCGGGTTGGCGCTCAACGTGTTAGCCATCACCGCTAGCTGCAATCCGCCACGCAGAATCGTCTTCGCCTGGCGGGCCATCGTTGGGCCGTGGGCCGTGCGCATGGAACGAATCGCCGCGTCGATCCGGGCAGGTGTTGCCTCACTAACTCGAACGCTTCCAACAAACTTCGCTAGCTTCGCGGCCGCGAATCGATATGTGGATATCGTGACAGGGGAGCGGCCGTCCTCGGCCAGCCTGGCGAGATGTTGTTCGATGAGAACGGTGATCTTGGTATCGAGGGCGATCTGGTCGGCATCACCCGGCGCACGTCGCATGAGCAATGCCTCGATAAGCGCATCCTCGGCGAGTTTTCCGTGCTTGTCGTGCTCATCGGCAGGGCCGCGGCGCTCAATTCGCCGGGTGACGCCGTCGGCATCTCGGACCTTGCATCGCGCTACCCACACGCCGCTGCCGAGGTACTCCCGGGTGATCTTCCCGTGTTGCCCGATTCGAAGAGGAGGTCTACCGGCCACAGCGCTCCTTGCGAGGGACTGCGTAGCCAGGGATCACGGCAGAATGTTTGTGCCTCACAGCTCGTCTCTTGTCGCGCTAGACGTCGTCATGCAGAATTCCGATCACGATCAGCGAACTGTTCTCTCTCCCAGGCTAGGACATCACTCAGGCGGTAGCGGACATGTTTACCGAACTTCGCGTAGCGCGGCCCCTTACCTTTTGATGCCCACCCCGCGGGCGTCTTGACCGGCAGGCCATACCGGTCAGCGAGTTCCTGTCGACTCAGCCACCTGTCGTACGCGGTTGTCTCCATGGTGGTCATCCCCTTTCAGTGCTCAGCGCTTATTGAATGAAGGGTAAACCCTGAACGTGACGCTTCTTGGGCATCTAAACGTTCGCGGATTGCTCTCGATGTTTGAATTGCTTCATTTGAAGTAGTGACTACTGAATTCATGCAATCCGTGAACACTTGGTGTTCACAGATTGCAGTTTTCTGTCAAGGTGCGTGGGTGCACTGGCCCCCAAACGTTCTGCGACGCAACGTTCCTTGCGGGAGCGGTAGATCGCGCAGTTCAATGGGGTGAGCCTATCGACGACGGCGGCAATTCAGCGCGACCGAATTTGTCGGTGCTGGGCGGTAGGCTATCCAAGATCGTGCAGTACTTCCGAACTTAATAACAAGAGCAACACAATGGAATTAGTGAATGGCCGATGAAGTTGGGGGCGGAGATGGGAGACGCGATCCACGACGAGACCGACGACGTGGCAGCGACGATGAACGAGTGGCGGGCATCTGTCCCGTCTGCCGTGGCGTTCGTGCCGCCGGTGGCGGCCGACGACGCGGCCACCACGGCCGTGCTGGCGGGCATGGCCGACTGGCGCGTCGAGCACCAGGTGATGGGGGAGCATCGGGAATCCTGCGCTTCGGCATTACACGCGGCGACCACGGCAACCTCGGCCATCTTGGCCAACGCCGACGACGTTGCCGCTGCCGGAATCATTGCCAGCCAGGAGACGTGACATGTCCGCACCGTCGCAGCCCGCCCATCCCGCGCCGCCGGCTTACGGGCCCGCCTCGGCTCCTGGCGCGGTTCAGGATTCGCGCCGCGGCAACGCTGGGCTACGAGTCGGAATGGTTGCGGGCGCTACTGTGCTGGTGTTCGTTGCTGGGCTCGCCGGCGTCATCGTCGGAGCCCAGATCACGCCCTCGCCCACCGCGAGCCCGCCAGCTGCAGCGCCACCCTCAGGGCCGCCTCCTGTAGCGCCGAGCCCGACCCAAGTCCGCGCCCAGACCATTGATCTATGCACGCGGTTCGCCGCAGGGTACGCGGCGGTGCCCTCCCCGCAAAAGTCCGCCGCGGACGTTGTTCCTGCGGCCAACTATATCTCAGATGCATTGCGCGACAACATGATTGCTGATCCAGTCGTGCGCTCTGCAGTCACCGAATCGCTACGCCTCTTCCGGTCCCAGGCTGCGGCGTTGAGCCGCGAACCGGCAAAAGGCGCCGTGCAGCCTCCCGCCGACTGGACTGCCGCCGCATCAAACGCGGCGGATGACGCTGTCTGGTCGGCGTGCAATGGATACCAGGGGTGATAAGCGATGGATGCCAATGGGACCGGGTCTGAAAGCGCGCTAGCAGCGGCGATCAAAGCCGGCCGATTCCCGAGCTCGTCGACGCTCGCTGCGCTGGAGGATTCGGGCGCTGCGCTGGCGGAGCAGCGCGGGCTTCTGAGTGCCGCGATAGATCAACATCCTTATTTTCGTGATCGGCTGAAGTCCGCCCTGCAGGGCCAGGCAGGCGATGCAGCGATAGCCGCTCACGATGGCAACCGGAAGTTGTGGGAAGCACACGAGGACCTGTACGGGCCCGCCGCCGACGCGGTGACCAACGCGCTCGGAGAGCTTCGTCGCCTGCAGAACATGCTGCAGGACCTCGTCGAGGTGACCGAGCCACAGTACAATGCGGCCCTACAGCGCGGTGATCATGTTGGAGCGCAATCAATTTTGACCGCCGCTAGAGGCGAGGCAGACGGCATGGTCACCGAACACACGGGCACCGCCGAGAGCCACATCAGAGCGGTGAATTTCACGGCTCCTCTCAGCCCTGCTCCTGCCGGGGTCCAGAACTCGGAGGGCGGAAAACACGGCAAGAAAACGGATCTAAATCCACCAAAGGCAGCCGAGGATGGCGCTGTCTCCGGTCCTGCCCCACACGATGATAAAACCCCGATCGACGGCAACCCGGGAGACCTGAGCGCTCCAGGCGACCCGGCAGTCCCGTTGCGGGACAAGAAAACTGATGGACCGCAGTTCCCGGGTCCGGTCCAGCTGCCCCAAATACCCCAAATGCCTACGCCTGCTACACAAATGGGTAGTGGCCTCGGATCAGGTGGAGGCGGGTTGAGTGGCTTGAGTTCGGGTCTGAGGTCGCCTATGGGGGGCATGTCGGGGATGGGCACACCGACCTCGCCTGCTTCGGCGATGCCGCAGGCTCCTTCGTCTGCAGGATCGGCGTCGCCGTTGGCTAATGCCGGTTCGAGTTTTCAGTCCGGCTTAGCCTCGGGAATGGGCGCCACGGGCGGAATGACGACACCCGTCACCAATCCCGCGCAGCACCCAGCAGCTCCGATTGCGGCGACTCAACCGCCGGTGGCAGCTCCAACCAGTTCGGGAGCTGGAATCGGCCCCGCCGGTGTACCCGCAGGGTCGAGTTGGTCTGGGCCTGTGGATTCGGCGGCCGCGTCGGGCGGTGGTCACGGTGCTAGCAGCGCGGGCGAGTTAAGCGGCGGTGGCATGATGCCGCCTGCTGGGATGGCCGCTCAGCCGCTCGCGCCTTATAGTCCGCCGGGCGCTGGCGCTCCCGGAGGGGGATCTCCGTCGGCGCCCACGACGGCGGCTGGCGGAGGTAACGCTGGCCAGGCCGCGACAGGTGGAGCGGGGACTGCCAGCGGCGGCCCGGCCGCACCTCCCATGCTCACCGGCAATCCGGGGTTGTCGGCGGCCATGTCGGCGCTGGCTGGTTCGTCAATCGATGTCAATCCGGATCTGTTGACTGCCCAACGGGTTCTGGGCGAGTTGGTGCACGGTAGCGAGGATTCCTCGGCATTGATCTTGTGGGCGGTTGCGGTCCTTCGCTCGCCGGTCGGTTTGCACATCGTGGTGGCCAATAACGTTGGTGGAGGCGGATATCTGCCTCAGAAGGTGTACTTGCCGACCACGGTGCGCCTTGCTGTCAGTGACCCATCGCTGCCCGTGGGATGGGCTGATCAGTGGATGGGATGCCAGAAGCCGTCAAAGATTTTGCTCGATTATTTTGACCGGTTACGGAAAGTCATTGCTGGGGTATCTGTTTCGGCGTTGGTGACGACCGAATTGTGGGCAGAGCCGCCGCAAGACTTCGCCGGCGATTTCCAGGGGATCGAGCATCGAAACGCGCTTCGCCTGGTGATCGACGCTCCGAAACTTGATGCAGCCCATCAACATCGGCTCGCTGTCATCGATCCGGGACTCGCTCAACGAGTCAATAGTCTGGATCGCGGCGGCGACGTCTCGGCACGGTGCGCAGCCGTTCTCACCGGAGTTCTGTTCGAGGCAGCGACCAAGGCGGATGGCACCGGCGCACCTTTGCTGGAGAAAGCCGATGCCGACATCCTTCAGGCGGTCAGCAACGGGACAGTCAATCCGGACACCTGGGCTACCTATGACCGCGAAGTCGATCAGCGCCACGGCAGCGCAGTGATGTGGCCCCAACAGCATGCACCCAGCGATAGCGACGGCTCCGACCTCGCGCAGGCCTCCATCCTGTGGTACCTGCATTACTACCGGATCGGCCGGATGATCGAGCTGATCAAGTGCTGGAAGGCTCGCCCGCCGCGCCTGGTCGAGGTCGCCTATTGCGGCATCACGGCCGGCTTCGGCCCCACTGTGGTGAACGCGATTGGCGCCATGGAACAGCAACTAGGTGTGAGGTAACGCGGTGGCCGATTTTTCATTGGCGCACGCCAGTCCGATTCCCATCGTCGCGGGTACGACGCGGCGGTGTCATGAAGCAATGGTCGCGCTGATTCGCGGATAACAGCAGCTATCCATGAACATATCGGGGGTGTGGGAGAGCGTCGGGCGATTAAGTTTCGACCGCATTTAGCATGTCGCCCGTCGCAGATACATCACACCGTGGTTACTCGGCATTTTCACCGGCGAGCGTGCACCAAACTGTCGATTGGTGCACAGCACAGATCTCTCGTGCTCACCAGAAGGCTGCCGTTTCCTCAACGCCGAATCACGAAGTCGGAGAGCAGTGTGATTGGAGGCATCACGTGCGCAACTGGCCAAACACCGAGTCACACAGGGAAGCTGGGTGCGATGAAACGATGTCGGTGAAGGGGGAGCGGCCTCTCCTGGGCGCACATGCCCCACCCCGACGCCGTGACTGACGACGCCGCCCTCATCGATCGCCGCCGCACCGCCGCAGTGGAGGCTGCCACGCGGATCATCGCTACCAGGATGTGAGCCGCCCACTTCGTCGGACCCGACGTTCTTGAGGAGGCGCTTCCCGCCGATATGGGCCAGCGTTTCGGCTGCGCGTAAGGTTGGCCGGCTGCCGGCTTGGCTTCAGCGGGGGCCGGCGGGGTGCCAGGTTTGCATCGCCACCTCGAGCTGTTCTTGTCCAAGCGCGTCCACTGTCAACGGCGCTTGGTCGCTGCGGTGGCGCATGCCATCGAGGAGGATGGACATATAACGTCGCCACAGCTCGGCGTCGACGTGGCCCGCGTATTCGCTCACCGTGCCTGCCAGTAGTCCAAAGATTGGCATGTCGGTGGATGACAGTTCGGGTCGCAGATAGCCATCATCCTTGGCCCGCTCAACGAGCTTGGACAGCGGAGGATCGAGCCTCACCCGAGCCGCGTCCACCCGAACCCCACCGTAGGCCTTGCTGAACACGACCTCGCGCATCCCCCGATCGGTCGCTGTCATCTCACACATCTGTTCGACGAACCATACGAAGCCCTGCCATGAATCATCATGGCGCAACGCCGATTCGGCCAATGCAGTGAGTTCATCGATGCCATCTTCGAAGATCGCCTCGAACAATTCCTGCTTCGTCGGAAACCGCCGATACACCGTACCGACCCCGAGGCCTGCGTGGTGGGCAACCTCGTTGAGGGTCGCCTCCAGGCCGCGCGAAGCGAACAGTTCGCGGGCAGCCTCGATCACTCGCTGACGATTGCGCTCGGCATCTTTCCTCAGCCGCGGACTCTGCATCTCACAAGCGCTCATTCTGTCGAGTCTAGAGCGCGAAGCGACAAAACGGATTGACTCTATCCACTTTTTTGGTTAGGTTGTCTACCAGACCTTCCCGGCCGCCGATCTCTGGTGGGGGACCACGAATCGCAGAAGGGCTTGCACAGTGACCGCCTTTCCTGGCAGTGCCGCAGCGCACGCCAGGCCGCTTCGTTGTCGGACCGCCGAACCAACCCGGGACCCTTTCCCGCCCGGGCGGGAAACGGTGAATGCGAAAAGCGCTGGCTCGCAGCCGGGTTTGATGCGTACAACCGCGAAGCAAGCGATCGGGCGACTGCGATGACCCGCCTGCTCGGACGCGTGTGGCTTCCAATCCTCATCGTGGTAGCAGCCGCGGTCGCCGCGGTCACCGTAATGAAAGCGCGTTCCATCTTCGGTTCGGATGCCATCATGGTGACTCCGAGGGGATCCTCCGACACCGCTGAGTCGTTCAACCCCAAGGTGGTGACCTACGAGGTGTTCGGCTCAGCCGGCACCGCCGTAATCAATTACCTCGACCTGGACGCTACGCCGCAGCGGGTCGTCGAAGCGACCCTGCCGTGGTCTTTGACGCTGCGCACTACAGCGCCCGCGGCCACTCCCAACATCCTTGCCCAAGGCGACGGTGACAGCATCAGCTGCAGGATCACTGTGAACGACCAGGTCAAAGACGAAAGGGTCGCCACTGGCGTCAATGCCGAGACCTTCTGCTTGGTGAAGTCAGCATGAGCGCACCCGCGATAGCGGCCCCGACCGACGCTCGTCCGCCCATCCGGGCGCGGATACCGCAGATGATCCGTCGGTTTGCCGTGCCCATCATAGTGGCCTGGATTGGACTCATCGCTGTCCTCAATACCGTTGTGCCCCAACTGGAAACGGTGGGGAAGATGCGGGCGGTGTCGATGAGCCCCAATGATGCACCGTCGATGATCGCGACCAAACGCGTCGGCAAGGTGTTCCAGGAGTTCACCACGAGTAGCTCAGTGATGATCGTGCTGGAGGGCGAGCGGCCGTTGGGTCCGGACGCACATCGCTTCTATGACCAAGTGGTTCGCGACCTCAGGGCCGACACCCAACACGTCCAACACGTCCAGGACTTCTGGGGGGATACGTTCACCGCTTCTGCTGCACAAAGCAGCGACGGCAAGGCCGCCTACGTCCAGGTCTACATCGCCGGCGATCAAGGAGAAGCCCTGGCCAACGAATCGGTGGAGGCTGTGCAACGGATCGCTACCCGCACAGCGGCGCCACCGGGGGTGAAGGCGTATGTGACGGGGCCCGCGGCAACGTCGGCGGATCAGAACACCGTCGGCGACAAGAGCATGCAGACGATTGAACTGGTCACGTTCGCCGTCATCATCGTGATGCTGCTTGTGGTCTACCGATCGATCGTCACGATGCTCATCGTGCTAGCGATGGTGGCCTTGGAGTTGGCCGGAGCCCGGGGAGTGGTGGCATTCCTGGGCTACCACAACGCGTTTGGCCTCACTACTTTCTCGACCAATATGGTGGTGACCCTGGCCATCGCCGCAGCCACTGATTACGCGATCTTTCTGATAGGTCGCTACCAGGAGGCGCGCAGGACCGGCGAAGACCGAGAATCGGCGTACTACACCATGTTCCACGGAACAGCACACGTCGTGCTGGCTTCGGGCCTGACCATCGCCGGCGCGACCTTCTGCCTACACTTCACCCGGCTCCCGTACTTCCAGACGATGGGTATCCCATTGTCGATCGGCATGGCGATCGTGGTCGCTGCGGCCCTCACCCTGGGACCCGCACTCATCGCGCTTGCCAGTCGCTTCGGTCAGGTGCTCGAACCCAAACGCATGACACGGTCCCGGGGATGGCGCCGCGTCGGCAGCGCAGCCGTCCGGTGGCCCGGCGCGATCCTGGTCGCGGCCGTCGTGGTGTCCCTGATCGGTCTGCTCACCCTGCCCGGCTACCACACCACCTACAACGACCGTATCTACCTACCCGATGACGTCGCCGCGAACGTCGGGTACGCGGCCGCTGACCGGCATTTCTCGAAAGCCAAGATGAACCCAGACCTGCTAATGGTCGAAAGTGATCACGATCTGCGAAACCCCGCCGATTTCCTGGTGATCGACAAGATCGCCAAAGCGCTGGTCCGGGTGCACGGAATCGCCCAAGTGCAAACCATTACGCGCCCCGAGGGCAGGCCGATTCAGCACACGTCGATCCCATTCACGATCAGCATGAACAGCACCGGCCAAGTCATGACGAACGACTACACGCAGACCACGTTGGCGAACACCCTCAAACAGGCCGACGACATGCAGGTCACCATCGACTCGATGGAAAAGATGCAAAGCATCACGCAGCAGATGGCCGAGGTCACCCACAGCATGGCCGCCAAGATGAGAAAAACAAGCGTGGACGTCGAGGCGTTGCGTGACCATATGGCCGATTTCGACGACTTCTTCCGTCCGATCCGCAGCTACTTCTATTGGGAAAGACACTGCTTCGATATCCCGGCCTGTTGGGCCTTGCGTTCAGTGTTCGACGCACTTGACGGCATCGACGTCATGAGCGAGGACATCCAGGACATCGTGCCGGATTTGGAGCGCCTCGACGCGTTGATGCCGCAGATGGTGGCCCTGATGCCGCCGATGATTCAGTCGATGAAAGACCAAAAGCAGATGATGCTGAACCAGTATCAGGCCCAGAAGGCCCAGCAAGACCAAACGATGGCCATGCAGGACAATGCCACGGCGATGGGCCATGCGTTCGATGCCGCCAAGAACGACGACTCGTTCTACCTGCCGCCGGAAGCATTCAATAACGCAGATTTCAAGCGTGGCATCAAGTTGTTCCTATCCCCGGACGGTCATGCGGTGCGGTTCACCATCTTTCACCAAGGCGATCCGCTGACCGAGCAAGGGACCTCTCGCGTCGCTCCACTCAAAACCGCAGCCGAAGACGCGATTAAGGGAACGCCGCTGGAGGGCTCCACCGTTTATTTCGGCGGCAGCGCTGCCTTGTACAAGGACATGCAGGAAGGTGCCAACTACGACTTGGTGATCGCCGCCGTCGCCGCGCTGATCCTGGTCTTCATCATCATGGTCGTCCTGACCCGGGCCATCGTGGCTGCCGCCGTCATTGTCGGCACCGTGGTTCTAAGCCTGGGTGCCTCCTTTGGGCTTGCGGTGCTGCTATGGCAGCACATCGTCGGGATCCCGCTGCACTGGATGGTCTTACCGATGTCAGTGATCGTCCTTTTGGCCGTCGGTGCGGACTACAACCTGCTGCTTGTCTCGCGAATGAAGGAAGAGATCCATGCGGGCCTGAACACCGGCATCATTCGCGCCATGGCCGGTACCGGCTTGGTCGTGACCTCCGCTGGATTGGTGTTCGCCTTCACCATGATGTCGATGGCGGTCAGCAACTTGATCGTGATCGGCCAAGTCGGCACGACAATCGGCTTAGGGCTGCTCTTCGACTCCCTCGTGGTGCGGTCGTTCATGACGCCATCCATCGCGACGCTGCTCGGGCGCTGGTTCTGGTGGCCCCAGCACGTCCGTCCCCGACCGCGACCACTGCCTTGGCCAGAGCCGGCGCGCCACGCAGCCCTGGAAAGCCAAAAGACAGAGCGCCTGCCAGCAGGGACGCATTAGCAGTTCGATTCAGGTCGGCAGACCCAACGATAGGAGGACCCGTGAACAAGATTGTTGAGCCGGCTTAGGTGTTGTTCTCTTCACTATGTCCGAACAGCTCATCGACGGCTTGTTCCGATCGGCCTTAGTCGGCGCACACGACGACTTTCAGCTTCCGTGGATCGATCCCGAGGTGTGGAACCAGATGTCCGCGAGCCAACAACGGCGTGCCGGGCGAGTTGTCGCCCGGTTCCGTTACGGCCGCAGCGTCGACGGGCAGATGCTGCTGGTGGAGCTGCCCGTCCAGCAGCATCGTCAACTGCCCGCTGATGCCGACATCACCGGTGCGCGACTGACCATCCGGCACACACCAGCAGGGCCGCGCGCCACTCTCAATGTCTCAGCCACTGTGCGCGATCCCGACACCCGGCGCACCGGGCCGGCGGTGGCAGTGCATCTGGGTTGGCGCCGCGGCGGCGACGGGATTATCGCGGCCACCTGGAGATCGACTCGGGCACTGAACATCCCGGCCGATCTTTGCGGTGTCGTGGTCGCCGAGACCACGCGGACCGGGCGACTCGTCGTGCCCGCGACACTCAACGATGCGTTCGCCCGTGCGGATCAAATCCGGGCCCAGCGCGGGCAAGCCACTCGCGCACTACAGCTATCCCTCGTGACCTGGCTGGCCGAACACGGGCCGATCGACGATCCGCGCACGCCCGGCGGAGTCCTCGATGCCGCGACCGTCGAACATTGGCGCGGCGCAGCGAAATTCCACGCATTGGCTCGCGCTTGGGAAATCGCCCCGCCGGCGGATGCCAAGTCGATCGCGGCTCTACTTCTACGCTGGCAGCGCCGCGATCTCACACTGCGGCGAGGCCCCGACCTCGGCCAGAGGCGTCACGCCGTCGCTTCCCGCGACGACCTCTACCGCCGGTTCGCCGCCATCCTCGCCACCCAGGCCAAAACCCTTGTGCTGGACGATTTGTTGCTGCCTGAACTCACCGCCGCATCCGTCCCGCGACCACGTGCAGCTCACAAAGGCATCGCCGCCGCGCGGACCCTGGCGGCACCCGGTCGGCTGCGTACGCTCGTGACCACCGCGGCGCTGCGCGAGGGCTGCGCCGTCAGGGAGGTCGGTCGCTTTGGGCTCTCCCGCATCCACGGGGACGGCTGCGGCTACGAGAACCCCGCTGATGCGCGGTACCAGTCCGCGACGGTGCACTGTGATGGCTGCGGCCAGGAATACGACCAAGATCATGCGGCCACTGCGTTGATGCTGCGCCGGGCCGGCGCTATCCGTCATGGAGCCAGGGCTTCGACCAGCATCGTCGGCCCGTAGTGGCGGGCCCCCCGAGGCGCTGGAGGCCGAGCTGTTCAACGAGGGCAGAGCAGTCGAGTGAATGATTCTCAAGGCCATACTTCGTCGCCGTGGGCAACCAGCTCGATTGCATCTATATCCAAGCCGCCTTCGTCCACGACAAACTCGCACTCACCGCTACAGAATTTGGCGTGGATGTAGGCAGCTAGGAGATCCGGGTCGATGGTGGACCTATAGATATTGCCCCGTGCGCGTTCGCCGTTAGAGAACACACGCTCGGTTTCCTGTTGGCTTGGGCTTGGGCTTGGGCCACATCTTTAAGTCGCCTGATCCCACCACCACACGACACGGCCGGTGGGCGTTTGAACGACTACGCCGCGCATTATGAATTAGCTCGAATTTCGCATATGCATCTATCTAAGCGGGCAGCTCAGCGATAATCGGCTCGGCTCGGTCCGCGTCAGAAGAAGCTCTGAACCGCAGCTAGCAAGTCGATCTCGAGATCGGTGGGGACGGGACTGGACATCAACGGTGACGGCGATCTTTAGTCAGTGGCGCCAGCCCCCCGACCACTATGACTGGCTCTCCGGTTACCTGGCGGCGCGTGGGTTCAGCGGTGCCACTCGGGCCCTGACCGCGTTTATCGCTGCGTCGATGGTGGTGTGTCTTGTCGTGTTGTTGGCTAGCACAGACGGCCCAACGGGAGCAGTCCCGATCACGATGACCTGGATTGCTGTCGGTGGTGGGTTGGCGGGGGTGTCGTTGTGGGCGTGGCGATGGCCCAGCCGCGCACAGTCGGTGGCCTTCGCGGTGACGTGTAATACCGCGGTCGGCTTGGCGTGTCTGGCACACCCCAACCCGCTCGCAGCGTTGATCGGATGTATCGCTTTTGCCACCTTTGGCGCCTACCTCGCGTTCTTCCACACGACCGGGCTCGTGCTATACAACTTCGCGGTGGCGGGCACTGTCGGTCTCATCGAGGCGGTGCGGCTCGCGGTATCCGGACACCCCGGCTTAGCTGGGGTCGATTTGTGGCTGGTGATCGAAGTCAACATCGCCCTGCCGTTGGCGATCCGAATCCTAGTCCGCGCCTTGGCGGGCGATTTGTTGCGTGCCGACCGCGACCCGCTGACCGGCCTGCTCAACAGACGTGCGTTTCGGCACAGAGCCCTCGGAATAATGCTGGCCCGCCGCGACGTCGATACCCATCTCGTGGTGATGACGATTGATCTCGACAACTTCAAGGCCCTCAACGACGCCTGGGGCCACCCCGCGGGCGATCGCGCGCTAGTCGAGGTGGCCCAGGCGCTGCGGGTCGCCGCGGACAGTGAGACGGTGGCAGCGCGAAGTGGCGGTGAGGAATTCCTCTTAACCGGTGTCTCATCGGCCTGTAACGCCGAGTCGTTGGCTACCCAAACGTGCCGGGCCATCGCAGCCCTAACGGCAGGAGTTACCGCCAGCATCGGCACCTCATGCGCACGTCTCGATGACACCACACCCCGCGCACACCAGCCGCTTCTCGAGGCCCTAATTGCCGCCTCGGATGCCGCAATGTATCGGGCTAAACGCCTGGGAGGCAACCAATGTCACCACCACGATCTGTGCAATCGACGGGTGGAATGACGGATGGAAGAGGTGGAGACGCCCTCACCGATGCCGTTCGTCACTTGGAAACTGACTTCCCGCTGCAGTACGAGCGACAATCGGGCAATCTAGAGTGCAGGTAAATATCCACTTGGGATAGCAGAGTCTTTCGACCAAGTTATCGAGTCATCGGCGTGCTCTGAATACGATCAAACCCGCAACTAGCGCTGTCCCTGTACGTCTACGGGCGCCGCTGGGGATCTTCACTCGCCTGCTGGCCGCCAAGTATCTTCAGGACAGTGCTGGCGTACCAGGTACGCCCGCCCTGGGCCCCATCGGGCGTGCACTCGCCACATAGCGAGCGCGGACCGCCTTTGCACCTTCGGCTGACCCTGCCGCGGCTCGCCGGTGCGGCGCGGGATTCGCGACGATCAGGCTGGGGGCCGATAGCCGGCAGCCGAATTCCGTAGTTGCCAGATCAGGTCCGGGCACAGGATGCCGGCCGCGTATGAGACGACGTAGTTGGCAGACGCTTCGTCGTTTGGCAAAACATCGCGTTTCACGTCGTTCATGACGTTGGCGTACATGACGCCGTTGGCGATCTTGCCGCAGATTCCGAACCCGTAGCCGATGGCGTCGTTGTTCACAAAGCTGAAATGGCGGCGCACGACGACGTTATACGTGTATTCGACTTCAGGCGCCGGGGCGGCAGCGGCTTGTGCAGCAACACTAACGCTTGTCCATCCCGCGGTGACGGCGATTGCCGCGATGGCAAATATCCGCTGCCGGATTCCACTCATCGTCTGAGGGTCTCACGTAGAGCCAGTGTGCTAACAGTCAGCGTCGCTACCAGTTTGCCGGTTGCGGTTTGTCACTGACCAGGGGATCAGGTGGGATATACCGCGATGGCTGCGTTGTTCGCGCCATCGCGGTATAAAGTTGCGGGACCCTAAGGATGTCGGCCTGCCTTGGAAAAATCCTCTGAAACAGTAGGGAGTGGACCTCGGGGTCGGGGTCAGCGGCGCAGTCGACCAGAACGATCAACCGGTAGTCGCGGTCAGCTGCTTCCCTGACGGTGGTCAGCAGGGCGCCGCTGGTGTGAGCGCCGGCGACAATCAACGTGGTGACGCCGTGGTTAGTCAGCTGTTCGTCTAGATTCGTGGTGGAGAAGCCTCCCAGACGCGTCGTGCGAACTTGGATGTCGTGCGGGCGCACGGCCAAAGCGGGATGGAGCTCCGCGTCCGGAGTTCCGTTCTGCAACTGTCGCGCTCGAACGAGGGCAGAGAACTGCTTGTTGGTCATCGGGGGAAACCTGTTGTCCGAAGGATCAAATGCCATACGCGCGTGGATGACGTGGCCGTCGTGCAGGCGGATGACGTCGATCGCCGTGTTGATCTTCGTGACGAAGGCGCTGTGATCGGGCACGGCAGCGAGGACGCCTGGCTGACACCCGAGTAGCAGCAACGCACATTCATTCGGCTCGAGACTTCCTGCGGGAATGGGCGAGCGGCCGCGTGCCGGAGCTGACGACGGGAGGCGGGTAGGCCCCCCTACGTCTTGTGGGGTTTCTTCGTTCACGGTTGATTCGTCAACCGGGCCGCTGCGGAGTCGGCGATTCAATCGGGTCAATCGGCGCAGCACCGCTTCATCGAGTACCCGGATTCGCCGAGCTAAATAGCTTCCACAGTTTTTGAAATCACGTGGGCTCACGTGCCTCCCGTCATGTCAAGACCGTTTGCGCGGCAGTGGGGGTGGATCGCAATTAGCAGCGAGCAACCGCATTTCAACGCACGACATTCCGAAGCGTGCCCGGCTGTAGCGACGGTCGTACAACATTGGCTAGTCGTGCACCGCGCGGGTGAAGACGACTGGTACCGAGACCGCGCCCCATACCAGGCCCTGCACGAATCGGGTGTCCTGGTTCGGCGCGACACTAAATTCGTCGAACGCGCGGAACACCTCCTCGATAGCCACGCGAAGCTCCAGACGGGCCAAATGCATACCAAGGCATTTGTGGATGCCGCTTCCGAAAGTTAGGTGGCGAATGTTGTTTCGATCGAACTGGGGCTGATCGGGCTCGGAGAACTCGGCGGGATCGCGATTCGCCGCCGGCAGTGCCAGTAACACCCGTTCGCCGGCCCTGAGCCGCTGGCCGGCCACCGTTGTGTCGGCCTGGACGGTACGCCCGGTCACGACGGGAGCGAACAGGCGCAGGGCCTCCTCCACGACTTGCGCGGACGGCGTCTGACGGGCTTGCGCCTGGACCTCCGGATTGGCCGCGAAATAGGCGAGGGTGGTGGACAGAGTCTTGTAGGTCGTATCGAACCCTGCACCGATCATGCTGAAGCCGATCGTGGCGATCACGTCGTCGGTGAGTTCCGGCATGTCGGGCTGCTTCTTGAGTAGATAGCTGATCAGGTCGTCACCGGGTGTCTCGCGTAGGGGGGCGACGATGACGTCTTGGACGAAGGTCAGCGCCGTACGCCACGCATCGATCGCGCCACTGATGTCCTGCCCGCCCTGGTCCACTATGTAGCGAACACCGTCTCGAATGACGTCCATGTTCTGCCGTTGCACGCCGATCACCTGCAGGATCATCTCCATCGGGATGGGCAGCGCGAACTCCGAAGCCAGGTCGACCGGAGACGTGAGCGTCGCCAGGGTATCGGCCGCCAACTTGCGCAGTGCCGGCTCGAAACCCGCAGTGCGACGCGGCGTGAACCAATCGCGCAGCAGGATGCGATACGTGCGGTGCTCGGGGTCTTCCAGCATCTGGGGAATCAGCGGGTTGCCGCCCGTCATGTCTGGGATGAGTGCCTCACCGGAGGTGAAGTCATTGGGTGCCGACGCGATGGCGTGAATCGGTTCGTAGCCTGTCGCGACCCAGAATCCACCATGGTGGTCGCTCCACTGCATGGGGTGCTCATCGCGCAAATCCCGATACACGTCGTGAATACGGCGGGCGATGGTCTGGTCGTGGTGGTCGAAGTCTACTGTGGGGCGCCGATCGGTAACCGGCTGAACCATGTTGGGGACTCCTTTTCGCGGAAGAAGACGCATCGGCGTGACCCAGCACACCACCGATCACTCTTTCTCACCGGGGCAGCGATGGGAAGGACGGTGTGTGGTGCTGTCACTACTCCGCTGCCGGCCCCGAGGACACCGGTGTGCGATGCCGTCGTTGTGCGTCCACATCTGTAACGGTGTTTTCGATCAACGAATCATGCCGGTGTACAGCGTGATCCGTGCCCGTCGCTTTGACTGGTTTCAGCGCTCGGGCGGTAGCAGCATTGACTGCCATGTTTGGGCAGGGCGATCTCGGGCGAGGTTAGATTGGGTATGGGGCATTCCATCCGGCCCGATGTAGTTACCGGTGGCCGGGTCGTACTGGGCCACGGCTATGGGCGGCGGTACGGGCGCCGCCGGCGTTGTTGCGTCCGGAGGCGTCGTGTGGGGCGGAGGCGGCACCTCCCCCGGACGAAGTTGCGGGACGCCTTGTCCCGACAGCGTCGCGTTCGGATCGCCCTTCCAGTTGTAGCCGTCGTTAAGTGGCACGTACTGCTCGTCGCTTTCACACATCTTCGCGGTGGGTGCCCGCTTACCCGACTTACCCACGCACGGTAGGTTGCGCGCTCCGCGCACATTAAACGGGGAGTCCTGAGGAACCCGGCAATACAGGTCGCCTGCGTGACGCTCTGGATAGTCCACGTCAGTCGGTGGCCGCTGTTGGCTCGCCGGTAGATAGCCGGTCTGACAAGGCGGTGGCACGTTGATGTTAAGGCCAAAGGTGACGAACGCGCCGCGGTAAGCAGTCGGGTTGTGCAGGTTGGGAACCAATAGGCTGTCGAGGATGCCGACCGCTTGGGGCACAAGGACAAGCAGTTGTTCGATGCCGGGATGATAAGTGACTGCGACGTCGGCAATGCTTACGAGATTGGCCATCAGGATGGGCAACGTCGGCTGTAGCCGCTCGAACAACTGCCTGCCCTCGTCCACGACGCCGGGTCCGTTTTGAAGTATACCTCGAACCGCAGCATCCTTCTGGTTGACCTGTGAACTGATGGCAGCCAGATGTGCGGCCCAGGCCTGAATGGAACCTGATGTCTCGCTTTGTGTATCCAATACTGGCTTGGCTTGGTCGATCAAGTTGGTGAGAGGTTCGAGGTTGGCGCGGGCGTCAATCGCCAGGGCTGTCGACCCCTTTATCAGCCGTCTCAAGTCTGGCCCGAGCCCGGTGAGGGCCGCGTCCCCCTCGTCAACGACGGTCTTGAGGTTCTCACGTGGGATCGCCTCGAGGCCGCGGTTCGTGTCGTCCAACAAGGTGCCGATGTCCGGTGGCACCGATGTTCTAGCCAGCGGGATCACATCGCCGTCTTTTAGTGCCGTTGTACCGGCATCGGCGCGGGGGATGAGATCGACGAACTGCTCTCCGACGGCCGAGCGGCTATGCACCCGCGCATCGACACTGGCCGGGATTTTGGAGTTGGAGTCAAGCGAAAGATCGGCCTCAATGCCCGTGTTGGTCATCCGCACGTCGGCGACTCGGCCCACTTCGAGCCCCCGATAGGTAACTTGACCCGACTTGTACAGGCCGCCTGTACTCGGCAGTTGGATGGTGACCGTGTACCTGCCGATGCCGAAAAGTAGGCTAGGCAACCCCATGTAGCCGAAGGCCATCACTAGTCCCGCGATGGTCGAGACTATCGCGAATACGAACAACTGGATCTTGAGCCGTCGAGTCAGTCGCATGTCAGCGGCCCTGATCTGCGATGTACGGGGCTGTGAGCGGGTTGCCAGCCGTATAGGGGCTGGGCATCTGTCCGATCGTGCGGCCCCACTGCATCTCGAGTTCGGTCAGGTTTCCTTCCCAGCGGGTTCCGGTGAAGAATCCCGCGTCGAGACGGCTCAGGGTCAGATCGAAGATGCCGGTGAGATTGACGTAGTCGCCGCGGAAGAAGTTGCCGATATTTTCTTTGACGAAGGGGAAGGTTGTAAGGAAACTCAGTGATCTGACCGCTGCCGGGCCCGCGTTGGCCACGGACTCCAGCACGGGTCCAATGGCATCAAGTTCCTTCACGAGGTTGTCCTTTGTCTGGTTGACCGTATCGGCGGTCAGAGCGCTGAACTTACCGAGTTCGTCGAGCGCGTCGGCCAGATGCTGTCGTTGGTCATTGAGCACTGAAAGTGCTTGCGGAATCGTCTTGAGTGCCTTATCAACAACGGGCTTCTGATTCACGATCTGCTCGAGCAGCCTGTTAAGGCTATCCGTCGCCGCGATGATGTCTTGAGTCTGGTCCTTGACCTTGTCGATGAAGATGTTGAGCTGTTCGATCAGACTCCTGACATCGGTTTCACGACCAGCGAACGCCGTGCTCAGCGACTTTGTGATGTCTTGAATTTGACCGATCCCACCGCCGTTGAGAAGCATGGACACCGTTGCAAGCGTCTGCTCAGTTGTCGGGTATGCCTTGCCCGCTGATAGCGGAATGAGTGATCCGGCGTGCAGCTTGCCCTGTCGTGCAGCATTTTTCGGCGGTGCCAGCTCAATGTGGAGTGATCCAAGCAGACTGGTTTGACCGATGGTCGCCGTGGCGTTGGCGGGTAGATCTACGTCACCGTTAATCGTCATCGTCAGCAGCGCGTTCCATCCCTGCCGTTCGATCTTCGTGACTGTTCCGACGTTACGTCGCCGACACGGACTCTTGAGTTCTGCTGAATATTGCCGACATCTGGCATCTGTGCCTGGACGATGAAGGATCCCGGTCCGTGCCCTTGCGTACCGGGCAGCGGCAGGGAATTGGCGCCCCTCCATCCGCATCCAGACGTACCGACGAGGACGGTAGCCACTATCGCGCTGATGCGTGCGCCAGTGCCGGCGGTCATGATCCGGCCCCCGCCGGGACCATCAAGTCGTGCAGACTGCCAGTTGCCACCGGCGTTGCTTCGGAGGGCAGAGGGTGGGTATCCGCGGCGGGCGAAGGTGCCGCAATGCCTTGCGGCGGTTGGGCTGTTGTGACCTGCGAGGGCGCCGGTGGAACATAATCCGGGCGCAGCCAGTCTTCGCTGTACGTGATTTCATTGGGCCGCGCTCCGGCTCCGACAATGGGGTTCGCGCCAAAAGGAAGGAAGTTGTACTGCCGGTTCTTGATGATCGGAGCAAGGTACTGCACACATAGCTTCGAGGCCTGATCAGCGCCCAGGCGTGAGGCTGCTTGGATCGCTCCGCACAGGAACTGGATCGGATTCTGGAAGTTGTTCAACGAGAAC
>JAQIZT010000020.1:87500-90000 GCA_029228515.1 Populus alba x Populus x berolinensis | reverse complement strand
CTGTCCGCGCTGCCGATATTTCCCACCGCTGGCATCGCTGCCGCTGCCCGGGCCCGAAGGCAGCCCCCCCGCGGGCAAGATAGCAAGCCAGCAGGGGCTGTCCGCGCTGCCGATATTTCCCACCGCTGGCATCGCTGCCGCTGCCACGGGCCCGAAGGCAGCCCCCCCGCGGCAAGATAGCAAGCCAGCAGGGGCTGTCCGCGCTGCCGATATTTCCCACCGCTGGCATCGCTGCCGCTGCCCCGGGCCCGAAGGCAGCCCCCCCGCGGGCAAGATAGCAAGCCAGCAGGGGCTGTCCGCGCTGCCGATATTTCCCACCGCTGGCATCGCTGCCGCTGCCCCGGGCCCGAAGGCAGCCCCCCCGCGGGCAAGATAGCAAGCCAGCAGGGGCTGTCCGCGCTGCCGATATTTCCCACCGCTGGCATCGCTGCCGCTGCCCCGGGCCCGAAGGCAGCCCCCCCGCGGGCAAGATAGCAAGCCAGCAGGGGCTGTCCCCGCGTCAGCCCCCGTTGCCGTGAGCCTACCCCCTAGACGAATTTTCCTGCCAGGCCTGGCCAGCCCAGCGTCCAGCCCGTGTTCGTCAACAAATCTGCGCTGCCGATTTTCCGCGACGGGCCTCCAGCGGCATTTACCGCGCTGCCGATTTTTCCCACTGTTGTTATCGCTGCCGCTGCCCCAGCGTGTGCCTAGCCTCACCCGCGCGGGGGGCAGGCAAGAGCGCAGGGGGCCAGGGCCCGAAGGCAGCCCCCCCGCGGGTAAGATAGCAAGGCAGCAGGGGCTGTCCCCGCGTCAGCCCCCGTTGCGCAGCGCGGCAGGGGAACCACTGCCGCGCGCGCGCGCGCCCAATCGCCCAAGAGCCCAAGGGCCCCCAAGGGCCCCAGGCCCTCAGGCCCCAGGCCCCCAGGCCCCAGCGCCCCAGGCCCCAGCGCCCCAGCGCCCCAGCGCCCAGCGCGGGCGCGGGCGGGCGGCGCGCGCGCGCGCGCGCGTGTGATTTTTATAGGGCGGTGGTCGGAATCGGGTCGTCGCCGGCCGGAAAACGGGTCATCGATGGCGGCGTTACTTCGGGCCGTGAGGCCCCCCACGTTAGTCCGAGCGTAGCAGCAGCCCCCGCGGCAGGCCTATGGGCGCCAGCCAGCGCGCCCCATGGCCACCCCCCTAAAGAGCTATAAGTGTTATTGCAGCTCTGGCAGGGGTAGACACTACTAGGTCCCAGCTGTCACCCCCCCTCTAAAAAATTCATTTCTTGGTATTTTGAGCTGAAATTTTGCACATAGGTTGGCAAAAATCCAATCCACCTTTATAAATTTTCCCAGATTTTTTCGAGGTCGGGAAGTATTTTTTTTTATTTTCCTACCATTGAAAATCAAGGAAATACGCAAAAATAGGAACCGGCCCGGAATGACCCCAAATTCGGCTGGCAGCCTCACAAAAATATGGCTGATTTTACTGGATTGGTTTCACGTGGAAAGCACGACGTTTTCTTGGCGGGATGCGGGAAAACCGGCAGCGCGCATGCGCGGCCAGCGGAGGAGCCCCGGGAAAACTCTTGCTTTCACGGTCTTGGCCTCCCCTCACCACCATGGCAGGCCTCTAATCCCCCCCATCAGCAGTTGTAGCCGATAGGGCAGTGATTTGAACGACGCCGCCGGGTAATCGCACCCGGCCGACGCGGGGAGGAAGAGATCTCTTCTTCCAAGATAGCGAACAACACATCGGGAGTTATGTTGATAGGGCAGAGAATTGAATGACTCGTTGCGGGCAGCCAGCTGATAGGGCCTCCAGCTGCACAAATCCGCGCTGCCGATTTTTCCGACGTTGCCGATTTGTCTGAACAGCCCCTCGTTCGTCCGCGCTGCCGATTCCAACACTGCCTGCTGTGTCTGAACAGCCCCTGTTTCGTCAGCGCGTCCCCTCGACGAATTTTCCTGCCTGGCCTGGACAGCCCAGCGTCCAGCCCGTGTTCGTCACCAAATCTGCGCTGCCGATTTTCCCCGACGGGCCTCCAGCTGCACAAATCCGCGCTGCCGATTTTTCCCACTGTTGGCATCGCTGCCGCTGCCCCTGCCCCAGCGTGTGCCTAGGCCCCCAGTCGTTTTCGTCACGCCTAGGACTATAAACAGTCCGGACTCATCGCCAGCACCGGCTGCCGATTCTGCCGACTTCGCCGATTTCGTCGGCGCTGCCGATTCCAGCACTGCCCGCTGTGTCTGAACAGCCCCTGCTTCGTCAGCGCATCCCCTTGACGAATTTTCCTGCCTGGCCTGGACAGCCCAGCGTCCAGCCCATGTTCGTCAAAAAATCTGCGCTGCCGATTTTTCCCACTGTGGGCATCGCTGCCGCTGCCCCAGCGCGTGCCTAGGCCCCCAGTCTTTTTCGTCACGCCTAGGACTATAAACAGTCCAGACTCATCGCCAGCACCGGCTGCCGATTCTGCCGACTTTGCCGATTTCGTCGGCGCTGCCGATTCCAGCACTGCCCGCTGTGTCTGAACAGCCCCTGC
>JAQIZT010000020.1:62500-67500 GCA_029228515.1 Populus alba x Populus x berolinensis | reverse complement strand
CTCTGGCAGGGGTAGACACTACTAGGTCCCAGCTGTCACCCCCCCTCTAAAAAATTCATTTCTTGGTATTTTGAGCTGAAATTTTGCACATAGGCTGGCAAAAATCCAATCCAACTTTATAAATTTTCCCAGATTTTTTCGAGGTCGGGAAGTATTTTATTTTATTTTCCTACCATTAAAAATCAAGGAAATACGCAAAAATAGGAACCGGCCCGGAATGACCCCAAATTTGGCTGGCAGCCTCACAAAAATATGGCTGATTTTACTGGATTGGTTTCATGTGGAACGCACGACGTTTTCTTGGCGGGATGCGAGAAAACCGGCAGCGCGCATGCGCGGCCAGCGACGTCGGGCTGGCCCCAGCAGCGCCTAGCCTCTCCCGCGCGGGGGGCAGGCAAGAGCGCAGCTGCCCCGGGCCCGAAGGCAGCCCCCCCGCGGGCAAGATAGCAAGCCAGCAGGGGCTGTCCGCGCTGCCGATATTTCCCACCGCTGGCATCGCTGCCGCTGCCACGGGCCCGAAGGCAGCCCCCCCGCGGGCAAGATAGCAAGCCAGCAGGGGCTGTCCGCGCTGCCGATATTTCCCACCGCTGGCATCGCTGCCGCTGCCCCGGGCCCGAAGGCAGCCCCCCCGCGGGCAAGATAGCAAGCCAGCAGGGGCTGTCCGCGCTGCCGATATTTCCCACCGCTGGCATCGCTGCCGCTGCCACGGGCCCGAAGGCAGCCCCCCCGCGGGCAAGATAGCAAGCCAGCAGGGGCTGTCCGCGCTGCCGATATTTCCCACCGCTGGCATCGCTGCCGCTGCCCCGGGCCCGAAGGCAGCCCCCCCGCGGGCAAGATAGCAAGCCAGCAGGGGCTGTCCGCGCTGCCGATATTTCCCACCGCTGGCATCGCTGCCGCTGCCACGGGCCCGAAGGCAGCCCCCCCGCGGGCAAGATAGCAAGCCAGCAGGGGCTGTCCGCGCTGCCGATATTTCCCACCGCTGGCATCGCTGCCGCTGCCACGGGCCCGAAGGCAGCCCCCCCGCGGGCAAGATAGCAAGCCAGCAGGGGCTGTCCGCGCTGCCGATATTTCCCACCGCTGGCATCGCTGCCGCTGCCACGGGCCCGAAGGCAGCCCCCCCGCGGGCAAGATAGCAAGCCAGCAGGGGCTGTCCGCGCTGCCGATATTTCCCACCGCTGGCATCGCTGCCGCTGCCACGGGCCCGAAGGCAGCCCCCCCGCGGGCAAGATAGCAAGCCAGCAGGGGCTGTCCGCGCTGCCGATATTTCCCACCGCTGGCATCGCTGCCGCTGCCACGGGCCCGAAGGCAGCCCCCCCGCGGGCAAGATAGCAAGCCAGCAGGGGCTGTCCGCGCTGCCGATATTTCCCACCGCTGGCATCGCTGCCGCTGCCCCGGGCCCGAAGGCAGCCCCCCCGCGGGCAAGATAGCAAGCCAGCAGGGGCTGTCCGCGCTGCCGATATTTCCCACCGCTGGCATCGCTGCCGCTGCCACGGGCCCGAAGGCAGCCCCCCGCGGGCAAGATAGCAAGCCAGCAGGGGCTGTCCGCGCTGCCGATATTTCCCACCGCTGGCATCGCTGCCGCTGCCCCGGGCCCGAAGGCAGCCCCCCCGCGGGCAAGATAGCAAGCCAGCAGGGGCTGTCCGCGCTGCCGATATTTCCCACCGCTGGCATCGCTGCCGCTGCCACGGGCCCGAAGGCAGCCCCCCCGCGGGCAAGATAGCAAGCCAGCAGGGGCTGTCCGCGCTGCCGATATTTCCCACCGCTGGCATCGCTGCCGCTGCCCCGGGCCCGAAGGCAGCCCCCCCGCGGGCAAGATAGCAAGCCAGCAGGGGCTGTCCGCGCTGCCGATATTTCCCACCGCTGGCATCGCTGCCGCTGCCACGGGCCCGAAGGCAGCCCCCCCGCGGGCAAGATAGCAAGCCAGCAGGGGCTGTCCGCGCTGCCGATATTTCCCACCGCTGGCATCGCTGCCGCTGCCCCGGGCCCGAAGGCAGCCCCCCCGCGGGCAAGATAGCAAGCCAGCAGGGGCTGTCCGCGCTGCCGATATTTCCCACCGCTGGCATCGCTGCCGCTGCCCCGGGCCCGAAGGCAGCCCCCCCGCGGGCAAGATAGCAAGCCAGCAGGGGCTGTCCGCGCTGCCGATATTTCCCACCGCTGGCATCGCTGCCGCTGCCACGGGCCCGAAGGCAGCCCCCCCGCGGGCAAGATAGCAAGCCAGCAGGGGCTGTCCGCGCTGCCGATATTTCCCACCGCTGGCATCGCTGCCGCTGCCACGGGCCCGAAGGCAGCCCCCCCGCGGGCAAGATAGCAAGCCAGCAGGGGCTGTCCGCGCTGCCGATATTTCCCACCGCTGGCATCGCTGCCGCTGCCACGGGCCCGAAGGCAGCCCCCCCGCGGGCAAGATAGCAAGCCAGCAGGGGCTGTCCGCGCTGCCGATATTTCCCACCGCTGGCATCGCTGCCGCTGCCGGGCCCGAAGGCAGCCCCCCCGCGGGCAAGATAGCAAGCCAGCAGGGGCTGTCCGCGCTGCCGATATTTCCCACCGCTGGCATCGCTGCCGCTGCCCCGGGCCCGAAGGCAGCCCCCCCGCGGGCAAGATAGCAAGCCAGCAGGGGCTGTCCGCGCTGCCGATATTTCCCACCGCTGGCATCGCTGCCGCTGCCACGGGCCCGAAGGCAGCCCCCCCGCGGGCAAGATAGCAAGCCAGCAGGGGCTGTCCGCGCTGCCGATATTTCCCACCGCTGGCATCGCTGCCGCTGCCCCGGGCCCGAAGGCAGCCCCCCCGCGGGCAAGATAGCAAGCCAGCAGGGGCTGTCCGCGCTGCCGATATTTCCCACCGCTGGCATCGCTGCCGCTGCCCCGGGCCCGAAGGCAGCCCCCCCGCGGGCAAGATAGCAAGCCAGCAGGGGCTGTCCGCGCTGCCGATATTTCCCACCGCTGGCATCGCTGCCGCCCCCGGCCCGACGGCAGCCCCCCCGCGGGCAAGATAGCAAGCCAGCAGGGGCTGTCCCCGCGTCAGCCCCCGTTGCCGTGAGCCTACCCCCTAGACGAATTTTCCTGCCAGGCCTGGCCAGCCCAGCGTCCAGCCCGTGTTCGTCAACAAATCTGCGCTGCCGATTTTCCGCGACGGGCCTCCAGCGGCATTTACCGCGCTGCCGATTTTTCCCACTGTTGTTATCGCTGCCGCTGCCCCAGCGTGTGCCTAGCCTCACCCGCGCGGGGGGCAGGCAAGAGCGCAGGGGGCCAGGGCCCGAAGGCAGCCCCCCCGCGGGTAAGATAGCAAGGCAGCAGGGGCTGTCCCCGCGTCAGCCCCCGTTGCGCAGCGCGGCAGGGGAACCACTGCCGCGCGCGCGCGCGCCCAATCGCCCAAGAGCCCAAGGGCCCCCAAGGGCCCCAGGCCCTCAGGCCCCAGGCCCCCAGGCCCCAGCGCCCCAGGCCCCAGCGCCCCAGCGCCCAGCGCCCAGCGCGGGCGCGGGCGGGCGCGCGCGCGCGCGCGTGTGATTTTTATAGGGCGGTGGTCGGAATCGGGTCGTCGCCGGCCGGAAAACGGGTCATCGATGGCGGCGTTACTTCGGGCCGTGAGGCCCCCCACGTTAGTCCGAGCGTAGCAGCAGCCCCCGCGGCAGGCCTATGGGCGCCAGCCAGCGCGCCCCATGGCCACCCCCCTAAAGAGCTATAAGTGTTATTGCAGCTCTGGCAGGGGTAGACACTACTAGGTCCCAGCTGTCACCCCCCCTCTAAAAAATTCATTTCTTGGTATTTTGAGCTGAAATTTTGCACATAGGTTGGCAAAAATCCAATCCACCTTTATAAATTTTCCCAGATTTTTTCGAGGTCGGGAAGTATTTTTTTTTATTTTCCTACCATTGAAAATCAAGGAAATACGCAAAAATAGGAACCGGCCCGGAATGACCCCAAATTCGGCTGGCAGCCTCACAAAAATATGGCTGATTTTACTGGATTGGTTTCACGTGGAAAGCACGACGTTTTCTTGGCGGGATGCGGGAAAACCGGCAGCGCGCATGCGCGGCCAGCGGAGGAGCCCCGGGAAAACTCTTGCTTTCACGGTCTTGGCCTCCCCTCACCACCATGGCAGGCCTCTAATCCCCCCCATCAGCAGTTGTAGCCGATAGGGCAGTGATTTGAACGACGCCGCCGGGTAATCGCACCCGGCCGACGCGGGGAGGAAGAGATCTCTTCTTCCAAGATAGCGAACAACACATCGGGAGTTATGTTGATAGGGCAGAGAATTGAATGACTCGTTGCGGGCAGCCAGCTGATAGGGCCTCCAGCTGCACAAATCCGCGCTGCCGATTTTTCCGACGTTGCCGATTTGTCTGAACAGCCCCTCGTTCGTCCGCGCTGCCGATTCCAACACTGCCTGCTGTGTCTGAACAGCCCCTGTTTCGTCAGCGCGTCCCCTCGACGAATTTTCCTGCCTGGCCTGGACAGCCCAGCGTCCAGCCCGTGTTCGTCACCAAATCTGCGCTGCCGATTTTCCCCGACGGGCCTCCAGCTGCACAAATCCGCGCTGCCGATTTTTCCCACTGTTGGCATCGCTGCCGCTGCCCCTGCCCCAGCGTGTGCCTAGGCCCCCAGTCGTTTTCGTCACGCCTAGGACTATAAACAGTCCGGACTCATCGCCAGCACCGGCTGCCGATTCTGCCGACTTCGCCGATTTCGTCGGCGCTGCCGATTCCAGCACTGCCCGCTGTGTCTGAACAGCCCCTGCTTCGTCAGCGCATCCCCTTGACGAATTTTCCTGCCTGGCCTGGACAGCCCAGCGTCCAGCCCATGTTCGTCAAAAAATCTGCGCTGCCGATTTTTCCCGCTGTGGGCATCGCTGCCGCTGCCCCAGCGCGTGCCTAGGCCCCCAGTCTTTTTCGTCAAGCCTAGGACTATAAACAGTCCAGACTCATCGCCAGCACCGGCTGCCGATTCTGCCGACTTTGCCGATTTCGTCGGCGCTGCCGATTCCAGCACTGCCCGCTGTGTCTGAAC
>JAQIZT010000020.1:37500-52500 GCA_029228515.1 Populus alba x Populus x berolinensis | reverse complement strand
GGCAGACCCCCCGGCGGGCAAGATAAGCAAGCCAGCAGGGGCTGTCCGCGCTGCCGATATTTTCCACCGCTGGCATCGCTGCCGCTGCCCCGGGCCTCCGGAAGGCGAGCCCCCCCGCGGGCGAAAGATAGCAAGCCAGCGGGGGCTGTCCGCTGCTGCCGATATTTCCCACCGCTGGCCATGCGCTGCCGCTGCCACGGGCACGAAGGCAGCCCCCCCGAGGGCAGAATAGAACGACAGCAGGGGCTGTCCGCGATGCAGTCAATTTCACACCGCTGGCATCGCTGCCCGCTGCCCCGGGCCCGAAGGCAGCCACCCGGCGGGCAAGGATAGCAAGCCAGCAGTGGCTGTCCGCGCTGCACGGTTATTACCCACCGCTGGCATCGCTGCCGCTGCCACCGAGGGCCGAAGGCAGCCCCCCCGCGGGACACAAGATAGCAATGCCAGCAGGGGCTGTCCGCGCTGCCGATATTTCCCACCGCTGGCATCGCTGCCGCCTGCCACGGGCCCGAAGGCAGCCCCCAGCGGGCCAGATAGCAAGCCAGCAGGGGCTGTCCCCGCGTCAGCCCCCGTGGCCGTGAGCCTACCCCCTAGACGAAATTTTCCTGCCAGGCCTGGCCAGACCAGAGTCCAGCCCGTGTTCGTCAACAAATCTGCGGCTGCGTATTATCCGCGTCGGGTCCTTCCAGCGGAATTTACCGCGCTGCCGATTTTTCCCACTGTTGTTATCGGCTGCCGCTGCCCCAGCGTGTGCCTAGCCTCACCCGGCGGGGGGCAGGCAAGAGCGCAGGACGGGCCGAGGGCCCGAAGAGCAGCCCCCCCGCGGGTACAGATAAGCAAGGCAGCAGGGGCTGTCCCCGCGTCAGCCCCAGTTGCGCAGCGCGGCAGGGGAGGATACCACTGCCGCGCGCGCGTAGCGCCCAATCGCCCAAGGAGCCCAAGGGCCCCCAAGGGCCCCAGGCCCTCAGGCCAGGCCCAGGCCCCGGCCCCCAGGCCCCCAGCGCACCAGGACCCAGCGCCCCAGAGCCCCCAAGCTGCCCAGCGCGGGACGGGTGCTTGTGGGCGTTCTATGTGCACTATGTGCGCGCTGCTGCGCGCGTGTGATTATTATAGGGCGGTGGTCGGATTCGGGTCGTCGCCGGCCGGAAAGGGAAGGGGAAAAGGGTCATCGATGGTCGGCGTTTACTTCGTTACCGTGAGGCCCCCCCACGTTAGTCCAGAGCGTTTCTAGCAGCAGACCCCCGCCAGGGCAGGCCTATTGGGCGCACAGCAGGCGCGCCACCATGGCCACCCCCACTAAAGAGGTAACTAAAGTGTTATCTGCAAGCTATTTCTCTGGTCAATGGGGTAGACCCTACTATGGTTTCCCCGAGGCCAGCTGCTTCGACCTTCCCCTCTAAAAAATTCATTTCTTGGTATTTTGAGCTGAAATTTTGCACATGAGGTTGGCAAAAATCCAATCCACCTTTATAAATTTTCCCAAGATTTTTTCGAGGTCGGGAAGTATTTTTTTTTATTTACCTACCACTGAAAATCAAGGAAATACTGCTAAAATAGGAACCAGCGCCCCGGAATGACCCCTCAAAAGTTCGTACTATGCAGCCTCACAGAAATATTGTCTGATTTTACGAGGATTAGTTTCACGTGGAAAGTCATGAACGACGTTTTCTTCTTGGCGGGATTCGGGAAAACCGGTCAGCAGCGCAATATGCGCTGTCCAGCGGAGGAACCCCGGGAAACACTCTTGCTTTCACGGTCCTTTGGCCTCCCCTCTACCACCCATGGCATGACCCTAAACCCCATCCCAAAAAACAGCAGTTGTAGCCGATGAGGGCAGTGAGTTTGAACGACGCCGCCAGTGTAAACCGCGAACCCGTACCTCCGACGCGGGGTATGGAAGAGATCTCTTCTTCCAAAATAGCGGAACAACACGATCGGGAGCTTATGTATATAGGGCAGAGAATTTGAATCTACTCGTTTGCGGGCAGCCAGCTGATCACAGGATCCTCCAGCTGCACAGAATCCGCAGCATGTACCGATTTATTTCCAAGACGTTGCCGATCTTGTCTGAACAGCCCCTCGTATCGATCATTCCGCGCCTGCCGATTTCCCACACTGCCTGCTGTGTCCTGAACAGCCCCTGTTTTCGTCAGCGGCTGTCCCCCAATTCGACGAAGTTTTCCTGGCTGGCCTGGACAGCCCAGCGGTCCAGACCCGTGTTTACGTCACCAAATCTGCGCTGCTCGATTTTCCTCATCCCCGACGGGCCTCCAGACTGCACAAATCCGCAGCTGCCGATTTATTCGCCACTGTTGGCATCACTGCCGCTAAGTCTGCCTTCACGGACCGCGTGTGCCTAAGGCCCCCAGTCGTTTTCGTCACGCCTAGGACTATAAAACATTCCGGATCACTCATCAGCCAGCCATAGCACTGCGGCTGCCGAATTCTGCCGACTTCATAAAACATGATTCCGCCGATTTCGTCGGACTGCTACCAGAGTTAATCCAAAGCACTGCCACGCATGGTGTCTGAACAGCCCCTGCCCTTATGCCTTCGACAGAGCATCCTCTTGACTAATTATCCTGCCTGGCCTTGACAGCCCCATCTTACCAGCCCATGTTCAACAAAAAATCTGCGCTCCCTTTGCATTTATCCCAGCTGAGTTCTGCGGCAACTGTGAGCTGCCAAGCCTGCATCCTGAAGACCAACGCTGCCGTGGCCCTGAGGAGAGCCCTTCACCGTCTTATTCGACACAGTCTAGATACTATAAAACAGCTCCATACTCATCGTCCAGCACCGTGCTGCCGATGATCTGGCATGGACTCTGTGCCGATTATCGTTTGCGCTGCCGATTCCATGCAGCATGCCCCGCAACTTGTGACTGAACAGCCCCTGCATCGACAGTCGCATCCCCTTGACCGAATTTTTCCAGATGCCTGTCCCTGGACAGCCCAGCGACCAGCCCATGTTCGTCCAAAAAATCTGCGCATGCCGATTATTTCCCCGCTGTGGGCATCGCTGCCCATGTGCTGCCCCCATCGGAGTGCCAATGCTCCCAGTCTTTTTCGTCACAGAGCGCCTAGGACTAGAAACAGACCTGCCACTCATCAGCCAGCACGGCAAGGCTGCACGAGTTCTGCTCGACTTCGCACGATTTCTGTCGGCGCTGCCAGATTCCAGCACTGCCCCTAGCTGAGTCTGATAATCATGGCACCCCCCCCCTGCTGATTACCATCGTCAAGCTGCATTGCCCTATAGAATGACGATTTTCTCTTAGCTGGCCTGGACAGCCCATCGTCCAGCCCATGTTCGTCAAAAAATCTTCGCTCTCGACTTTTTCCTCCCGCTGTGTGCATCGCTGCCGAGGCGGCTAAGCCCAAAGCTGCGTGCCTAGGCCGCACCATTCTTTTTTCGTGCACGCCTAGGACTATAAACAGTCCAGACTCATCGCCAGCACCGGCTGTGCCGATGTCTGCAACTAGTCGCCGATTTCGTTCCGCGTACGCCTTAGATTCCAGCACTAAGCCCGCTGTGTCTGAGACAGACCCCTGTCTATTGATCGTCATCGTCAATTCTATACCCTTGACTATTTTCTCTCCTGCCTGGACCAGGACAAGACCCATAGTTCTGCAAAAAATCTGCGCTGCCGATTTTTCCCACTGTTTGATGCATATCTATCGCTACCAACAATTAGCAGTCACAGCTTGTGGCCTAGGCCCGCCAGACATCGTTTTCGTCCAGCCTAGGACTATAAATCGTCCGGACTCATCGCCAGCAACCGACTGCCGATATCTGACAGACTTTGGGCCGATACGTCGGCTGCATCCCCTCGAAGGCGAATTTTCCTGCCTAGCCTGGACAATCCCAGCGTCCAGCCCATGTTCGTTCAAGACCATCTGCAGCCAATCTCGATCTATCCTCGACTCGGGCCATAGCAGCTTGCACAAAATCAGCGCTGCCGAATCTTACCCTTTGGTGGCATGGCTGCCATTTTAAAGAGCCTCTCGATGTCTAGACCAACAGTCTTTCCTCTTTCAAGCCTATGGACTATCCAGTCCCGCTAGATCCCGGGAGCGCTGCCCGATTCCAACCCATCCCATTCCAGCCTCACCCTCGACGCCGTGACCCCTAGAGGGGACCGGGGGGGACGAATCGTAAGCGCCATGGGAGCTGAATCACAGTGGATCGTGGCAGCAAGGCCAGCCTGCCACTTACAATACCCCGTCGCGTATTTAAGTCGACTGCAAAGGATTCAACCCGCCCGCTCGATGGGAATTGTACTTCAAGGCGGCCCGCGCGGCTCTTTCGCCGCGAGGGCTTGGTCCTACATCGCGCAAATCAGGCCTGCGTGCCTCCGGGGCCAAGAGGCCCCTACTGCAGGTCGGAAACAATCGGGCGGCGGGCGCACGCGTGCGCAACTATCCCGGATTCTGACTTAGAGGCGTTTCAGTCATAATCCAACGCAATAATATCGGTAGCTTGTCGCGGCCACTTAAAGCTTTTCCACACAAGCGCGAGTGACCAATTGTGCGAATTACAACGGTTCCTCTCGAGTACTAGGATGAGATTACTATTGTCGACCACTGTCATCAGTATGGTACACACTCTCCTGTCTCACGACGGTCTAAACCCAGGCTCTCACAGTTCCCTATTAGGTGTGTGAACAATCCAACACTTGGTGAATTCTGCTTCACAATGATCAGTGAAGAGCCGACAATCGAAGGATGCAAAAAGCTACGTCGCTATGAACGCTTGGCTGCCACAAGCCAGTATTCCCTGTGGTAACGCATTTACCTGACTACTCTAGCTTCAAATTCCGAAGATATCAAAGTGATCGATAGGCCACGGGCTTGTCAACAGGTTTCGTATTCGTACTGGAAATCAAAAAAAAAAAAAAATCAAACGAGCTTTCACCCTTTTGTTTCCTACAGCTAGATTTGCTGTTCACAGTTGAGCTCCCTCTTAGGACACCTGAGCGTTATCTTTTAACAGATGTGCCGCCCCCAGGCCAAACTCCCCACCTGACAATGTCTTCAAAACGCCCGGATCGTGCCGCCGAAGCGGCCATTGGGTCTCAAAAAGAGAGGGCAGCGTCCCGCCTCCGATTCACGGAATAAGTAAAATAAGCGTTAAACGTAGTGGTATTTCACCTTCGCCGAAGCTACCCACTTTACCCTACACCTCTCAAGGTCACTTCACAAAGTCGATGGACTAGAGTCAAACGAAGCTCAACATGGGTCCTTCTTTCCCGCGCTGATTACCGCCAAAGAACCCGTTCCCTTGAGCTGTGTTTTCTGCTGGATAATGAAGACAGGGACAGTGGGAAGTCTCGTTTAAATCCATTCATGCGGCGTACACTAATTAGATTACGATGCATTTGGCTACCATTAAGAGCGTCCACTTACTACCCGCCGTTTACCACGGCCGCAAGCAAGTTGAATTTCTTCGACTTTGACATTCAGATGAGCACTTGGCACTGGGCAGAAATCAGCATTGCGTGAGCCTTCCGCAGGACCCATCTGCAAAGCTTTTGTTTTTAATTAAACAGATCGGATTCCCCTTGTCCGTACCAGTTCTGAGTCGACTGGTTCGACGCCCGAGGAAGTCCCCCGACGTGGCCGTTCCCTTAAAGTACCGTCCCCGCGGCCGGCACGCGAACACCCGCTCACTAATTCTAGCCTCGGGAGCAGCTCGAGCAGTCCACAACGACAGCACGACGTAGCTTCGGGACTGGGACCCCCGGCGCCCAGGCCCTCAGAGCGCATCCTTTTTTCCCGGAGGTTAACGGATCCATAATGCCGACGTGCATCTTGTCTCTGTTGTGGATCGTTCTCAATACTTAATCATTCAGCTCTATCAATCCCATGCCTACATTGTTCCCAATCGACCAGCGGCTGTTCACCTTGGAGACCTGATGCAGGTTATGAGGTAACGACACGTGCGTGGGGAGGCACTCAGGATCCTTCCGTATATTCACTAGGGCCAGCCAGGGGGCGATATTTCACATGGAGCGACACCACAGGCGACGTGCGGTGCTCCTTCCAGCCGCTGTGAACCCCCTACCATCCGACTAAGTCGTTTCCCAGGGTGTGACTATCGGGCTGTTAAACCAGAAAATATCACTCTTCCTTGAGGCCTCCCGCCGACGTCATCCGGACTCTCTAACAGTTTGCGTCAGCCGCCAAGTCCCGGTTCAGGAATTAAAACCAATTCCCTTTTCGAAGCTAGCGCAGCGAAACGCGGCTGTCGGACCGGCTTCCCCCGTCCTTAGGATCGACTAAACCCATGGTTGCAAGTTCCGTTACACTATGGAACCTTTCCCCCTCTTCTCGGCCTTACAAGTTCTCATTTGAATATTTGAGCTACCAACTAACCAAGATCTGGCACCGACCTCCGCATCCGCCCTGGGCCTCGCTCCGCCGGGTTTTGCAGCGACCGCCGTCCCCAATCCAACTCATATAAACGGGGACTGGCGCATGGCCTCCGACGGCCGGGTATAGGTCGCGCAAAGGCATTCAGCGCCAAACTCCATATTTCGTGGCTAGATGATTCGGACAGGTGAGTTGTTACAACACTCCTTAAGCGGGATTACGACTATCCCATGACCACCGACCTGCCTGTCTTAATCGACCAACACCCTTTGTGGGTTCTAGGTTAGTCGCAGCAGTTGGGTCACCTACGTAACCCCGGCTTCCGGCCATCCCGCATCGCCAGTTCTGCTTACTCAGAATGGCCCACTGTTGGATGCTCTCGATTCCGTGTCGCGGCTACAAGCCGAAGCAGCCGCCCCGTCCTAACCAAGTTTAAAGTTTGAGAATATGTCCGAGGGCGTTGGCGCCCCTACCGATGGCCTATCTAAATCACTTGCTATTACCCGATAAGCGAACCACTACGCACCGAGTCATCCAGCTATCCTGAGGGAAATCTCGGAGGGAACCAGCTACTTCAGACGGTTCGATTAAGTCCTTTCTGCCCCATATACCCAAGTCAGACGAACGATTTGCACGTCAGTTTCGCTAGCGGGCCTCCACCAAAGATTTTCTCTGGCTTCGAGCCCGCGCTCATGTCATAGTTCACCCATCTATCGGGTCCCGACAGGTCATGCTGCCTTTCACTCGAACCCCTTCTCAGAAGTATCCAAGTCGGTCGGCGGTGCAACCCTCGAGGGGATCCCGCCATTCAGCGTCTTCCTTGCGCCTTACGGGTTGTACTCGCCCGTTGACCTCGCAAACATGTCAGACTCCTTGGTCCGTGTTCATCAGCTACGGGACGAATGGGGAGCCCACACAAGGCCGATGCCCGGAGCGCGAAGATGCTGTTGCCCAGTGGGTCAAGACGCCGTTACGGCAGAGGCGCGCTAGCAGTCCACGATCGCGACGACGGCGTCTCGCACAGGGCGTTTCAAAAAGGCCCGGGCTATGGGCCAGCCACCTGCGTATCCCGCATCGGTCCATACACAAGCCCCGAGATCCGATCGGCGAACACGGCCGTGGTAAACGAACCACAATCTCGACCGGCTGGCGCATCGCCGGCCCCCATCCACTTGTTAACCCTCACCCTACAATATCCAAGCACTCTTTGACCTCATACTTTTCAAAGATCCTTTTCATCCTTTCCTCCTCTCGGTACTTGTTTGCTATCGGTCTCTCTATCGCTCCATAACATTTAGGCTTGGACGGATTTTACCAATATATGTACGCCCGATTGGGGACTGAGAGCATTCCCAAACAACCCGACTCGCAGACAGCGCCTCGTGGTGCGGTCAGGGTCCAGCACACGACGGGGCTCATTCAAACCCTCTTACTGCGGCGCCCCTGATCCCAGGGGACTCTGGGCCTGGTCCCGACCGCTGAGGACGAGCTACTCCCAACTACAATTCGGACGTCTCCCGCAGTCGCCATAATTCTCAAGATGCTAAGGTCTTAAGATGTCTGTCTATTATCTTTTAGGTGGGGATTCATAGCTAAAATTATGTCTTTCTAGATTGTTGGTGGTGGTGGGTGGGGTACTGGGGCATTTTCCCGGATCGCTCGCCGTTACTAAGGTGGATCACTTGTAAGTTTCGGTAATTTACTCCGCTTATTGATATGCTTAAAGCTCAGGCAGGGTAGTCCCAGCCTGGACCCTGGGGTCATCAACGAGAGCATCCTAGAATTTCGCTGCCATCTTACTAAAAAAATAGCTCGAGGGTCCAGGAGATCCCGTGGGCGAGCAGGCGCGCGCGTTTTACATAGATCCGTGTCCGAGGGTCTCTCAAACCTCACCTCTGCTCGTCGTGGCGTACTGTTCGCCGAGGACATCGATTTTTGGGCCCAACCGCGAGCGGGAGCGCGACGTGAGACCAGTATCCGCCCCCGCCCTCCAAGCGTAGCCGAGGGGAGAGTGGTCGACGATGCCGTGACACCCATGGCAGACGTGCCTCCTACCAGGAGGCCTCGGGCGCAACTTGCGTTTCAAAGACTCGATGGTTATTCACGGGATCATCTAGCAAATCACACCAAGTATCGCATTTCGCTAACGTTCTTCATCGATTCTGAGAGCACGAGATATCCGTTGCCGAGAGTCGTTATAGATTATCACGCCGAAGAAGTAGCTGGCCCCCCCCCCGAACGCCGAGGCATGACGGGGGCGCGCTCCTAGTACTCCAATTTCCTTGGCGCATCTTCGCGCCGTGGGTTCGGTATATTGGCGAGCCTCGGCAGGTCGCAAAGACGCGTCCCTACCAACGTGCCACCGCTTATTAGGGACGCGAGGGGCGGGTGCCCCCCGAGCCCAGCTTGTCATGCCCACGGGAGTCTCGCGTGACGTTCTGCTAAGGCAGGTTTCGACAATGATCCTTTCCGCAGGTTCACTCTAAGGAAACCATTGTTACGACTTCTCCTTCCTCATTAAATGATAAGGTTCAGTATACTTCTCGCTTACGTCGCCGCCGGCGGCGAACCGCTCCACGCTGTCCGAGCGATCCGAAACACTTGCACCTGACCATATCGAATCGGTAGGGCAATCGACGGGCGGTGTGTACAAAGGGCAGGGACGTAGACAACTCGAAGCTGATGACGTCGCAGCTTGACATAGTGAATTCCTCGATGAAAGACCAACAATTGCAAATGATCTAAAATCCGCCATCACAGATGAAATTTATCAAAGATTACACCTTGCCTGTCAGGCCAAGGCTATAGAACACGTTGAATACATCTAGAGTAGCGCGCCATCGCGGCACAGAACATAAAAAGGCATCACAGACGCTGTTATTGCCTCAAACTTCCTTGGCTAGTGAAAGGCCATAGTCCCTCTAAGAGAAGCTGGCCTGCGGAGGGTCACCTCCGCATAGCTAGTTAGCAGGCTGAGGTCTCGTTCGTAACTAACCTGAATTAACCAAGACAAATCGCTCCACAAACTAAATGAACAGTCCCATGCACACACCACCCATATGCTCAAGAAATATACTCTCAGTCAGTCAAACCTTACTATGTCTGGACCAGGTTAAGCAATTTTCCACCGTGTTGAGTCAAATTAAGACCGCATGCTTTCCCACTCCTGGTGGTGCCCTGCCGTCAATTCCTTTAGTTTTAAGCCGTTGCGACCATACTCCCCCCAGAACCTCAACAAACTTTGATTTTCTCATAAGGTGCTGGCGGAGTCCACTATAAGCAACATCAAGATCTCATAAAAACTCCGCCAATCCCTAGGTCGGCATTCGTTTTTATGAGCTTGATACTTTAGGACGGTTTTCTGGATCGTACTTCGAGATTTCCCGCCAACATTCGTGACTATGATTAATGAAAATACAATCCTTGGCAAATGCTTTCGCAGTTGTTCTAAGTAATCTTTTTTTTAAGATCATTTCATAAATCCCAAGAATTTACACCTCTGAACGAAAGAAAATTCTAACGAATGCCCCCGATCTGAGTCCCTGTTAATCATTACTCCTGATCACGAAGGCCTAACACAATAAGAGATCGAAAATCCTATGATGTTATCCCATGCTAATGTATCATCCAGAAAGCGTAGCATGGCCTTGAGCACTCTAAATTTCTACAAAGTAACAGCATCGGAGGCACGACCCGGCCAGGTATTAAGGCCATGAGCGCATCCGCCGGTAAGAATATGGCCGAGGCGACCAGTGCATCTACCCCCTGAGTCGGATCACGGCCGACCCAACCCAAAGTCCAACTACGAACTTTTGTAACTGCAACAACATAAATAAACGCTATTTGATCTGGAATTAACCGGCTGGGCTTGCTAGCACGAGACTAGCCCTCCAATGGATCCTCGTTAAGTGGATTTAGATTTGATACTCATTCCAATTACCATGACTCTAAGAGCCCCGTATTGTTATTTATTGTCACTATAAGACGACCTAACTTCCACCTGTGTCATGATTGGAATAATTTGCGCGCCTGCTGCCTTCCTTGGATGTGGTAGCCTGTTTCTCAGGCTCCCTCTCCGGAATCGAACCCTCATTCTCCGTATCACCCGTCCCCACCCATGGTAGGCCTCTATCCTACCATCGAAAGCTTGATAGGAAGCATAAATAGAATGATTCCATCGCCAGCTAAAAAACGATGGCCGTAGGCGATCCGTCGATTTATCATGAAACATACAGAGCAACAGGGCAGAGCCCGAGTCGACCTTTTATCTAATAAACTGCTTCCCTTCCAGAAGTCATATAGGTTATGTATTTGCACGTAGTTAGCTCTAGAATTACTACGGTAATCCGAGTAGCAAATACCATCAAACAAACTATAAATGATATTCAATGAGTCATAAATCGTCAGTTACAACAGTCTGAATTAGTTCATACTTACACATGCATGGCTTAATCTTTGAGACAAGCATAATGACTAACCTGTCAGGAAACAACCCGGTAGCATTCCCTTGCGACACCACGACCCGCACGAATCCCCGACGCCGATGAGACTAAAAGGAGGGGCCGAGACGGGCGATGAAGTCGTTCTTATCGAGCACGAGCGTCTCGAACGGAGACGGTCGCATAGGGGCGGAGGCCCCCTACCAGCGCCGGCATCGCATTCCGCATCCGCAACTAAGCACGAGCGACCGCGTACGTGGGGCCAGTTCGGCGGGAATTCCGCTCGACTGGAACACATGCGCCTGCTAGCTATTATATAGTAGTTCCGCCACCCAGCGCTCTCGACCCCGGGGAGGCTCGGCGTCGGAGAGGGACAAAGCTTCACATTCAAAATTCACCCGAAATGGGTACGCAGCACAGGAACCAGTGCCGCCTCGCCGCAAGGCTACCCCATGGGCCTTGGCGAGAGAGTGAAATGGTGGTCAGCCGGGCCCGAAACAGTTCGGTGCACAAGCACGGAGCCTGCCGACACGGACAGCCCAATTACCGCTCATGCGACTCTGCGTACACGCGACAACAATCCCGACGAGCGAACCACGGCCACGAGGGCAAGTGGAAACACCCGAGAGAGATCGTGCCCGCACCGCTGGACGCGAAAGGATCTCGAAGGGACAAGCAACACGCCGCTGGGGGACGCGAAGGATCTCGAAGGGACAAGCAACAAGCCGCGGGGGACGCGGGGGATCTCGAAGGGACACGCAACAAGCCGCGGGGGACGCGGCGGATCTCGAAGGGACAGGCCGCGGGGGGGAGCAACAGGGACAATCATTCGGGGGGCCATCTGCCTCAGCTCGGAAGACGGAGGCCAGGCCTCGGCAGCGGGCACATCGCGCAGGAGCTTGGGGATGGCGAGGAGAGCCAGCACCTTGGCAGGAGCGCCGCAACTGAATGCAGCACGCCCACGCGGTACAGCTCTCCTCGCAATCCCCAAGCTCGGCGGTCCGCACCAGACACGTCGGCCAGGCCTCCAGCTTGCGAGCACAGGCAGCGGCCACCGCTGCCGTGACGTCGCGCCAAGCCGTTGGGCGCGTTGGGGCTGCCAGCACCTTGGCACGAGGGGAATCCTGTTAAGGCCCCACACCCGAGACCGCGGATAAGCAGCCCCAACGCGCCCAACGGCTTGGAGCGGGTCACGGCAGCGGTGGCCGGAATCGGGACGTCGCCGTTACGTAGCGCCAAGCCGTTGGGCGCGTTGGGGCTGCCAGCACCTTGGCACGAGGGGAATCCTGTTAAGGCCCCACGCCCGAGACCGCGGATAAGCAGCCCCAACGCGCCCAACGGCTTGGAGCGGGTGACGGGAAGGGATTCCGGCCACCGCCACCGGGACGTCGCGGCAAGCTGAGAGGCGCGCGTCGGCTGCCAGCACCTTGGAACGAGCGCGGCTTGTTAAGGCCCCACGCCCACGCCGCGGATAAGCAGCCCCAACGCGCCCAACGGCTTGGAGCGGGTCCGGGGACGGTGGCCGGAATCGTGACGTCGCGCCAAGCCGTTGGGCGCGTTGGGGCTGCCTATTGGTTGGCACGAGCGCTGGCAAATCAGAGTGCGTGCGCGCCCGCAGCCGCGGATAAGCAGCCCCAACGCGCCCAACGGCTTGGAGCGGGTCACAGGGACGGTGGCCGGAATCGGGTCGTCGCCGGCCGGAAAACGGGTCATCGATGGCGGCGTTACTTCGGGCCATGAGGCCCCCCACGTTAGTCCGAGTATAGCAGCAGCCCACAAATCCCCCGCGGCAGGCCTATGGGCGCCAGCCAGCGCGCCCCATGGCCAGTCAGGGGGCACCCCCTAAAGAGCTATAAGTGTTATTGCAGCTCTGGCAGGGGTAGACACTACTAGGTCCCAGCTGTCACCCCCCCTCTAAAAAATTCATTTCTTGGTATTTTGAGCTGAAATTTTGCACATAGGCTGGCAAAAATCCAATCCAACTTTATAAATTTTCCCAGATTTTTTCGAGGTCGGGAAGTATTTTATTTTATTTTCCTACCATTAAAAATCAAGGAAATACGCAAAAATAGGAACCGGCCCGGAATGACCCCAAATTTGGCTGGCAGCCTCACAAAAATATGGCTGATTTTACTGGATTGGTTTCATGTGGAACGCACGACGTTTTCTTGGCGGGATGCGAGAAAACCGGCAGCGCGCATGCGCGGCCAGCGACGTCGGGCTGGCCCCAGCAGCGCCTAGCCTCTCCCGCGCGGGGGGCAGGCAAGAGCGCAGCTGCCCCGGGCCCGAAGGCAGCCCCCCCGCGGGCAAGATAGCAAGCCAGCAGGGGCTGTCCGCGCTGCCGATATTTCCCACCGCTGGCATCGCTGCCGCTGCCACGGGCCCGAAGGCAGCCCCCCCGCGGGCAAGATAGCAAGCCAGCAGGGGCTGTCCGCGCTGCCGATATTTCCCACCGCTGGCATCGCTGCCGCTGCCCCGGGCCCGAAGGCAGCCCCCCCGCGGGCAAGATAGCAAGCCAGCAGGGGCTGTCCGCGCTGCCGATATTTCCCACCGCTGGCATCGCTGCCGCTGCCACGGGCCCGAAGGCAGCCCCCCCGCGGGCAAGATAGCAAGCCAGCAGGGGCTGTCCGCGCTGCCGATATTTCCCACCGCTGGCATCGCTGCCGCTGCCCCGGGCCCGAAGGCAGCCCCCCCGCGGGCAAGATAGCAAGCCAGCAGGGGCTGTCCGCGCTGCCGATATTTCCCACCGCTGGCATCGCTGCCGCTGCCACGGGCCCGAAGGCAGCCCCCCCGCGGGCAAGATAGCAAGCCAGCAGGGGCTGTCCGCGCTGCCGATATTTCCCACCGCTGGCATCGCTGCCGCTGCCACGGGCCCGAAGGCAGCCCCCCCGCGGGCAAGATAGCAAGCCAGCAGGGGCTGTCCGCGCTGCCGATATTTCCCACCGCTGGCATCGCTGCCGCTGCCACGGGCCCGAAGGCAGCCCCCCCGCGGCAAGATAGCAAGCCAGCAGGGGCTGTCCGCGCTGCCGATATTTCCCACCGCTGGCATCGCTGCCGCTGCCCCGGGCCCGAAGGCAGCCCCCCCGCGGGCAAGATAGCAAGCCAGCAGGGGCTGTCCGCGCTGCCGATATTTCCCACCGCTGGCATCGCTGCCGCTGCCACGGGCCCGAAGGCAGCCCCCCCGCGGGCAAGATAGCAAGCCAGCAGGGGCTGTCCGCGCTGCCGATATTTCCCACCGCTGGCATCGCTGCCGCTGCCCCGGGCCCGAAGGCAGCCCCCCCGCGGGCAAGATAGCAAGCCAGCAGGGGCTGTCCGCGCTGCCGATATTTCCCACCGCTGGCATCGCTGCCGCTGCCCGGGCCCGAAGGCAGCCCCCCCGCGGGCAAGATAGCAAGCCAGCAGGGGCTGTCCGCGCTGCCGATATTTCCCACCGCTGGCATCGCTGCCGCTGCCCCGGGCCCGAAGGCAGCCCCCCCGCGGGCAAGATAGCAAGCCAGCAGGGGCTGTCCGCGCTGCCGATATTTCCCACCGCTGGCATCGCTGCCGCTGCCCCGGGCCCGAAGGCAGCCCCCCCGCGGGCAAGATAGCAAGCCAGCAGGGGCTGTCCGCGCTGCCGATATTTCCCACCGCTGGCATCGCTGCCGCTGCCCCGGGCCCGAAGGCAGCCCCCCCGCGGGCAAGATAGCAAGCCAGCAGGGGCTGTCCGCGCTGCCGATATTTCCCACGCTGGCATCGCTGCCGCTGCCCGGGCCCGAAGGCAGCCCCCCCCGGGCAAGATAGCAAGCCAGCGGGGGCTGTCCGCGCTGCCGATATTTCCCACCGCTGGCATCGCTGCCGCTGCCCCGGGCCGAAGGCAGCCCCCCCGCGGGCAAGATAGCAAGCCAGCAGGGGCTGTCCCCGCGTCAGCCCCCGTTGCCGTGAGCCTACCCCCTAGACGAATTTTCCTGCCAGGCCTGGCCAGCCCAGCGTCCAGCCCGTGTTCGTCAACAAATCTGCGCTGCGATTTCCGCGACGGGCCTCCAGCGGCATTTACCGCGCTGCCGATTTTTCCCACTGTTGTTATCGCTGCCGCTGCCCCAGCGTGTGCCTAGCCTCTCCCGCGCGGGGGGCAGGCAAGAGCGCAGGGGGCCAGGGCCCGAAGGCAGCCCCCCGCGGGTAAGATAGCAAGGCAGCAGGGGCTGTCCCCGCGT
>JAQIZT010000020.1:22500-30000 GCA_029228515.1 Populus alba x Populus x berolinensis | reverse complement strand
GACTTCTCGCGCGACAGTCCGCCGCGGCGGCGAAACCACCCACGTCCGCCGCGATCCGAAACACTTCACCGGACAATTCAATCGGTAGAGCGACGGGCGGTGTGTACAAAGGGCAGGGAGACGTAGTCTAACCAGAGCTGAATGACTCGCGCTTACTAGGAATTCCATCGTTGAAAAGGAACCAACAATTGCAATGATCTAAACGCCTCCCATGGACGATGAACATTTCAAAGATTTACCTGAACTGGACGGCCTGTCGGCCAAAGGCCTATAGACTCAAGTTGAATACATCAGTGTAGCGCGCGTGCGGCACAGAACATCTAAAGGGCATCCACAGACCATTGTTATCGCCTCAAACTTCCTTTTTGGGCCCATGGGAAGGCCATAGTCCCTTCTAAGAAGCTTGGCCCGCGGCAGGGTTCACCACCGCATAGTCTATCAGTCTAGCAAGGCTGAGGTCCTCGTTTCCGTTAACGGAATTAACCAGACACAAATCGCTTCCAACCAACTAAGAACGGCCCTCATGCGACCACCACACCATTAGCGAATCAAGAAAGAGGCTCTCAGTCTCTGTCAATCCTTACTACTTGTCTGGACCTGGTAAGTTTCCCCGTGTTGACGTCAAATTAAGCCGCAGGCTCCACTCCTAGGTGGTGCCTCCTTCCGTCAATTCCATTAAGTTTACAGCCTTTGCGACCATACCTCCCCGCCACACACATTAGGGGGGGGGGGGGGGGGGGGCACCGCTCCCCCCCAGAACCACAAAAACTTTGATTACTCATAAGTGTGCTGGCGGAGTTCCTAGTAAAGCAACATCCGCCAATCCCTGGTCGACATCCGTTTTATGGTTGAGACTAGGACTGGTATCATGAATCGTCCTTCGAGCCCGCCAACTTTACGTTCTTGATTATATGAAAACAATCCTTGGCAAATGCTTTCGCAGTTGTTCGTACTTTCATACAAACCAAGAATTTTCACCCTCTGACTATGAAATACGAAATGCCCCCAAGACTGTCTCCTGTTATATCAATGACTACTAACCGATCCCGAAGGCCAACACAATAGGACTCGAAATCCTATGACTGTTATTCCCATGCTAATGTATCCAGATGCGTAGGCTTGCTTTGAGCAACTCTAATTTCTTCAAAGTAACAGCACCCGGGAGTGCACGACCCGGCCAGTTAAGGCCAGGAGCGCAATCGCCGGTAGAGGAGACGAGGCGACCGAGTCACACCTGAGGCGGACCCGGCCGACCCAACCCAAAGTCCAACTACGAGCTTTTTAACTGCAACAACTTAAACCTATACGCTAATTGGCAGCTGGAATTACCATTTGCGGCTGGCTGGCACTAGACTTGCCCTCCAATGGAAATCCCTCGTTAAGGGATTTAGATTGTACATCATTCCAATATACCAGACTCGAAGAGCCCGGTATGTGTTAATTCTATTAGTCACTAACCTCCCTGCGTGTCAGGATTGGGTAATTTGCGCGCCTGCTGCCTTCCTTGGATGTGGTAGCCGTTTCTCAGGCTCCCTCTCCGGAATCGAACCCTAATTCTCCGTAAAAGGCGGGTGGGGGGGGGGGGGGAAAATATATCTAATACAACCCCTCACCACCATGGAAAGCCTCTAATCCTAACATACGAAAGTTGATAGGGCAGAAATTTGAATCATGCGTCGCCAGCACGATGGCCGGGCGATCCGTCGAGAAGTTATCAGTGAATCATCAGAGCAACGGACAGAGCCCGCGTCGACCTTTTTTTCTAATAAATGCGTCCCTTCCAGAAGTCGGGGTTTGTTGCAAGTATTAAGCTCTAGAATTACTACGGTTCATCCGAGTAGCAAATACCATCAAACAAACTATAAACGAATTTAATGAGCCCATTCGAGCAGTTTTCACAGTCATGAATTAGTTCAGTACTTACACATGCATGGCTTAATCCTTTGATGTACAAGGGACATATGACTAACTGGCGGCAGGATCAACCAGGTAGCATTCGCTTGGCGACACCACGACCCGCACGAACCTCCCGACGCCGATGAGACGAGGGGCCGAGACGGGCAAGGAAGTCGTTCATTATCGAGCACGAGCGGCTCGAACGGGGACGGTCGCAGGGGCGGAGACCCCCGCGCCGGCATCGCTGTTCCGCATACCCCGAAACCACGAGCGACCGCGCGTGGGCCCCAGTTCGGCGGGATTCCGCTCGACTGGAACACTGTGCGCCGCTGCTAAGGTTCGCGCCACGCGCGAACCACGGGGAGGCGCCGCGGCGGAGAGGGACAAGCTTCACATTCAAATCTCCACAGAAGATGGGTACGCAGCAACAGGAACCCCACGCCCTCGCACGCAAGGCATCCCAAGGCCTTGGGCTGAGAGTGATGGGGGCAGCAGGACCGACAGTCTCGGTGGCAGACCAGCACGGATCCTGCCGACACCGGACAGCTCAATTACCGCTGCATGCGACTCTGCGTACACACCCCCCGACAACAATCCCGACGAGCGAACCAACGGCCACGAGGGCAAATGAAAACACCCGAGAGAGATCGTGCCCGCACCTACACCCCCACCCTGCCGGAAGGGAAACTCGAACCAAACTGAGCGACGCGAAAGGATCTCGAAGGGACAACCAACACGCCGCTGGGGGGACGCAGAAGAGATCTGCGAAGGGACAAGGCAACAAGACCGCGGGGGACGCGGGGCGATGCTCGAAGGGACACGCACCAAGCGCGCGGGGAACGACGCGGATCCTCGGAGGGACAGCGCCGGCCTGGGGGCGGGAAAGCAACAGGGACAATCATTCGGGGGGCCAATCGGCCTCAGCTCGGAAGCACGGAGGCCAGGCTTCGTCAGCGGGCACAATCGCGCAGATAGCTTGGGGATGGCGAGGAGAGCCAAGCACCTAGGCACGAGCGCAGCAACTGAATGCGGCACTGCCACCGCAAGCGGTTCACAGCCTCTCCTCGCAATCCCAACGCTCAGCTGTCCGCAACCAGACACGTCGGCCAGGCACTTCCAAGCTTGCGAGCACGAGGTCCTGAGGCCACCGCTGCCCCGTGACAGTCGCGCCCACGAGGGGGACAGCCGTTGGGCGCGCTTGGGCTGCCAGCACCTTGGCACGAGGGGAATCCTGTTAAGGCTCACCACACCCGAGACCGCGGATATAGCAGCCCCAACGCGGCCAACGTCTTGGAGCGGGTCACCGCAGGGCGTGGCCGGAATCAGGCAACGTCGCACGTTACGTAGCGCGCCAAGAGCGTCCGTTGGGAGCCGCAGTTGGGGCTAGCAGCACCGTTGGCCCACGAGGGGAATCCTGGTTGACTAGGCCCCACGCCCGAGACCGCGGATAAGCAGCCCCACCGCGCCCAACGGCTTGTGAGCGGGTGACGGCAAGGGATTACCGGCCACCGCCACCGGGACGTCACGCGGCAAAGCATAAGAGGGACCGAGCGTCAAGCTGCCAGCACCTTGGAAGCAGACGCGGCCTGTTAAGGCCCCAGCACGCCCACAGCCGCGGATAAGCAGCCCCAACAGCGCCAAACGGCTTGGAGCGACGGGTCCCGGGGACGGTGGCCGGAACAAAATCGTCGACGTCGCGCCCACGAGCCGTTGGGAACGCGGTTGGGGCTTAGCCTATTGGTTGGCACGAGCGCTGGCAAATCAGAGTGCGTGCGCGCGCCGGCAGGCCGGCGGATACGCCGCCCCAACGCGCCACACGAGCTTGGAGCTGGTCACAGGGACGGTGGCCGGAATCGGGTCGTCGCCGGCCGGAAAACGGGTCATCGATGGCGGCGTTACTTCGGGCCATGAGGCCCCCCACGTTAGTCCGAGTATAGCAGCAGCCCACAAATCCCCCGCGGCAGGCCTATGGGCGCCAGCCAGCGCGCCCCATGGCCAGTCAGGGGGCACCCCCCTAAAGAGCTATAAGTGTTATTGCAGCTCTGGCAGGGGTAGACACTACTAGGTCCCAGCTGTCACCCCCCCTCTAAAAAATTCATTTCTTGGTATTTTGAGCTGAAATTTTGCACATAGGCTGGCAAAAATCCAATCCAACTTTATAAATTTTCCCAGATTTTTTCGAGGTCGGGAAGTATTTTATTTTATTTTCCTACCATTAAAAATCAAGGAAATACGCAAAAATAGGAACCGGCCCGGAATGACCCCAAATTTGGCTGGCAGCCTCACAAAAATATGGCTGATTTTACTGGATTGGTTTCATGTGGAACGCACGACGTTTTCTTGGCGGGATGCGAGAAAACCGGCAGCGCGCATGCGCGGCCAGCGACGTCGGGCTGGCCCCAGCAGCGCCTAGCCTCTCCCGCGCGGGGGGCAGGCAAGAGCGCAGCTGCCCCGGGCCCGAAGGCAGCCCCCCGCGGGCAAGATAGCAAGCCAGCAGGGGCTGTCCGCGCTGCCGATATTTCCCACCGCTGGCATCGCTGCCGCTGCCACGGGCCCGAAGGCAGCCCCCCCGCGGGCAAGATAGCAAGCCAGCAGGGGCTGTCCGCGCTGCCGATATTTCCCACCGCTGGCATCGCTGCCGCTGCCCCGGGCCCGAAGGCAGCCCCCCCGCGGGCAAGATAGCAAGCCAGCAGGGGCTGTCCGCGCTGCCGATATTTCCCACCGCTGGCATCGCTGCCGCTGCCACGGGCCCGAAGGCAGCCCCCCCGCGGGCAAGATAGCAAGCCAGCAGGGGCTGTCCGCGCTGCCGATATTTTGGCATCGCTGCCGCTCCGAAGGCAGCCCCCCCCGGGCTGCTGTCCGCGCTGCCGATTTTCCCACCGCTGGCATCGCTGCCGCTGCCCGGGCCCGAAGGCAGCCCCCCCGCGGGCAAGACAGCAAGCCAGCGGGGGCTGTCCGCGCTGCCGATATTTTGGCATCGCTGCCGCTCCGAAGGCAGCCCCCGCGGGCAAGATAGCAAGCCAGCAGGGGCTGTCCGCGCTGCCGATATTTCCCACCGCTGGCATCGCTGCCGCTGCCCGGGCCCGAAGGCAGCCCCCCCGCGGGCAAGATAGCAAGCCAGCAGGGGCTGTCCGCGCTGCCGATTTTTCCCACTGCTGGCATCGCTGCCGCTGCCCCGGGCCCGAAGGCAGCCCCCCGCGGGCAAGATAGCAAGCCAGCAGGGGCTGTCCCCGCGTCAGCCCCGTTGCCGTGAGCCTACCCCCTAGACGAATTTTCCTGCCAGGCCTGGCCAGCCCCAGCGTCCAGCCCGTGTTCGTCAACAAATCTGCGCTGCCGATTTTCCGCGACGGGCCTCCAGCGGCATTTACCGCGCTGCCGATTTTTCCCACTGTTGTTATCGCTGCCGCTGCCCCAGCGTGTGCCTAGCCTCACCGCGCGGGGGGCAGGCAAGAGCGCAGGGGGCCAGGGCCCGAAGGCAGCCCCCCCGCGGGTAAGATAGCAAGGCAGCAGGGGCTGTCCCCGCGTCAGCCCCCGTTGCGCAGCGCGGCAGGGGAACCACTTGCGCGCGCGCGCGCGCGCCCAATCGCCCAAGAGCCCAAGGGCCCCAAGGCCCCAGGCCCTCAGGCCCCAGGCCCCCAGGCCCCAGCGCCCAGGCCCCAGCGCCCCAGCGCCCCAGCGCCCAGCGCGGGCGCGGGCGGGCGGGCGCGCGCGCGGCGCGCGCGCGTGTGATTTTTATAGGGCGGTGGTCGGAATCGGGTCGTCGCCGGCGGAAAACGGGTCATCGATGGCGGCGTTACTTCGGGCCGTGAGGCCCCCCACGTTAGTCCGAGCGTAGCAGCAGCCCCCGCGGCAGGCCTATGGGCGCCAGCCAGCGCGCCCCATGGCCACCCCCTAAAGAGCTATAAGTGTTATTGCAGCTCTGGCAGGGGTAGACACTACTAGGTCCCAGCTGTCACCCCCCCTCTAAAAAATTCATTTCTTGGTATTTTGAGCTGAAATTTTGCACATAGGTTGGCAAAAATCCAATCCACCTTTATAAATTTTCCCAGATTTTTTCGAGGTCGGGAAGTATTTTTTTTTATTTTCCTACCATTGAAAATCAAGGAAATACGCAAAAATAGGAACCGGCCCGGAATGACCCCAAATTCGGCTGGCAGCCTCACAAAAATATGGCTGATTTTACTGGATTGGTTTCACGTGGAAAGCACGACGTTTTCTTGGCGGGATGCGGGAAAACCGGCAGCGCGCATGCGCGGCCAGCGGAGGAGCCCCGGGAAAACTCTTGCTTTCACGGTCTTGGCCTCCCCTCACCACCATGGCAGGCCTCTAATCCCCCCATCAGCAGTTGTAGCCGATAGGGCAGTGATTTGAACGACGCCGCCGGGTAATCGCACCCGGCCGACGCGGGGAGGAAGAGATCTCTTCTTCCAAGATAGCGAACAACACATCGGGAGTTATGTTGATAGGGCAGAGAATTGAATGACTCGTTGCGGGCAGCCAGCTGATAGGGCCTCCAGCTGCACAAATCCGCGCTGCCGATTTTTCCGACGTTGCCGATTTGTCTGAACAGCCCCTCGTTCGTCCGCGCTGCCGATTCCAACACTGCCTGCTGTGTCTGAACAGCCCCTGTTTCGTCAGCGCGTCCCCTCGACGAATTTTCCTGCCTGGCCTGGACAGCCCAGCGTCCAGCCCGTGTTCGTCACCAAATCTGCGCTGCCGATTTTCCCCGACGGGCCTCCAGCTGCACAAATCCGCGCTGCCGATTTTTCCCACTGTTGGCATCGCTGCCGCTGCCCCTGCCCCAGCGTGTGCCTAGGCCCCCAGTCGTTTTCGTCACGCCTAGGACTATAAACAGTCCGGACTCATCGCCAGCACCGGCTGCCGATTCTGCCGACTTCGCCGATTTCGTCGGCGCTGCCGATTCCAGCACTGCCCGCTGTGTCTGAACAGCCCCTGCTTCGTCAGCGCATCCCCTTGACGAATTTTCCTGCCTGGCCTGGACAGCCCAGCGTCCAGCCCATGTTCGTCAAAAAATCTGCGCTGCCGATTTTTCCCACTGTGGGCATCGCTGCCACTGCCCCAGCGTGTGCCTAGGCCCCCAGTCGTTTTCGTCACGCCTAGGACTATAAACGTCCAGACTCATCGCCAGCACCGGCTGCCGATTCTGCCGACTTTGCCGATTTCGTCGGCGCTGCCGATTCCAGCACTGCCCGCTGTGTCTGAACAGCCCCTGCTTCGTCAGCGCATCCCCTTGACGAATTTTCCTGCCTGGCCTGGACAGCCCAGCGTCCAGCCCATGTTCGTCAAAAAATCTGCGCTGCCGATTTTTCCCGCTGTGGGCATCGCTGCCGCTGCCCCAGCGCGTGCCTAGGCCCCCAGTCTTTTTCGTCACGCCTAGGACTATAAACAGTCCAGACTCATCGCCAGCACCGGCTGCCGATTCTGCCGACTTTGCCGATTTCGTCGGCGCTGCCGATTCCAGCACTGCCCGCTGTGTCTGAACAGCCCCTGCTTCGTCAGCGCATCCCCTTGACGAATTTTCCTGCCTGGCCTGGACAGCCCAGCGTCCAGCCCATGTTCGTCAAAAAATCTGCGCTGCCGATT
>JAQIZT010000020.1:10000-12500 GCA_029228515.1 Populus alba x Populus x berolinensis | reverse complement strand
GGGGGCAGGCAAGAGCGCGGGGGGCCAGGGGCACGAAAGGCCAGGCCCCCCGCGGGGGGTAAGATAGCAAGGCAGCAGGGGCTGTTTCCCCGCGTCAGCCCCGTTTGCGCTAGCGCGGCAGGTGGAACCACTGCAACCGCGCGCTTGCGGGCGCCAAATCGCCCAAGAGCCCAAGGGGCCCCAAGGGCCCCCGGCCCTCAGGCCTCCTGGCCCCCAGGCCCCCAGCGGGACCAAGGCACCAGCGCCCCAGCGGCCCCACGCCCAGCGGACGGGCGCGGCGGCTGGTTCGGGCGCGCGCTGCGCGCGCGCGTGTGATTTTTATAGGGCGGTGGTCGGAATCGGGTCGTCGCCGGCCGGGAAAAACGGGGTCCATCGATGGCGGGCGGTACTTCGACGGCCGTGAGGCCCCCCACGTTAGTCGTGGCGTAGCAGCAGCCCCCGCGCGGCAGGCCTATGGGCGCCTGCCAGCGCGCCCCATGGCCACCCCCCTAAAGGTCCTAAAGGAGCTATAAGTGGTTATTGCAGGAAGCTCTGGCTGGGTAGACACTTTCTTGGTCCCAGCTGTCACCCCCCCTCTAAAAAATTCATTTCTTGGTATTTTGAGCTGAAATTTTGCACTTTAGGTTGGCAAAAAATCCAATCCACCTTTATAAATTTTCCAGGATTTTTTCGAGGTCGGGAAGTATTTTTTTTTTATTTTCCTACCATTGAAAATCAAGGGATATACGCAAAAAAAATAGGAACCGGCCCGGAATGACCCACAAAATCGGCTGTGGCCATCCTCACAAAAATATGGCTGATTTTACTGGATTGGATTCACGTGGAAAGCACGACGTTTTTCTTGGCGGGGATTGCGGGTACTCCGTACAAACAGGCAGCTGGGCGCATGAGCGGCCACGGGAGGAGCCCCGGGTAATCTCATTGCTTTCACGGTTTCTTGGCCTTCCCCTCAACACCATGGCAGGCCTCTAATCCCCCCATCAGCAGGTGTTAGCCGATTAGGGCAGTTAATTTAAGTGTTTTGAACGACGCCGCCGGGTAATCGCACCCGGCCCAGACGCGGGGAGGTAGATGGTTTCTCTTCTTCCAAGATAGCCGAACAAAAAACACCTATCGGGAGTTATGTTGATTTAGGGCAGGAAGAGAATTGAATGACTCGTTTGCGGGCAGCCAGCTGATTTGGGCCTCAAGCTGCTCCAAAATCCGCGCTGCCGATTTTTACGGACGTTGCCGATTTGTCTGAACAAGCCCCGCGTTCGTCCGCGCTGCCGATTCCAACACTGCCTGCTGTGTTCTGAACAGCCCCTGTTTCGTCAGCGAGTCCCCTCGACGAATTTTCCTGCCTGGCCTGGACAGCCCAGCGTCCAGCCCGTGTTTCCGTCACCAAATTTGCGCTGCCGATTTTCCCCGACGGGGCCTCCAGCTGCACAAATCCGCGCGGGCCGATTTTTCCCACTGTTGGCATCGCTGCCGCTGCCCCTGCCCCAGCGTGTGCCTAGGCCCCCAGTCGTTTTCTCCGTCACGCTGTAGGGACTTTAAACAGTCCGGGACCTCATCGCCAGCAACCGGTGGCCGATTCTGCCGACTTCGCCGATTTCGTCGGCGCTGCCGATTCCAGCACTGCCCGCTGTGTCTGAACAGCCCCTGCTTCGTCAGCGCATCCCCTTGACGAATTTTCCTGCCTGGCCTGGATCAGCCCAGCGTCCAGCCCATGTTCGTCAAAAAATCTGCGCTGCCGATCTTTCCCGCTAAGTGAGCATCGCTGCCGCTTGCCCCAGCGCGTGCCTCAGGCCCCCAGTATTTTTCGTCACGCCTAGGACTATAACAGTCCAGACTAATCGCCTCAGCACCGGATGCCGATTTCTGCCGACTTTGCCGATTTCGTCGGCGCTGCCGATTCCAGCACTGCCCGCTGTGTATCTGGAACAGCCCCTGCTTCGTCAGCGCCTACCCTTGACGAATTTTCTATGCCTGGCCTGGACAGCCCAGGCGTTCCAGCCCATGTTCGTCAAAAAATCTGCGCTGCCGATTTTTTTTTTCCCGCGGAGGGGCATCGCTGACGCTTGCCCCCAGCGCGTGCCCTTAGGCCCCCAGTCTTTTTCGTCACGCCTAGGACTATAAACAGACCAGACTCATTCGCCAGCACCGGCTGCCGATATTCTGCCGACTTTGCCGATTTCGTCGGCGCTGCCGATTCCCAAGCACTGACCGCTGTGTCTGAAACAGCCCCTGCTTCGTCAGCGCTCTCCCCTTTGACGAATTTTCCTGCCTGGCCTGGACAGGCCCTAGCGTTCAGCCCATGTTCTGTCAAAAAATCTGCGCTTCGCCGATTTTTCCCGCTGTGGGCATCGCTGCCGCTGCCCCAGCGCGTGCCTAGGCCCCCCCAGTTTCTTTTTCGTCACGCCTAGGACTATAAACAGTCCGGACTCATCGCCAGCACCGGCTGCCGATTCTGCCGACTTCAGCCGATTTCGTCGGCGCTGCCGAGTCCAGCACTGCC
>JAQIZT010000020.1:0-2500 GCA_029228515.1 Populus alba x Populus x berolinensis | reverse complement strand
AGCAACGGGGACAATCATTCTGGGGGGCCATCTGCTTCAGCTCGGAAGACGGAGGCCAGGCCTCGGCAGCGCGGCACATCAGCGCAGGAGCTTGGGGATGGCGAGGAGAGCCAGCACCTTGGCACGAGCGCAGCAACTGAATGCAGCACGCCCACGCGGTACAGCTCTCCTCGCAATCCCCAAGCTCGGCGGTCCGCACCAGACACGTCGGGCCAGGCCTCCAGCTTGCGAGCACAGGCAGCGGCCACCGTGCTGCCGTGACGTCACGCCAAGCCGTTGGGCGCGTTTGGGGCTGCCAGCACCTTGGCACGAGGGGAATCCTGTTAAGGCCCCACACCCGAGACAGCGGATAAGCAGCCCCCAACGCGCCCAACGGCTTGGAGCGGGTCACGGCAAAGCTGTAGGCCGGAATTCGGGACGTCGCCGTTACGTAGCGCCAAGCCGTTGGGCGCCGTTGGGGCTGCCAGCACCTTGGGCACGAGGGGAATCCTGTTAAGGCCCCACGCCCGAGACCGCGGATAAGCAGCCCCAACGACGCCCCAACGGCTTGGAGCGGGGGTGACGGGAAGGGATTCCGGCCACCGACACCGTGACGTCGCGGCAAGCTGAGAGGCGCGTTCGGCTGCCAGAACCTTGGAACGAGCGCGGCTTGTTAAGGCCCCACGCCCACACTGCGGATAAGCAGCCCCAACGCGCGCCAACGGCTTGGAGCGGGTCCCGGGGACGGTGGCGGAAATCGTGACGTCGCGCCAAGCCGTTGGGCGCGTTGGGGCTGCCTATTGGTTGGCACCGAAGCGCTGGCAAATCAGAGTGCGTGCGCGCCCGCCAGACCGCGGATAAGCAGCCCCAACCAGCGCCCAACGGCATGGAAGCGGGTCACAGGGACGGTGGCCGGAATCGGGTCGTCGCCGGCCGGAAAACGGGTCATCGATGGCGGCAGTTACTTCGGGCCATGAGGCCCCACACGTTAGTCCGGAGTATAGCAGCAGCCCACAAATCCCCCGCGGCAGGCCTATGGGGCGCCAGCCAGCGCGCCCCATGGCCAGTCAGGGGGCACCCCCCTAAAGAGCTATAAGTGTTATTGCAGCTCTGGCAGGGGTAGACACTACTAGGTCCCAGCTGTCACCCCCCTCTAAAAAATTCATTTCTCGGTATTTTGAGCTGAAATTTTGCACATAGGCTGGCAAAAATACAATCCAACTTTATAAATTTTCCCAGATATTTTCGAGGTCGGGAAGTATTTTATTTTATTTTCCTACCATTAAAACTCAAGGAAATACGCAAAAATAGGAACCGGCCCGGAATGACCCCAAATTTGGCTGGCAGCCTCACAAAAAATTATGGCTGATTTTACTGGATTGGTTTCATGTGGAACGCACGACGTATGTTTCTTGGCGGGATGCGAGAAAAACCTGGCAGCGCGCATGCGCGGCTCCAGCGACGTCGGGCTGGCCCCAGCCAGCGCCTAGCCTCTCCGCGCCGGGGGCAGGCAAGAGCGCAGCAGCCCCGGGCCGTAAGGCAGCCCCCCCGCGGGCAAGAGAGCAAGCCAGCAGGGGCTGTCCGCGCTGCCGATATTTCCCCACTGCTGGCATCGCTGCCGCTGCCACGGGCCCGAAGGGCAGCCCCCCGCGGGCAAGATAGCAAGCCTAGCATGGGGTGTTCCGGCGCTGCCGATATTTCCCACCGCTGGCTTCAGGAGGCTGTCCGCGCTGCCCGTTATTCACCGGCTGGCATCGCTGCCGCTGCCGCGGCCCGAAGGCAGCCCCCCCGCGGCCAAGATAGCAAGCCAGCAGGGGTTGTGGTGTCCCCAGGCGCTGCGATATTTCCCACCGCTGGTCATCGCTGCCCGCTGCCACGGGCCCGAAGGCAGCCCCCCCGCGGGCAAGATAGCAAGCCAGCAGGGGCTGTCCGCGCTGCCGATTATTTCCCCAACGCTGGCATCGCTGCCGATGCACCCGGGCCCGAAGGCAAGCCCCCCGCGGGGGCAAGATAGAAGCCAGCAGGGGCTGTCCGCGCTGCCGATTTTTCCCACCGCTGGCATCGCTGCCGCTGCCACGGGCCCGAAGGCAGCCCCCCCACGGGCAAGATAGCAAGCCAGCAGGGGCTGTCCGCGCTGCCGTTATTTCCCACCGCTGGCATCGCTGCCGCTGCCACCGGGCCCGAAGGCAGCCCCCCCGCGGGCAAGACAGCAAGCCAGCGGGGGCTGTCCGCGCTGCCGATTTTTCCACTGCTGGCATCGCTGCCGCTGCCCCGGGCCCGAAGGCAGCCCCCCCGCGGGCAAGACAGCAAGCCAGCAGGGGCTGTCCGCGCTGCCGATATTTCACCACGCTTGGCATCGCTGCCGCTGCCCCGGGCCCGAAGGCAGCCCCCCCCGCGGGCAACGACAGCAAGCCAGCAGGGGCTGTCCGCGCTGCCGATATTTCCCACCGCTGCCTCGCTGCCGCTGCCCCGGGGCCCGAAGGCAGCCACCCCGCGGGCATAGATAGCAAGCCAGCAGGGG
>CM055364.1:21950743-21953243 GCA_029228515.1 Populus alba x Populus x berolinensis | reverse complement strand
CGCAGGGGCCCCGGGCCCGAAGGCAGCCCCCCCGCGCGGCCAAGACAGCATCAGCCAGCGGGTGGCTGTCCGCGCTGCCGATTTTTCCCACTGCTTGGCATCGCTGCCCGATGCCCAGGGCCCGAAGGCAGCCCCCCCGCGGGGGCACGACAGCAAGCCAGCGGGGGCTGTCCGCGCTGCCGATTTTTCCACTGCTGGCATCGCTTGCCCCGCTGCCCCGGGCCCGAAGGCAGCCCCCCCCGCGGGCAAGGACAGCAAGCCAGCGGGGGTTGTCCGCGCTGCCGATTTTTTTTCCACTGCTGGCATCGCTGCCGCTTGCCCCGGGCCCGAAGGCAGCCCCCCCGCGGGCAAGACAGCAAGCCAGCGGGAGGCTGTCCGCGTTTTGACGAATTTTTCCACTGCTGGCATCGCTTGCCGCTGCACCGAGGCCCGAGAAGGCAGCCCCCCCGCGGGCACGACAGCAAGCCAGCGGGAGGCTCGTCCGCACACGCTGCCGATTTTTCCCACTGCTGGCATCGCTGCCGCTGCCCGGGGCCCGAAGGCAGCCCCCCCGCGAGGCACGACAGCAAGCCAGCGGGGTGTTGTCCGCGCTGCCGATTTTTCCCACTGCTGCGCATCGCTGCCGCTGCCCCGGGCCCGATGGCAGCCCCCCCGCGGGGAAGACAGCAAGCCAGCGGGGGCTGTTCGCGCTGCGCGATTTTTTTCCCACTGCTGGCATCGCTGTCCGCTGCCCCGGGGGCCGAAAGGCAGGCCCCCCCGCGGGCACGACAGCAAGCCAGCGGGGAGATGTCCGCGCTGCCGATTTTTCCCACTGCTGGCATCGCTGCCGCTGCCCCGGGCCCGAAGGCAGCCCCCCTGGCGCGGGCACGACAGCAAGACAGCGGGGGCTGTCCGCGCTGCCGATTTTTTCCACTGCTGGCACATCGCTGCCGCTTGCCCCCGGGCCCGAAGGCAGCCCCCCCGCGGGGCAAGACAAGCAAGCCAGCGGTGGGCTGTCCGCGCTTGCCGATTTTTCCCACTGCTGGCATCGGCTGCCGCTGCACCGGGCCCTGAAGGCAGCCCCACCGCGGGCACGACAGCAAGCCAGCGGGGGCTGTCCGCTCGCTGCCGATTTTTTCCCTCTGCTGGCATCGCCTGCCGCTTTGCCCCGGGCCCGAAGGAAGCCCCCCCCGCTGGGCACGACAGCAAGCCAGCGGGGGCTAGTCAGCGCTGCCGATTTTTCCCTCTGCTGAGATCGCTGCCGCAGAGTGTGCGTTAGGCCTCTCCCGCGCGGGGGGCAGGCAAGAGCGCAGGGGGGCAAGTCCCGAAGGGCAGCCCCCCCTGGCGGGTATACGATAGCCAAGCCAGCAGGGGCTTGTCCCCGCGTCAGCCCCCGTTGCGCAGCGCGGCATGGAAATCATTCTGCCGCTCGCGCGCGCGCGCCCAATCGCCCAAGAAGCCCAAGGGCCCCAGGGCCCCTCAGGCCCCAGCGCCCCTAAAGCGCCAAGCGCAGACGCGGGCGCCGGGGCTGGCGGGCTGGGGCTTGCTGCGCCTTGCTGCGCGTGATTTTTTTTAGGGCGGTGGGTCGGAAATATCGGGTCTGTCGCGGGCGGAAAAACGGTTCATCGATGGCGGCGTTACTGCGTGGCCGTGAGGGCCCCCCAAGTGTGTAGCAGCAGCTCGCAAATCCCCCGCGGCAGGCCTATGGGCGCCAAGCCAGCTGGCGCCCCATGGGCCAGGCGGGGGGCCACCCCCCTAGAAGAGCTATCAGTGTTATTGCAGCTTTGGCAGGGGCAGACACTACCTAGGTCCCTGCTGTACACCCCCCCTCTAAAAAATTCATTTCTTGGTATTTTGAGCTGAAAAATTTTGCACATTGGTTGGCAAAAATCCAATCCACCTTTATAATTTTTCCAGGATTTTTTCGAGGTGGGGAAGTATTTTTTTTTTTATTTTCCTACCATTAAAAATCTAAGGAAATACGCAAAAATAGGAACCGGCCCGGAATGACCCCAAATTCGGCTGGCTGCCTCACAAAAAATTATGGCTGATTTTTACTGGATTGATTTCTCGTGGAAAGCATGACGTCTAATTCTTGGCGGGATGCGCGGCAAAAACCGGCAGCGCGCATGCCGCGGGCCACCGGAGGAGGCCCGGGGAAAAACTCTTGCTTTCACGGTATTGGCCTCCCATCACCACCATGGCCGGCCCTCTAATCCCCCCCATCTGCAGTTGTGGCCGATAGGGCAGTGATTTGAACGACGCCGCCGGGTAATCGCACCCGGCCGACGCGGGGAGGAAGAGATCTCTTCTTCCAAGATAGCGAACAACACATGGGGGAGGTTATGTTGATAGGGCGGAGAATTGAATGACTCGTTGCGGGCAGCCTAGCTGATAGGGCCTCCAGACTGCACAAATCCGCGCTGCCGATTTTTTCCGGTCGTTTCCGATTTTGGTCTGAACAGCCCCTCGTTCGTCCGCGCTGCTCGATTCCAACACTGCCTGCTGTGTCCTGAACTGC
>CM055364.1:21938243-21940743 GCA_029228515.1 Populus alba x Populus x berolinensis | reverse complement strand
CCCCGCGGGCACGACAGCAAGCCAGCGGGGGCTGTCCGCGCTGCCGATTTTTCCCACTGCTGGCATCGCTGCCGCTGCCCCGGGCCCGAAGGCAGCCCCCCCGCGGGCACGACAGCAAGCCAGCGGGGGCTTGTCCGCGCTGCCGATTTTTCCCACTGCTGGCATCGCTGCCGCTGCTCCCGGGCCCGAAGGCAGCCCCCCCGCGGGCACGACAGCAAGCCAGCGGGGGCTGTCCGCGCTGCCGATTTTTCCCACTGCTGGCATCGCATGCCGCTTGCCCCGGGCCCGAAGGCAGCCCCCCGCGGGCACGACTAGCAATGCCAGCGGGGGCTGTCGGCGCTGCCGATTTTTCCCACTGCTGGCATCGCTGCCGACTGCCCCGGGCCCGAAGGCAGCCCCCCGCGGGCACGACAAGCATGCCAGGCGGGGGCTGTCCGTCGCTGCCGATTTTTCCCACTGCTGGCATCGCTGCCGCTGCCCCGGTAGCCCGAAGGCAGCCCCCCCGCGGGCAAGACAGCAAGCCAGCGGGGGCTGTCCGCGCTGCCGATTTTTCCCACTGCTGGCATCGCTGCCGCTGCCCCGGGCCCGATAGGCAGCCCCCCGCGTGGCACGACAGCAAGCCAGCGGGGGCTGTCCGCGCTGCCGATTTTTCCCACTGCTGGCATCGCTGCCGCTGCCCCGGGACCGAAGGCAGCCCCCCCGCGGGCACGACAGCAAGCCAGCGGGGGCTGTCCGCGCTGCCGATTTTTCCCACTGCTGGCATCGCTGCCGCAGAGTGTGCGTAGCCTCTCACCTGCGCGGGGGGCAGGCAAGAGCGCAGGGGGGCAAGGCCCGAATTGGCAGCCCCCCCATGCGGGTAAGATAGCCAGCCAGCAGGGGCTGTTCCCGCGTCAGCCCCCGTTGCGCAGCGCGGCATGGAAATCATTGCCGCGCGCGCGCGCGCCCAATCGCCCAAGAGGCCAAGGGCCCCCAAGGGCCCCAGGCCCTCAGGCCCCAGCGCTCCCAGCGCCAAGCGCAGACAGCGGGCGGGCGCAGGTGCGCGCGAAGTGCGCGCGTGTGATTTTTATAGGGCGGTGGTCGGAGTCGGGTCGTCGTCCGGCCGGAAAACGGGTTCATCGATGGCGGCGTTACTTTCGGGCCGTGAGGCCCCCCACTTGTGTGTAGCAGCAGCTCGCAAATCCCCCGCGGCAGGCCTATGGGCGCCAGCCACGCGCGCCCCCATGGCCAGTCGGGGGGCACCCCCTAAAGAGCTATAAAGTGTTATTGCAGCTCTGGCAGGGGCAGACACTACTAGGTCCCAGCTGTTCACCCCCCTCTAAAAAATTCATTTCTTGGTATTTTGAGCTGAAATTTTGCACATAGGTTGGCAAAAATCCAATCCACCTTTATAAATTTTCCCAGATTTTTTCGAGGTCGGGAAGTATTTTTTTTTATTTTTCCTACCATTAAAAATCAAGGAAATACGCAAAAATAGGAACCGGCCCGGGAATGACCCCAAATTCGGCTGGCAGCCTCCACAAAAATATGGCTGTATTTTACTGGATTGATTTCACGTGGAAAGCATGACGTTTTCTTGGCGGGATGCGGGAAAACCGGCACGCGCGCATGCCATGCGGCCACCGGAGGAGCCCCGGGAAAACTCTTGCTTTCACGGTCTTGGCCTCCCCTCACCACCATGGCCGGCCTCTAATCCCCCCCATCAGCAGTGGTGGCCGATAGGGCAGTGATTTGAACGTCGCCGCCGGGTAATCGCACCGGCCGAACGCGGGGAGGAAGAGATCTCTTCTTCCAAGATAGCGAACAACACATCGGGAGTTATGTTGATAGGGCAGAGAATTGAATGACTCGTTGAGGGCAGCCGAGCTGATAGGGCCTCCAGCTGCACAAATCCGCGCTGCCGATTTTTCCGACGTTGCCGATTTGTCTGAACAGCCCCTCGTTCGTCCGCGCTGCCGATTCCAACACTGCCTGCTGTGTCTGAACAGCCCCTGTTTCGTCAGCGCGTCCCCTTGACGAATTTTCCTGCCTGGCACTCGACAGCCCAGCGTCCAGCCCGTGTTCGTCAACAGAGTCTGCGCTGCCGATTTTCCCCGACGGGCCTCCAGCTGCGGATCTCCGCGCTGCCGATTTTGTCCCACTGTTGGCATCGCTGCCGCTGCCTAGGCCCCCAGTCTTTTTCGTCACGCCTAGGACTATAAACAGTCCAGACTCATCGCCAGCACCGGCTGCCGATTCTGCCGATCTTCTCCCATTTCGTCGGTCGCTGCCGATTCCAACACTGCCCGCTGTGTCTGAACAGCCCCTGCTTCGTCAGCGCATCCCCTTGACGATTTTTCCTGCCTGGCCTGGACAGCCCAGCGTCCAGCCCATGTTCGTCAAAAAATCTTCGCGCTGCCGATTTTTCCCACTGTTGGCATAGCTGCCACTGCCCCAGTGTGTGTGTCTAGGCCCCCAGTCGTTTCCGTCAAGCCTGGGACTATAAATCGTCCGGACTCATCGC
>CM055364.1:21910189-21935643 GCA_029228515.1 Populus alba x Populus x berolinensis | reverse complement strand
TCCGACTTCGATGCCCCGGTTGCCGAAATTCAGTTGCCTTTGAATTTCGGGCGTGATCCTCCTTGTGCATGTATGTTGCCTTCTGGCCTAGTTGTTCTAACATCTGACTTTCTTCCGCAACGGACGAAACGCTTATGACTTGGGATTAGTTTTTGCCGGCATGTTCCGATCTTCGATCTGCCTGTTTTGCCAAAAAATTCTAGTTTGCCTTGGTAAAATTCTCGGGGTCTGATCCCTTCTTGAGCATGTATGCTTCTGTACTTGTTTACATCAGACTTTCTTCCGCAACGGCGAAACGCTTTGACTCAGTGTGATTCGCGCCATTCCTGACTTCGACGCCTGTTTTGCCGAAATTCAGTTGCCTTTGAATTTCGGGTGATCCCTCTTGTGCATGTAAGCTTCATGCTACTTGTTCTACATCAGACTTTCTTCCGCAAATGGCGAAAAGCTTGACTCGGTGAGTGTTCGCGGCATTCCGACTTCGATGCCCGGTTGCAGAACTTCAGTTGCCTTTGAAGTTCGGGTGATCCATCTTGAGCTTGTATGATTCTGCTACTTGTTCTACATCAGACTTTCTTCCGCAATACGGTGAAACGCTTTGACTCGGTGAGTTTCGCGGCATTCCGACTTCGATGCCCCGGTTGCCGAAATTCAGTTGCCTTTGAATTTCGGGTGATCCCTCTTGAGCATGTATGCTTCTGCTACTTGTTCTACATCAGACTTTCTTCCGCATAAGGCGAAACGCTTTGACTCGGTGAGTTTCGCGGCATTCCGACTTCGATGCCCGGTTGCTGAAATTCAGTTGCCTTTGAATTTCGGGTGATCCCTCTTGAGCATGTATGCTTCTGCTACTTGTTCTACATCAGACTTTCTTCCGCAAACGGCGAAACGCTTTGACTCGTTGAGTTTCGCGGCATTCCGTTCGATGCCCCGGTTGCCGAAATTCAGTTGCCTTTGAATTTCGGGTGATCCTCTTGAGCATGTATGCTTCTGCTACTTGTTCTACAATCAGACTTTCTTCCGCAAAGGCGAAACGCTTTGAGTCGGTTAGTTTCGCTGCATTCCGACTTCGATGCTCCGGTTGCCGAAATTCAGTTGCCTTTGAATTTCGGGTGATCCCTCTTCACCATGTATGCTTCTGATACTTGTTCTACATCAGACTTTCTTCCGAAAACGGCAAAACTCTTTGACTCGGTGAGTTTCGCGGCATTCCGACTTCGATGCCCCGGTTGCCGAAATTCGGTTGCCCATGAATTTCGGGTGATCCCTCTTGAGCATGTATGCTTCTGCTACTTGTACTACATCAGACTTCTTCGCAAACGGCGAAACGCTTTGCCTCGGTGAGTTTCGTGGCATTCCGACTTCGATGCCCGGTTGCCGAAATTCAGTTGCCTTTGAATTTCGGGTGATCCCTCTTGAGCATGTATGCTTCTGCTACATGTTCTACATCATACTTTCTCCGCAAACGGCGAAACGCTTTGACTCGGTGAGTTTCGCGGCATTCCGACTTCGATTCCCGTTTTGCCGAAATGCAAGTTGCCTTTGAATTTCGAGTGATCCCTCTTGAGCATGTATGCTTCTGCTACTTGTTCTACATCATACTTTCTTCCGCAAACCCGAAACGCTTTGACTCGGTGAGTTTCGCGGCATTCCGACTTCGATGCCCCGGTTGCCGAAATTCAGTTGCCTTTGAATTTCGGGTGATCCCTCTTGAGCATGTATGGCTTCTGCTACTTGTTCTACATAAGACTTTCTTCCGCAAAGGCGAAACGCTTGACTCGGTGAGTTTCGCGCATTCCGACTTCGATGCCCTGTTTGCCGAAATTCAGTTGCCTTTGAATTTCGGGTGATCCCTCTTGAGCATGTATGCTTCTGCTACTTGTTCTACATCAGACTTTCTTCCCAAACGGCGAAACGCTTTGACTCGGTGAGTTTCTTTGCATTCGACTTCGATGCCCCGCTTGCAGAAATTCAGTTGCCTTTGAATTTCGGGTGATCCCTCTTGAGCATGTATGCTTCTGCTACTTGTTCTACATCATAGTTTCTTCCGCAAACAGCGAAATGCTTTCACTCGGTGCGTTTCGCGGCATTTTGACTTCGATGCCCCGGTTGCCAAAATTCAGTTGCCTTTGAATTTCGGGTGATCCCTCTTCAGCATGCATGCTTCTGCTACTTGTTCTACATCATAGTTTCTTCCGCAAACAGCGAAACGCTTTGACTCGGTGATTTTCGAGGCATTCCGCCTTCGATGCCCCGGTTGCCGAAATTCAGTTGCCTTTGAATTTGGGTGATCCCTCTTGAGCATGTATGCTTCTGCTACTTGTTCTTCTACATAAGACTTTCCTTCCCGCAAACGGCGGAAGAAACAACGCTTTGACTGTCGGTGAGTTTCGCGGCATTCCGACTTCGATGTCCCAGTATATTCGCCCGAAATTCAGTTGCCTTTGAATTTGGCGGTGATCCCCTCTTGAGCATGTATGCTTCTGCTAACTTGTTCTACATCAGAACTATTCGTCCGCAAACGGCGAAACACTTTGACTCGGTTAGTTTCGCGGCATTTCCACTTCGATGCCCCGGTTGCCGAAATTCAGTTGCCTTGAATTTCGGGTTGATCCCTCTTGAGCATGTATGCTTCTGCTACTTGTTCTACACCAGACTTTCTACGCAAGTAATCGAAACTAAGATTACAAATTCAGAATTAATACATTTTTATGTCCCGACACTTATGAAATTCAGTACTATTATTTAGTAAGTCATTTAGTTCCTAAATGAAAATTACATTAATAGTTCATCTTCTTATTCAATCCATTCAAAAGGAAATAGGGACTTGAAACGCTACTTTGGCGTGAATTCTGAAGGACCTGCAATTTCATAATGTATATAATAAATATAGCATAAAAGAAAATCACACAATACATGCACAAAGTAAAATATATTCAACGATATGCAATCATAGTTCCTTGAAATTTCATTTATCTTCCATTATTACGTCTCTATCCATCCTTCCTAGAATCAGTCAACATTTTCATTTTGTGTCTTGTTTCACCTCATGAGTGCATTTAATTCATTATAATATTTACCATGTGATTTCTCTCCCTCTTACTCTATCTCTTTATTTATTTCAATCCGCAACATATTATACCCATTATGGCTTTTTCCATTTAAGTTGTTCAAACTCATCATGATTTCGGTCCAATTATAGTTTATAAATATATTCCCTTACATGTTTCTTGATGCCCATTTTCAACACTTTCCAATGTTTCTTTAGTTTTTCAGTAAAATCTCCTCATTATCATGGAACCTGCCATCATTTTCACAATATTCACATTTGATCCATTCTTCGAATAATATGACTATTATTAATGGCATTTTATTACACTATATAATTATCACTAAATTCTTATCATGCCAGTAAAACATGAAACCTTATTACAATATATTTACATATTGGTCATAATTTCTTTGACATCCTTCCCGTGCGCAGGACATGATTCTCAAATTATATCAATTACAATTTCCTTAATATAATTCAAAATAATCATCATATATATATATATATATATAGCTTTGCATTCCTTGAGTGTATAAACATACCTGGTTAATGAACTTCTGCTTCACGTCCCAAGCGATACGATATTTGCCTCCATCCTTCACAAGAATTAGATCCTCATCAGTTTTCTCTTTTTTTCTCTCTCTCCAATAATCCATGATATAAAACACAAATTACATTTTTGTTTAACAATTAGGTATCATCCAACATTCCATTTATAATCTGACAAAATAAGTCAGTCCATCTGAAACTTTTAACACAACACGAAGTAAGTTTAATTCAAGTTGTATATTCCGGTCATTAGAAAACAATACTAATGCCACTAGCCATCACCGGCGGTAACTAGTTCTTTCCGCCCATCTTATTCCATAATTTCCAATCAATATCCTCCTCTTCAAGGCCGAATGAATAATCCTATCAAGATGTCAATCCCCATTTCATTAATATTTTAATTATTACCTTCCCCTAAAATTGGAAGGGAATGCTGATACTAATAAATTTTCATTAGTGTTATTAGTCTCTCATATTAGGATCGGCTAATCAAGTTCATTATAAACGTCAAAATTAATACCATTGATTGATGTTATCGACTATTTCTAACATGAAATAGCCAATCAGATTTTTCTTTCCATAATATCTTGGAATATTTTCGGAAATGTTGATGTCAAGATTCTTGACATCATTAGCTTTCACTTCAGGAATAACTAGTCAAGTTTCGTGTGATTGCCGATATGGATAGCACGGTCAATATCATTAACTATTCTCACCGAATAGTTAATCAAGTTCAGTATCCCTCGTTTTCAGGGATGATTATGCCGATGTTAGTAAACCTTACTAACATCATTAGCCTCCGCATTCGGGACCGGTTAATCAAGTTTCGTGTGATTGCCGATATTGACAGCACGGTCAGTATCATTAAATTCTCACCCGAATAGTTAATCAAGTTCAGTATTCCTCGTTTTCAGGGATGATTATGCCGATGTTAGTAAACCTTACTAACATCATTAGCCTCCGCATTCGGGACCGGCTAATCAAGTTTCGTGTGATTGCCGATATTGACAGCACCGGTCAATATCATTAACTATTCTCACCCGAATAGTTAATCAAGTTTAGTATCCCTCGTTTTCAGGGATGATTGCATTCGGGATCGGCTAATCAAGTTTGGTGTGATTGCCGATATTGACAGCACCGGTCAATATCATTAACCTTTCACTCAACCCGGTCATCCACTTCGGATGCCATTAGCAAAGCTAATCATTCATTTGTCCCGACCATCCATCTGGATGCCATTAGCCGAAGCTAATCATTCGTTGTCCGGCCATCCATTCGGATGCCATTAGCCGAAGCTAATCATTCATTTGTCCGGCTATCCATTCCGGATGCCATTACCCGAAGCTAATCATTCCTTCATCCCGGTCATCCATTCGGATGCCATTAGCCGAAGCTAATCAACCATTTGTCAACATTTAAGCCCGATGTTAGTAAACCTTACTAACATCATTAGCCTTCACATTCGGGACCGGCTAATCAAGTTCGAGGAATGATCATCAACGAAGTCTAGTAGTGTAATTCATATTCTTAACCTAGTCAAGTACTCAAATCCATTTTAATTTTTCGTTTATTTCACTTTATCCTCTCTCTTTGTGGTTTCATCCATAGACGCAAAGACCAAGAATTTAATAAGTTCGTAAATTAACGCTACGTAAAAAGTGTAGGTATAGAACACCTACCAGCTGCAGAAGCTCAAATCGCTCTTCCTTGTTGTTGTTGTGCCCCTCCTGCAAAGCTCCTACTATACGAGCTCCTGAGAAGTCGAGTGAATGCTTCTCCTACATTTTTAATATAACATCCTGAATCATTATTGAATCTTCCCGATTTATTCATAATATTCATAAATTCACAAAATCAAATACTTCCGTAAACAATTTCCATGAATGTATTTTATTTTCGTACTTGTCATTTAAATTAAACGCCCATTTAATTCAATTCTTCATCAATGATCTTCAATGTCCAAAGGCATGACTTTTCGTCACCGATTTTCTTTTGTCCCAAGACATTTAATCTATCACCAAACAATGTAATTTAACTTAAATTTCATCAATGACTAAACATGCCAAATTTTTCCAAAAGCACACTCAAAATGATTCCTTATATCATAATTCAACTTACAACATGATTTCCCATTCTAACACAACCAAAATATTAGTCAATCACTATTCTTTATAGAATTTAACTATACCATCACTTATCAACACATCACATGACTCAAACAGAACACAAACACAACCATCATCATTAAACCATTACCATTATCCTTAGTCCAAAAACATACTTTTTATGCTAACCCTCATATTCTCATTCAATATTTCTCAAAACAAACTTAAAACATCATTATTTAAATTTAGAGTTCAATACATCCAAACGGTGGAAATTATACATCATCGTCATTAGAATAACATATCCAAAATTAACATACATCCAACGGTTAAAACTCCGTTATCAGAACAATACCGGACTGACCTGAAATTTGGAGACCTGCTGTTCAGGAAGTACATAACGGCTGACGAACAGGCTGTCTTGAAGGGTGATTTTCCAGAAATGTTCCTCCGGTGACAGCCCTCAAACAACGTCTGATATTTACAATCCCTCCGGTCAGAATGTAGATGAAATTGATCATAATAACATATCAAAAATTAACATACATCCAACGGTTAAAACTCCGATATCAGAACAATAACGGACTGCCCTGAAATTTGGAGACCTGTTGTTCAGGAAGTACAATTTCTGGTAGGAGTGTTCTTTTCCAATCTAAACCGTTCAGAATTTAGATAACATCTGGATGAACAACATATCCAAAATCCAGACCAATCCAACGGTGAAATAATGATATAACATCTGACGAACAAGGCTGTCTTGAAGTGTGATTTTCCAGAAATGTTCCTCCGGTGACAGCCCTCAAACGAAATCTGATATTTACAATCCCTCCGGTCAGAATGTAGGTGACATTGAGCATAATAACATATCCAAATAATCAATTTAATCCAACGGTGGAAAGTCAAACTATGGCTGCCGAAGTGTCTGTCCTGTTGAAATCCCAAAACCCATAGTTTCAAATCAATTGATTCTTTCTATTTTTCAGCAAATCAAGCCATTATCATGCAATTAATCTCGAAATTCACATGAACAATTACTCCCCAAAATATTTATATGAACCCTAGAATTTTAAACTTGGGGTTTTCTTCTCCTCATGCAAGAACAAGAGAGAAAAATGAAATTACTAAAAGGTATATTGCTTACCTTTGCTACTTTAACTTATTTCAATGAATTCTTGCAAAACTTTTCAAAAATCATGTCCTCCTCTTCCAATTTCCAGCTTCTTCTCTTTGTTTCTTTCAAGCTCTATAACTCTCTAAGTTATTTAATTGTTTTCTTGTATAGGATCCTCTCTAAGAACACTCCCTTTTGATTTAGCTTGAAGAGATGAAGAGAAAAATGAAGGAAATGGGACAAAACAAATGGTCTCCCTCCTATTTCCTTTTTCATTTGCAGAGGACGTGTTCTGTTTTTAAAGGAGGAGAGGAGAGTATTTTTTTGATAAATTACAAAAATGCCCCTTGTGTCATCTTCTTTCATTTACCCGATTTTCAGTACTCTTCGTAAATCTTTTCCAACTCCGATTGACACAAATTTGAACCTAATATAAAACAATATGTCTGGAGATTCCTTACAAAATTTCAACGCGATCCAACACGTTCGGATTGAGATATATCATCGATATCGTAAACTAGACAATTAGTGTCTTTTACACAAAAATCTGAATTTCATGCATTAATTTATTTACTTAGATCCTCATGACATTTCCCCTTAATTTATACTCAATAAATTCAATATTACCACATTTATCATTAATTTGTCAAAATACGTGTTTTGACCGGGTTTACATTTCTTCTATTATTATTATTATTTTTCTCTTATTCTTTCATCCATTGAAACCTCATCACTGGTTTCGCCAACGTTACAAGTTTTAAACTAAAATCATGACTCTCTTTTCGACTTCAACAATATCTTTAAATTTGTTTATGGAGATCATTCTCTCTCTCACATGACACATTTATTGTCATTCCTACCATTTATTCTTTCTTTCATACGAATATCCTTTACTCATCTTTCACGTCATTACTTCGGCCTATGTGTTGTTTTTTTTAGTATTTCTTTTTATTATTATTGTTCTTATTATTTATTTTTATTTACGCTTGTTTACTTGTTCTACATCAGACTTCTTCCGCAAACGGCGAAACGCTTTGACTCGGTGAGTTTCGCGGGCATTCCGACTTCGATGCCCGGTTGCCGAAATTCAGTTGCCTTTGAATTTCGGGTGATCCCTCTTGAGCATGTATGCTTCTGCTACTTGTTCTACATCAGACTTTCTTCCGCAAACGGCGAAACGCTTTGACTCGGTGAGTTTCGCGGCATTCCGACTTCGATGCCCGGTTGCCGAAATTCAGTTGCCTTTGAATTTCGGGTGATCCCTCTTGAGCATGTATGCTTCTGCTACTTGTTCTACATCAGACTTTCTTCCGCAAACGGCGAAACGCTTTGACTCGGTGAGTTTCGCGGCATTCCGACTTCGATGCCCCGGTTGCCGAAATTCAGTTGCCTTTGAATTTTGGGTGATCCCTCTTGAGCATGTATGCTTCTGCTACTTGTTCTACATCAGACTTTCTTCCGCAAACGGCGAAACGCTTTGACTCGGTGAGTTTCGCGGCATTCCGACTTCGATGCCCCGGTTGCCGAAATTCAGTTGCCTTTGAATTTCGGGTGATCCCTCTTGAGCATGTATGCTTCTGCTACTTGTTCTACATCAGACTTTCTTCCGCAAACGGCGAAACGCTTTGACTCGGTGAGTTTCGCGGCATTCCGACTTCGATGCCCGGTTGCCGAAATTCAGTTGCCTTTGAATTTCGGGTGATCCCTCTTGAGCATGTATGCTTCTGCTACTTGTTCTACATCAGACTTTCTTCCGCAAACGGCGAAACGCTTTGACTCGGTGAGTTTCGCGGCATTCCGACTTCGATGCCCTGGTTGCCGAAATTCAGTTGCCTTTGAATTTCGGGTGATCCCTCTTGAGCATGTCTGCTTCTGCTGCTTGTTCTACATCAGACATTCTTCCGCAAAAGGCGAAACGCTTTGACTCGGTGAGTTTCGCGGCATTCCGACTTCGATGCCCCGGTTGCCGAAATTCAGTTGCCTTTGAATTTCGGGTGATCCCTCTTGAGCATGTATGCTTCTGCTACTTGTTCTACATCAGACTTTCTTCCGCAAACGGCGAAACGCTTTGACTCGGTGAGTTTCGCGGCATTCCGACTTCGATGCCCCGGTTGCCGAAATTCAGTTGCCTTTGAATTTCGGGTGATCCCTCTTGAGCATGTATGCTTCTGCTACTTGTTCTACATCAGACTTTCTTCCGCAAACGGACAAACGCTTTGACACGGTGAGTTTCGCGGCATTGCGACTTCGATGCCCCGGTTGCCGAAATTCAGTTGCCTTTGAATTTCGGTTGATCCCTCTTGAGCATGTCTGCTTCTGCTTCTTGTTCTACACCAGACTTTCTTCCGCAAACGGCGAAACGCTTTGACTCGGTCAGTTTCGCGGCATTCCGACTTCGATGCCTCGGTTGCCGAAATTCAGTAGTTGTTTTGAATTTCGGGTGATCCCTCTTGAGCATGTATGCTTCTGCTACTTGTTCTACATCAGACTTTCTTCCGCAAACGGCGAAACGCTTTGACTCGGTGAGTTTCGCGGCATTCCGACTTCGATGCCCCGGTTGCCGAAATTCAGTTGCCTTTGAATTTCGGGTGATCCCTCTTGAGCATGTATGCTTCTGCTACTTGTTCTACATCAGACTTTCTTCCGCAAACGGCGAAACGCTTTGACTCGGTGAGTTTCGCGGCATTCCGACTTCGATGCCCGGTTGCCGAAATTCAGTTGCCTTTGAATTTCGGGTGATCCCTCTTGAGCATGTATGCTTCTGCTACTTGTTCTACATCAGACTTTCTTCCGCAAACGGCAAAACGCTTTGACTCGGTGAGTTTCGCGGCATTCCGACTTCGATGCCCCGGTTGCCGAAATTCAGTTGCCTTTGAATTTCGGGTGATCCCTCTTGAGCATGTATGCTTCTGCTACTTGTTCTACATCAGACTTCTTCCGCAAACGGCGAAACGCTTTGACTCGGTGAGTTTCGCGGCATTCCGACTTCGATGCCCCGGTTGCCGAAATTCAGTTGCCTTTGAATTTCGGGTGATCCCTTTGAGCATGTATGCTTCTGCTACTTGTTCTACATCAGACTTTCTTCCGCAAACGGCGAAACGCTTTGACTCGGTGAGTTTCGCGGCATTCCGACTTCGATGCCCCGGTTGCCGAAATTCAGTTGCCTTTGAATTTCGGGTGATCCCTCTTGAGCATGTATGCTTCTGCTACTTGTTCTACATCAGACTTCTTCCGCAAACGGCGAAACGCTTTGACTCGGTGAGTTTCGCGGCATTCCGACTTCGATGCCCCGGTTGCCGAAATTCAGTTGCCTTTGAATTTCGGGTGATCCCTCTTGAGCATGTATGCTTCTGCTACTTGTTCTACATCAGACTTTCTTCCGCAAACGGCGAAACGCTTTGACTCGGTGAGTTTCGCGGCATTCCGACTTCGATGCCCCGGTTGCCGAAATTCAGTTGCCTTTGAATTTCGGGTGATCCCTCTTGAGCATGTATGCTTCTGCTACTTGTTCTACATCAGACTTTCTTCCGCAAACGGCGAAACGCTTTGACTCGGTGAGTTTCGCGGCATTCCGACTTCGATGCCCGGTTGCCGAAATTCAGTTGCCTTTGAATTTCGGGTGATCCTCTTGAGCATGTATGCTTCTGCTACTTGTTCTACATCAGACTTTCTTCCGCAAACGGCGAAACGCTTTGACTCGGTGAGTTTCGCGGCATTCCGACTTCGATGCCCCGGTTGCCGAAATTCAGTTGCCTTTGAATTTCGGGTGATCCCTCTTGAGCATGTATGCTTCTGCTACTTGTTCTACATCAGACTTTCTTCCGCAAACGGCGAAACGCTTTGACTCGGTGAGTTTCGCGGCATTCCGACTTCGATGCCCCGGTTGCCGAAATTCAGTTGCCTTTGAATTTCGGGTGATCCCTCTTGAGCATGTATGCTTCTGCTACTTGTTCTACATCAGACTTTCTTCCGCAAACGGCGAAACGCTTTGACTCGGTGAGTTTCGCGGCATTCCGACTTCGATGCCCCGGTTGCCGAAATTCAGTTGCCTTTGAATTTCGGGTGATCCCTCTTGAGCATGTATGCTTCTGCTACTTGTTCTACATCAGACTTTCTTCCGCAAACGGCGAAACGCTTTGACTCGGTGAGTTTCGCGGCATTCCGACTTCGATGCCCCGGTTGCCGAAATTCAGTTGCCTTTGAATTTCGGGTGATCCCTCTTGAGCATGTATGCTTCTGCTACTTGTTCTACATCAGACTTTCTTCCGCAAACGGCGAAACGCTTTGACTCGGTGAGTTTCGCGGCATTCCGACTTCGATGCCCCGGTTGCCGAAATTCAGTTGCCTTTGAATTTCGGGTGATCCCTCTTGAGCATGTATGCTTCTGCTACTTGTTCTACATCAGACTTTCTTCCGCAAACGGCGAAACGCTTTGACTCGGTGAGTTTCGCGGCATTCCGACTTCGATGCCCGGTTGCCGAAATTCAGTTGCCTTTGAATTTCGGGTGATCCCTCTTGAGCATGTATGCTTCTGCTACTTGTTCTACATCAGACTTTCTTCCGCAAACGGCGAAACGCTTTGACTCGGTGAGTTTCGCGGCATTCCGACTTCGATGCCCGGTTGCCGAAATTCAGTTGCCTTTGAATTTCGGGTGATCCCTCTTGAGCATGTATGCTTCTGCTACTTGTTCTACATCAGACTTCTTCCGCAAACGGCGAAACGCTTTGACTCGGTGAGTTTCGCGGCATTCCGACTTCGATGCCCCGGTTGCCGAAATTCAGTTGCCTTTGAATTTCGGGTGATCCCTCTTGAGCATGTATGCTTCTGCTACTTGTTCTACATCAGACTTTCTTCCGCAAACGGCGAAACGCTTTGACTCGGTGAGTTTCGCGGCATTCCGACTTCGATGCCCGGTTGCCGAAATTCAGTTGCCTTTGAATTTCGGGTGATCCCTCTTGAGCATGTATGCTTCTGCTACTTGTTCTACATCAGACTTTCTTCCGCAAACGGCGAAACGCTTTGACTCGGTGAGTTTCGCGGCATTCCGACTTCGATGCCCCGGTTGCCGAAATTCAGTTGCCTTTGAATTTCGGGTGATCCCTCTTGAGCATGTATGCTTCTGCTACTTGTTCTACATCAGACTTTCTTCCGCAAACGGCGAAACGCTTTGACTCGGTGAGTTTCGCGGCATTCCGACTTCGATGCCCCGGTTGCCGAAATTCAGTTGCCTTTGAATTTCGGGTGATCCCTCTTGAGCATGTATGCTTCTGCTACTTGTTCTACATCAGACTTTCTTCCGCAAAGGCGAAACGCTTTGACTCGGTGAGTTTCGCGGCATTCCGACTTCGATGCCCGGTTGCCGAAATTCAGTTGCCTTTGAATTTCGGGTGATCCCTCTTGAGCATGTATGCTTCTGCTACTTGTTCTACATCAGACTTTCTTCCGCAAACGGCAAACGCTTTGACTCGGTGAGTTTCGCGGCATTCCGACTTCGATGCCCCGGTTGCCGAAATTCAGTTGCCTTTGAATTTCGGGTGATCCCTCTTGAGCATGTATGCTTCTGCTACTTGTTCTACATCAGACTTTCTTCCGCAAACGGCGAAACGCTTTGACTCGGTGAGTTTCGCGGCATTCCGACTTCGATGCCCCGGTTGCCGAAATTCAGTTGCCTTTGAATTTCGGGTGATCCCTCTTGAGCATGTATGCTTCTGCTACTTGTTCTACATCAGACTTTCTTCCGCAAACGGCGAAACGCTTTGACTCGGTGAGTTTCGCGGCATTCCGACTTCGATGCCCCGGTTGCCGAAATTCAGTTGCCTTTGAATTTCGGGTGATCCCTCTTGAGCATGTATGCTTCTGCTACTTGTTCTACATCAGACTTTCTTCCGCAAACGGCGAAACGCTTTGACTCGGTGAGTTTCGCGGCATTCCGACTTCGATGCCCGGTTGCCGAAATTCAGTTGCCTTTGAATTTCGGGTGATCCCTCTTGAGCATGTATGCTTCTGCTACTTGTTCTACATCAGACTTTCTTCCGCAAACGGCGAAACGCTTTGACTCGGTGAGTTTCGCGGCATTCCGACTTCGATGCCCGGTTGCCGAAATTCAGTTGCCTTTGAATTTCGGGTGATCCCTCTTGAGCATGTATGCTTCTGCTACTTGTTCTACATCAGACTTTCTTCCGCAAACGGCGAAACGCTTTGACTCGGTGAGTTTCGCGGCATTCCGACTTCGATGCCCCGGTTGCCGAAATTCAGTTGCCTTTGAATTTCGGGTGATCCCTCTTGAGCATGTATGCTTCTGCTACTTGTTCTACATCAGACTTTCTTCCGCAAACGGCGAAACGCTTTGACTCGGTGAGTTTCGCGGCATTCCGACTTCGATGCCCCGGTTGCCGAAATTCAGTTGCCTTTGAATTTCGGGTGATCCCTCTTGAGCATGTATGCTTCTGCTACTTGTTCTACATCAGACTTTCTTCCGCAAACGGCGAAACGCTTTGACTCGGTGAGTTTCGCGGCATTCCGACTTCGATGCCCCGGTTGCCGAAATTCAGTTGCCTTTGAATTTCGGGTGATCCCTCTTGAGCATGTATGCTTCTGCTACTTGTTCTACATCAGACTTTCTTCCGCAAACGGCGAAACGCTTTGACTCGGTGAGTTTCGCGGCATTCCGACTTCGATGCCCCGGTTGCCGAAATTCAGTTGCCTTTGAATTTCGGGTGATCCCTCTTGAGCATGTATGCTTCTGCTACTTGTTCTACATCAGACTTTCTTCCGCAAACGGCGAAACGCTTTGACTCGGTGAGTTTCGCGGCATTCCGACTTCGATGCCCCGGTTGCCGAAATTCAGTTGCCTTTGAATTTCGGGTGATCCCTCTTGAGCATGTATGCTTCTGCTACTTGTTCTACATCAGACTTTCTTCCGCAAACGGCGAAACGCTTTGACTCGGTGAGTTTCGCGGCATTCCGACTTCGATGCCCGGTTGCCGAAATTCAGTTGCCTTTGAATTTCGGGTGATCCCTCTTGAGCATGTATGCTTCTGCTACTTGTTCTACATCAGACTTCTCCGCAAACGGCGAAACGCTTTGACTCGGTGAGTGAGTTTCGCGGCATTCCGACTTCGATGCCCCGGTTGCCGAAATTCAGTTGCCTTTGAATTTCGGGTGATCCCTCTTGAGCATGTATGCTTCTGCTACTTGTTCTACATCAGACTTTCTTCCGCAAACGGCGAAACGCTTTGACTCGGTGAGTTTCGCGGCATTCCGACTTCGATGCCCCGGTTGCCGAAATTCAGTTGCCTTTGAATTTCGGGTGATCCCTCTTGAGCATGTATGCTTCTGCTACTTGTTCTACATCAGACTTTCTTCCGCAAACGGCGAAACGCTTTGACTCGGTGAGTTTCGCGGCATTCCGACTTCGATGCCCCGGTTGCCGAAATTCAGTTGCCTTTGAATTTCGGGTGATCCCTCTTGAGCATGTATGCTTCTGCTACTTGTTCTACATCAGACTTTCTTCCGCAAACGGCGAAACGCTTTGACTCGGTGAGTTTCGCGGCATTCCGACTTCGATGCCCCGGTTGCCGAAATTCAGTTGCCTTTGAATTTCGGGTGATCCCTCTTGAGCATGTATGCTTCTGCTACTTGTTCTACATCAGACTTTCTTCCGCAAACGCGAAACGCTTTGACTCGGTGAGTTTCGCGGCATTCCGACTTCGATGCCCCGGTTGCCGAAATTCAGTTGCCTTTGAATTTCGGGTGATCCCTCTTGAGCATGTATGCTTCTGCTACTTGTTCTACATCAGACTTTCTTCGCAAACGGCGAAACGCTTTGACTCGGTGAGTTTCGCGGCATTCCGACTTCGATGCCCGGTTGCCGAAATTCAGTTGCCTTTGAATTTCGGGTGATCCCTCTTGAGCATGTATGCTTCTGCTACTTGTTCTACATCAGACTTTCTTCCGCAAACGGCGAAACGCTTTGACTCGGTGAGTTTCGCGGCATTCCGACTTCGATGCCCCGGTTGCCGAAATTCAGTTGCCTTTGAATTTCGGGTGATCCCTCTTGAGCATGTATGCTTCTGCTACTTGTTCTACATCAGACTTTCTTCCGCAAACGGCGAAACGCTTTGACTCGGTGAGTTTCGCGGCATTCCGACTTCGATGCCCGGTTGCCGAAATTCAGTTGCCTTTGAATTTCGGGTGATCCCTCTTGAGCATGTATGCTTCTGCTACTTGTTCTACATCAGACTTTCTTCCGCAAACGGCGAAACGCTTTGACTCGGTGAGTTTCGCGGCATTCCGACTTCGATGCCCCGGTTGCCGAAATTCAGTTGCCTTTGAATTTCGGGTGATCCCTCTTGAGCATGTATGCTTCTGCTACTTGTTCTACATCAGACTTTCTTCCGCAAACGGCGAAACGCTTTGACTCGGTGAGTTTCGCGGCATTCCGACTTCGATGCCCCGGTTGCCGAAATTCAGTTGCCTTTGAATTTCGGGTGATCCCTCTTGAGCATGTATGCTTCTGCTACTTGTTCTACATCAGACTTTCTTCCGCAAACGGCGAAACGCTTTGACTCGGTGAGTTTCGCGGCATTCCGACTTCGATGCCCCGGTTGCCGAAATTCAGTTGCCTTTGAATTTCGGGTGATCCCTCTTGAGCATGTATGCTTCTGCTACTTGTTCTACATCAGACTTTCTTCCGCAAACGGCGAAACGCTTTGACTCGGTGAGTTTCGCGGCATTCCGACTTCGATGCCCCGGTTGCCGAAATTCAGTTGCCTTTGAATTTCGGGTGATCCCTCTTGAGCATGTATGCTTCTGCTACTTGTTCTACATCAGACTTTCTTCCGCAAACGGCGAAACGCTTTGACTCGGTGAGTTTCGCGGCATTCCGACTTCGATGCCCCGGTTGCCGAAATTCAGTTGCCTTTGAATTTCGGGTGATCCCTCTTGAGCATGTATGCTTCTGCTACTTGTTCTACATCAGACTTTCTTCCGCAAACGGCGAAACGCTTTGACTCGGTGAGTTTCGCGGCATTCCGACTTCGATGCCCCGGTTGCCGAAATTCAGTTGCCTTTGAATTTCGGGTGATCCCTCTTGAGCATGTATGCTTCTGCTACTTGTTCTACATCAGACTTTCTTCCGCAAACGGCGAAACGCTTTGACTCGGTGAGTTTCGCGGCATTCCGACTTCGATGCCCCGGTTGCCGAAATTCAGTTGCCTTTGAATTTCGGGTGATCCCTCTTGAGCATGTATGCTTCTGCTACTTGTTCTACATCAGACTTTCTTCCGCAAACGGCGAAACGCTTTGACTCGGTGAGTTTCGCGGCATTCCGACTTCGATGCCCCGGTTGCCGAAATTCAGTTGCCTTTGAATTTCGGGTGATCCCTCTTGAGCATGTATGCTTCTGCTACTTGTTCTACATCAGACTTTCTTCCGCAAACGGCGAAACGCTTTGACTCGGTGAGTTTCGCGGCATTCCGACTTCGATGCCCCGGTTGCCGAAATTCAGTTGCCTTTGAATTTCGGGTGATCCCTCTTGAGCATGTATGCTTCTGCTACTTGTTCTACATCAGACTTTCTTCCGCAAACGGCGAAACGCTTTGACTCGGTGAGTTTCGCGGCATTCCGACTTCGATGCCCCGGTTGCCGAAATTCAGTTGCCTTTGAATTTCGGGTGATCCCTCTTGAGCATGTATGCTTCTGCTACTTGTTCTACATCAGACTTTCTTCCGCAAACGGCGAAACGCTTTGACTCGGTGAGTTTCGCGGCATTCCGACTTCGATGCCCCGGTTGCCGAAATTCAGTTGCCTTTGAATTTCGGGTGATCCCTCTTGAGCATGTATGCTTCTGCTACTTGTTCTACATCAGACTTTCTTCCGCAAACGGCGAAACGCTTTGACTCGGTGAGTTTCGCGGCATTCCGACTTCGATGCCCGGTTGCCGAAATTCAGTTGCCTTTGAATTTCGGGTGATCCCTCTTGAGCATGTATGCTTCTGCTACTTGTTCTACATCAGACTTTCTTCCGCAAACGGCGAAACGCTTTGACTCGGTGAGTTTCGCGGCATTCCGACTTCGATGCCCCGGTTGCCGAAATTCAGTTGCCTTTGAATTTCGGGTGATCCCTCTTGAGCATGTATGCTTCTGCTACTTGTTCTACATCAGACTTTCTTCCGCAAACGGCGAAACGCTTTGACTCGGTGAGTTTCGCGGCATTCCGACTTCGATGCCCGGTTGCCGAAATTCAGTTGCCTTTGAATTTCGGGTGATCCCTCTTGAGCATGTATGCTTCTGCTACTTGTTCTACATCAGACTTTCTTCCGCAAACGGCGAAACGCTTTGACTCGGTGAGTTTCGCGGCATTCCGACTTCGATGCCCGGTTGCCGAAATTCAGTTGCCTTTGAATTTCGGGTGATCCCTCTTGAGCATGTATGCTTCTGCTACTTGTTCTACATCAGACTTTCTTCCGCAAACGGCGAAACGCTTTGACTCGGTGAGTTTCGCGGCATTCCGACTTCGATGCCCCGGTTGCCGAAATTCAGTTGCCTTTGAATTTCGGGTGATCCCTCTTGAGCATGTATGCTTCTGCTACTTGTTCTACATCAGACTTCTTCCGCAAACGGCGAAACGCTTTGACTCGGTGAGTTTCGCGGCATTCCGACTTCGATGCCCCGGTTGCCGAAATTCAGTTGCCTTTGAATTTCGGGTGATCCCTCTTGAGCATGTATGCTTCTGCTACTTGTTCTACATCAGACTTTCTTCGCCGGCGAAACGCTTTGACTCGGTGAGTTTCGCGGCATTCCGACTTCGATGCCCCGGTTGCCGAAATTCAGTTGCCTTTGAATTTCGGGTGATCCCTCTTGAGCATGTATGCTTCTGCTACTTGTTCTACATCAGACTTTCTTCCGCAAACGGCGAAACGCTTTGACTCGGTGAGTTTCGCGGCATTCCGACTTCGATGCCCCGGTTGCCGAAATTCAGTTGCCTTTGAATTTCGGGTGATCCCTCTTGAGCATGTATGCTTCTGCTACTTGTTCTACATCAGACTTTCTTCCGCAAACGGCGAAACGCTTTGACTCGGTGAGTTTCGCGGCATTCCGACTTCGATGCCCCGGTTGCCGAAATTCAGTTGCCTTTGAATTTCGGGTGATCCCTCTTGAGCATGTATGCTTCTGCTACTTGTTCTACATCAGACTTTCTTCCGCAAACGGCGAAACGCTTTGACTCGGTGAGTTTCGCGGCATTCCGACTTCGATGCCCGGTTGCCGAAATTCAGTTGCCTTTGAATTTCGGGTGATCCCTCTTGAGCATGTATGCTTCTGCTACTTGTTCTACATCAGACTTTCTTCCGCAAACGGCGAAACGCTTTGACTCGGTGAGTTTCGCGGCATTCCGACTTCGATGCCCCGGTTGCCGAAATTCAGTTGCCTTTGAATTTCGGGTGATCCCTCTTGAGCATGTATGCTTCTGCTACTTGTTCTACATCAGACTTTCTTCCGCAAACGGCGAAACGCTTTGACTCGGTGAGTTTCGCGGCATTCCGACTTCGATGCCCCGGTTGCCGAAATTCAGTTGCCTTTGAATTTCGGGTGATCCCTCTTGAGCATGTATGCTTCTGCTACTTGTTCTACATCAGACTTTCTTCCGCAAACGGCGAAACGCTTTGACTCGGTGAGTTTCGCGGCATTCCGACTTCGATGCCCCGGTTGCCGAAATTCAGTTGCCTTTGAATTTCGGGTGATCCCTCTTGAGCATGTATGCTTCTGCTACTTGTTCTACATCAGACTTTCTTCCGCAAACGGCGAAACGCTTTGACTCGGTGAGTTTCGCGGCATTCCGACTTCGATGCCCGGTTGCCGAAATTCAGTTGCCTTTGAATTTCGGGTGATCCCTCTTGAGCATGTATGCTTCTGCTACTTGTTCTACATCAGACTTTCTTCCGCAAACGGCGAAACGCTTTGACTCGGTGAGTTTCGCGGCATTCCGACTTCGATGCCCGGTTGCCGAAATTCAGTTGCCTTTGAATTTCGGGTGATCCCTCTTGAGCATGTATGCTTCTGCTACTTGTTCTACATCAGACTTTCTTCCGCAAACGCGAAACGCTTTGACTCGGTGAGTTTCGCGGCATTCCGACTTCGATGCCCCGGTTGCCGAAATTCAGTTGCCTTTGAATTTCGGGTGATCCCTCTTGAGCATGTATGCTTCTGCTACTTGTTCTACATCAGACTTCTTCCGCAAACGGCGAAACGCTTTGACTCGGTGAGTTTCGCGGCATTCCGACTTCGATGCCCCGGTTGCCGAAATTCAGTTGCCTTTGAATTTCGGGTGATCCCTCTTGAGCATGTATGCTTCTGCTACTTGTTCTACATCAGACTTTCTTCCGCAAACGGCGAAACGCTTTGACTCGGTGAGTTTCGCGGCATTCCGACTTCGATGCCCCGGTTGCCGAAATTCAGTTGCCTTTGAATTTCGGGTGATCCCTCTTGAGCATGTATGCTTCTGCTACTTGTTCTACATCAGACTTTCTTCCGCAAACGGCGAAACGCTTTGACTCGGTGAGTTTCGCGGCATTCCGACTTCGATGCCCCGGTTGCCGAAATTCAGTTGCCTTTGAATTTCGGGTGATCCCTCTTGAGCATGTATGCTTCTGCTACTTGTTCTACATCAGACTTTCTTCCGCAAACGGCGAAACGCTTTGACTCGGTGAGTTTCGCGGCATTCCGACTTCGATGCCCCGGTTGCCGAAATTCAGTTGCCTTTGAATTTCGGGTGATCCCTCTTGAGCATGTATGCTTCTGCTACTTGTTCTACATCAGACTTTCTTCCGCAAACGGCGAAACGCTTTGACTCGGTGAGTTTCGCGGCATTCCGACTTCGATGCCCCGGTTGCCGAAATTCAGTTGCCTTTGAATTTCGGGTGATCCCTCTTGAGCATGTATGCTTCTGCTACTTGTTCTACATCAGACTTTCTTCCGCAAACGGCGAAACGCTTTGACTCGGTGAGTTTCGCGGCATTCCGACTTCGATGCCCCGGTTGCCGAAATTCAGTTGCCTTTGAATTTCGGGTGATCCCTCTTGAGCATGTATGCTTCTGCTACTTGTTCTACATCAGACTTCTTCCGCAAACGGCGAAACGCTTTGACTCGGTGAGTTTCGCGGCATTCCGACTTCGATGCCCGGTTGCCGAAATTCAGTTGCCTTTGAATTTCGGGTGATCCCTCTTGAGCATGTATGCTTCTGCTACTTGTTCTACATCAGACTTTCTTCCGCAAACGGCGAAACGCTTTGACTCGGTGAGTTTCGCGGCATTCCGACTTCGATGCCCCGGTTGCCGAAATTCAGTTGCCTTTGAATTTCGGGTGATCCCTCTTGAGCATGTATGCTTCTGCTACTTGTTCTACATCAGACTTTCTTCCGCAAACGGCGAAACGCTTTGACTCGGTGAGTTTCGCGGCATTCCGACTTCGATGCCCCGGTTGCCGAAATTCAGTTGCCTTTGAATTTCGGGTGATCCCTCTTGAGCATGTATGCTTCTGCTACTTGTTCTACATCAGACTTTCTTCCGCAAACGGCGAAACGCTTTGACTCGGTGAGTTTCGCGGCATTCCGACTTCGATGCCCCGGTTGCCGAAATTCAGTTGCCTTTGAATTTCGGGTGATCCCTCTTGAGCATGTATGCTTCTGCTACTTGTTCTACATCAGACTTTCTTCCGCAAACGGCGAAACGCTTTGACTCGGTGAGTTTCGCGGCATTCCGACTTCGATGCCCCGTTGCCGAAATTCAGTTGCCTTTGAATTTCGGGTGATCCCTCTTGAGCATGTATGCTTCTGCTACTTGTTCTACATCAGACTTTCTTCCGCAAACGGCGAAACGCTTTGACTCGGTGAGTTTCGCGGCATTCCGACTTCGATGCCCGGTTGCCGAAATTCAGTTGCCTTTGAATTTCGGGTGATCCCTCTTGAGCATGTATGCTTCTGCTACTTGTTCTACATCAGACTTCTTCCGCAAACGGCGAAACGCTTTGACTCGGTGAGTTTCGCGGCATTCCGACTTCGATGCCCGGTTGCCGAAATTCAGTTGCCTTTGAATTTCGGGTGATCCCTCTTGAGCATGTATGCTTCTGCTACTTGTTCTACATCAGACTTTCTTCCGCAAACGGCGAAACGCTTTGACTCGGTGAGTTTCGCGGCATTCCGACTTCGATGCCCCGGTTGCCGAAATTCAGTTGCCTTTGAATTTCGGGTGATCCCTCTTGAGCATGTATGCTTCTGCTACTTGTTCTACATCAGACTTTCTTCCGCAAACGGCGAAACGCTTTGACTCGGTGAGTTTCGCGGCATTCCGACTTCGATGCCCCGGTTGCCGAAATTCAGTTGCCTTTGAATTTCGGGTGATCCCTCTTGAGCATGTATGCTTCTGCTACTTGTTCTACATCAGACTTTCTTCCGCAAACGGCGAAACGCTTTGACTCGGTGAGTTTCGCGGCATTCCGACTTCGATGCCCCGGTTGCCGAAATTCAGTTGCCTTTGAATTTCGGGTGATCCCTCTTGAGCATGTATGCTTCTGCTACTTGTTCTACATCAGACTTTCTTCCGCAAACGGCGAAACGCTTTGACTCGGTGAGTTTCGCGGCATTCCGACTTCGATGCCCCGGTTGCCGAAATTCAGTTGCCTTTGAATTTCGGGTGATCCCTCTTGAGCATGTATGCTTCTGCTACTTGTTCTACATCAGACTTTCTTCCGCAAACGGCGAAACGCTTTGACTCGGTGAGTTTCGCGGCATTCCGACTTCGATGCCCCGGTTGCCGAAATTCAGTTGCCTTTGAATTTCGGGTGATCCCTCTTGAGCATGTATGCTTCTGCTACTTGTTCTACATCAGACTTTCTTCCGCAAACGGCGAAACGCTTTGACTCGGTGAGTTTCGCGGCATTCCGACTTCGATGCCCCGGTTGCCGAAATTCAGTTGCCTTTGAATTTCGGGTGATCCCTCTTGAGCATGTATGCTTCTGCTACTTGTTCTACATCAGACTTTCTTCCGCAAACGGCGAAACGCTTTGACTCGGTGAGTTTCGCGGCATTCCGACTTCGATGCCCCGGTTGCCGAAATTCAGTTGCCTTTGAATTTCGGGTGATCCCTCTTGAGCATGTATGCTTCTGCTACTTGTTCTACATCAGACTTTCTTCCGCAAACGGCGAAACGCTTTGACTCGGTGAGTTTCGCGGCATTCCGACTTCGATGCCCCGGTTGCCGAAATTCAGTTGCCTTTGAATTTCGGGTGATCCCTCTTGAGCATGTATGCTTCTGCTACTTGTTCTACATCAGACTTCTTCCGCAAACGGCGAAACGCTTTGACTCGGTGAGTTTCGCGGCATTCCGACTTCGATGCCCCGGTTGCCGAAATTCAGTTGCCTTTGAATTTCGGGTGATCCCTCTTGAGCATGTATGCTTCTGCTACTTGTTCTACATCAGACTTTCTTCCGCAAACGGCGAAACGCTTTGACTCGGTGAGTTTCGCGGCATTCCGACTTCGATGCCCCGGTTGCCGAAATTCAGTTGCCTTTGAATTTCGGGTGATCCCTCTTGAGCATGTATGCTTCTGCTACTTGTTCTACATCAGACTTTCTTCCGCAAACGGCGAAACGCTTTGACTCGGTGAGTTTCGCGGCATTCCGACTTCGATGCCCCGGTTGCCGAAATTCAGTTGCCTTTGAATTTCGGGTGATCCCTCTTGAGCATGTATGCTTCTGCTACTTGTTCTACATCAGACTTTCTTCCGCAAACGGCGAAACGCTTTGACTCGGTGAGTTTCGCGGCATTCCGACTTCGATGCCCCGGTTGCCGAAATTCAGTTGCCTTTGAATTTCGGGTGATCCCTCTTGAGCATGTATGCTTCTGCTACTTGTTCTACATCAGACTTTCTTCCGCAAACGGCGAAACGCTTTGACTCGGTGAGTTTCGCGGCATTCCGACTTCGATGCCCGGTTGCCGAAATTCAGTTGCCTTTGAATTTCGGGTGATCCCTCTTGAGCATGTATGCTTCTGCTACTTGTTCTACATCAGACTTTCTTCCGCAAACGGCGAAACGCTTTGACTCGGTGAGTTTCGCGGCATTCCGACTTCGATGCCCCGGTTGCCGAAATTCAGTTGCCTTTGAATTTCGGGTGATCCCTCTTGAGCATGTATGCTTCTGCTACTTGTTCTACATCAGACTTTCTTCCGCAAACGGCGAAACGCTTTGACTCGGTGAGTTTCGCGGCATTCCGACTTCGATGCCCCGGTTGCCGAAATTCAGTTGCCTTTGAATTTCGGGTGATCCCTCTTGAGCATGTATGCTTCTGCTACTTGTTCTACATCAGACTTTCTTCCGCAAACGGCGAAACGCTTTGACTCGGTGAGTTTCGCGGCATTCCGACTTCGATGCCCCGGTTGCCGAAATTCAGTTGCCTTTGAATTTCGGGTGATCCCTCTTGAGCATGTATGCTTCTGCTACTTGTTCTACATCAGACTTTCTTCCGCAAACGGCGAAACGCTTTGACTCGGTGAGTTTCGCGGCATTCCGACTTCGATGCCCCGGTTGCCGAAATTCAGTTGCCTTTGAATTTCGGGTGATCCCTCTTGAGCATGTATGCTTCTGCTACTTGTTCTACATCAGACTTTCTTCCGCAAACGGCGAAACGCTTTGACTCGGTGAGTTTCGCGGCATTCCGACTTCGATGCCCCGGTTGCCGAAATTCAGTTGCCTTTGAATTTCGGGTGATCCCTCTTGAGCATGTATGCTTCTGCTACTTGTTCTACATCAGACTTTCTTCCGCAAACGGCGAAACGCTTTGACTCGGTGAGTTTCGCGGCATTCCGACTTCGATGCCCCGGTTGCCGAAATTCAGTTGCCTTTGAATTTCGGGTGATCCCTCTTGAGCATGTATGCTTCTGCTACTTGTTCTACATCAGACTTTCTTCCGCAAACGGCGAAACGCTTTGACTCGGTGAGTTTCGCGGCATTCCGACTTCGATGCCCCGGTTGCCGAAATTCAGTTGCCTTTGAATTTCGGGTGATCCCTCTTGAGCATGTATGCTTCTGCTACTTGTTCTACATCAGACTTTCTTCCGCAAACGGCGAAACGCTTTGACTCGGTGAGTTTCGCGGCATTCCGACTTCGATGCCCCGGTTGCCGAAATTCAGTTGCCTTTGAATTTCGGGTGATCCCTCTTGAGCATGTATGCTTCTGCTACTTGTTCTACATCAGACTTTCTTCCGCAAACGGCGAAACGCTTTGACTCGGTGAGTTTCGCGGCATTCCGACTTCGATGCCCCGGTTGCCGAAATTCAGTTGCCTTTGAATTTCGGGTGATCCCTCTTGAGCATGTATGCTTCTGCTACTTGTTCTACATCAGACTTTCTTCCGCAAACGGCGAAACGCTTTGACTCGGTGAGTTTCGCGGCATTCCGACTTCGATGCCCCGGTTGCCGAAATTCAGTTGCCTTTGAATTTCGGGTGATCCCTCTTGAGCATGTATGCTTCTGCTACTTGTTCTACATCAGACTTCTTCCGCAAACGGCGAAACGCTTTGACTCGGTGAGTTTCGCGGCATTCCGACTTCGATGCCCTGGTTGCCGAAATTCAGTTGCCTTTGAATTTCGGGTGATCCCTCTTGAGCATGTATGCTTCTGCTACTTGTTCTACACAGACTTTCTCCGCAAACGGCAAACGCTTTGACTCGGTGAGTTTCGCGGCATTCGACTTCGATGCCCCGGTTGCCGAAATTCAGTTGCCTTTGAATTTCGGGTGATCCCTCTTGAGCATGTATGCTTCTGCTACTTGTTCTACATCAGACTTTCTTCCGCAAAGGCGAAACGCTTTGACTCGGTGAGTTTCGCGGCATTCCGACTTCGATGCCCGGTTGCCGAAATTCAGTTGCCTTTGAATTTCGGGTGATCCCTCTTGAGCATGTATGCTTCTGCTACTTGTTCTACATCAGACTTCTTCCGCAAAAGGCGAAACGCTTTGACTCGGTGAGTTTCGCGGCATTCCGACTTCGATGCCCGGTTGCCGAAATTCAGTTGCCTTTGAATTTCGGGTGATCCTCTTGAGCATGTATGCTTCTGCTACTTGTTCTACATCAGACTTTCTTCCGCAAACGGCGAAACGCTTTGACTCGGTGAGTTTCGCGGCATTCCGACTTCGATCCCGGTTGCCGAAATTCAGTTGCCTTTGAATTTCGGGTGATCCCTTTGAGCATGTATGCTTCTGCTACTTGTTTACATCAGACTTTCTTCCGCAAACGGCGAAACGCTTTGACTCGGTGAGTTTCGCGGCATTCCGACTTCGATGCCCCGGTTGCCGAAATTCAGTTGCCTTTGAATTTCGGGTGATCCCTCTTGAGCATGTATGCTTCTGCTACTTGTTCTACATCAGACTTTCTTCGCAAACGGCGAAACGCTTTGACTCGGTGAGTTTCGCGGCATTCCGACTTCGATGCCCCGGTTGCCGAAATTCAGTTGCCTTTGAATTTCGGGTGATCCCTCTTGAGCATGTATGCTTCTGCTACTTGTTCTACATCAGACTTTCTTCCGCAAACGGCAAAACGCTTTGACTCGGTGAGTTTCGCGGCATTCCGACTTCGATGCCCGGTTG
>CM055364.1:21898384-21910089 GCA_029228515.1 Populus alba x Populus x berolinensis | reverse complement strand
GGAATGCCGCGAAACTCAGTAAGTCAAAGCGTTTCGCCGTTTGCGGAAGAAAGTCTGTTGTAGAACAAGTAGAAGAAGCAAACATGCTCATGAGGGATCACCCGAAATTCAAAGGCAACAGAATTTCGGCAACCAGGGCATCGAAGCGAAACTCACCGAGTCAAAGCGTTTCGCCGTTTGTGGAAGAAAGTCTCATGCAGAACAAGTAGCAGAAGTATACTTGCTCAAGAGGAATCACCCGAAATTGAAAGGCAACTAAATTTCAGCAACCGGGGCATCGAAGTCGGAAGGCCGCCAAACTCACCGAGTCAAAGCGTTTCGCCGTTTGCGGAAGAAAGTCTGATGTAGAACAATTAGCAGAAGCAAACATGCTCAAGAGGGATCATCCGAAATTCAAAGGCAACTGAATTTCGGCAACCGGGGCAAATTCGACGCGGACATCGAAGTCGGAATGCCGCGAAACTCACCGAGTCAAAGCGTTTCGCCGTTTGCGGAAGAAAGTCTGATGTAGAACAATTAGCAGAAGCAAACATGCTCAAGAGGGATCATCCGAAATTCAAAGGCAACTGAATTTCGGCAACCGGGGCATCGAAGTCGGAATGCCGCGAAACTCACCGAGTCAAAGCGTTTCGCGTTTGCGGAAGAAAGTCTGATGTAGAACAAGTAGCAGAAGCATACATGCTCAAGAGGGATCACCCGAAATTCAAAGGCAACTGAATTTCGGCAACCGGGGCATCGAAGTCGAATGGAATGCCGCGAAACTCACCGAGTCAAAGCGTTTCGCCGTTTGCGGAAGAAAGTCTGATGTAGAACAAGTAGCAGAAGCATACATGCTCAAGAGGGATCACCCGAAATTCAAAGGCAACTGAATTTCGGCAACCGGGGCATCGAAGTCGGAATGCCGCGAAACTCACCGAGTCAAAGCGTTTCGCCGTTTGCGGAAGAAAGTCTGATGTAGAACAAGTAGCAGAAGCATACATGCTCAAGAGGGATCACCCGAAATTCAAAGGCAACTGAATTTCGGCAACCGGGCATCGAAGTCGGAATGCCGCGAAACTCACCGAGTCAAAGCGTTTCGCCGTTTGCGGAAGAAAGTCTGATGTAGAACAAGTAGCAGAAGCATACATGCTCAAGAGGGATCACCCGAAATTCAAAGGCAACTGAATTTCGGCAACCGGGCATCGAAGTCGGAATGCCGCGAAACTCACCGAGTCAAAGCGTTTCGCCGTTTGCGGAAGAAAGTCTGATGTAGAACAAGTAGCAGAAGCATACATGCTCAGAGGGATCACCCGAAATTCAAAGGCAACTGAATTTCGGCAACCGGGGCATCGAAGTCGGAATGCCGCGAAACTCACCGAGTCAAAGCGTTTCGCCGTTTGCGGAAAAGTCTGATGTAGAACAAGTAGCAGAAGCATACATGCTCAAGAGGGATCACCCGAAATTCAAAGGCAACTGAATTTCGGCAACCGGGCATCGAAGTCGGAATGCCGCGAAACTCACCGAGTCAAAGCGTTTCGCCGTTTGCGGAAGAAGTCTGATGTAGAACAAGTAGCAGAAGCATACATGCTCAAGAGGATCACCCGAAATTCAAAGGCAACTGAATTTCGGCAACCGGGGCATCGAAGTCGGAATGCCGCGAAACTCACCGAGTCAAAGCGTTTCGCCGTTTGCGGAAGAAAGTCTGATGTAGAACAAGTAGCAGAAGCATACATGCTCAAGAGGGATCACCCGAAATTCAAAGGCAACTGAATTTCGGCAACCGGGCATCGAAGTCGGAATGCCGCGAAACTCACCGAGTCAAAGCGTTTCGCCGTTTGCGGAAGAAAGTCTGATGTAGAACAAGTAGCAGAAGCATACATGCTCAAGAGGGATCACCCGAAATTCAAAGGCAACTGAATTTCGGCAACCGGGGCATCGAAGTCGGAATGCCGCGAAACTCACCGAGTCAAAGCGTTTCGCCGTTTGGGAAGAAAGTCTGATGTAGAACAAGTAGCAGAAGCATACATGCTCAAGAGGGATCACCCGAAATTCAAAGGCAACTGAATTTCGGCAACCGGGGCATCGAAGTCGGAATGCCGCGAAACTCACCGAGTCAAAGCGTTTCGCCGTTTGCGGAAGAAAGTCTGATGTAGAACAAGTAGCAGAAGCATACATGCTCAAGAGGGATCACCCGAAATTCAAAGGCAACTGAATTTCGGCAACCGGGGCATCGAAGTCGGAATGCCGCGAAACTCACCGAGTCAAAGCGTTTCGCCGTTTGCGGAAGAAAGTCTGATGTAGAACAAGTAGCAGAAGCATACATGCTCAAGAGGGATCACCCGAAATTCAAAGGCAACTGAATTTCGGCAACCGGGGCATCGAAGTCGGAATGCCGCGAAACTCACCGAGTCAAAGCGTTTCGCCGTTTGCGGAAGAAAGTCTGATGTAGAACAAGTAGCAGAAGCATACATGCTCAAGAGGGATCACCCGAAATTCAAAGGCAACTGAATTTCGGCAACCGGGGCATCGAAGTCGGAATGCCGCGAAACTCACCGAGTCAAAGCGTTTCGCCGTTTGCGGAAGAAGTCTGATGTAGAACAAGTAGCAGAAGCATACATGCTCAAGAGGGATCACCCGAAATTCAAAGGCAACTGAATTTCGGCAACCGGGCATCGAAGTCGGAATGCCGCGAAACTCACCGAGTCAAAGCGTTTCGCCGTTTGCGGAAGAAAGTCTGATGTAGAACAAGTAGCAGAAGCATACATGCTCAAGAGGGATCACCCGAAATTCAAAGGCAACTGAATTTCGGCAACCGGGCATCGAAGTCGGAATGCCGCGAAACTCACCGAGTCAAAGCGTTTCGCCGTTTGGGAAGAAAGTCTGATGTAGAACAAGTAGCAGAAGCATACATGCTCAAGAGGGATCACCCGAAATTCAAAGGCAACTGAATTTCGGCAACCGGGGCATCGAAGTCGGAATGCCGCGAAACTCACCGAGTCAAAGCGTTTCGCCGTTTGCGGAAGAAAGTCTGATGTAGAACAAGTAGCAGAAGCATACATGCTCAAGAGGGATCACCCGAAATTCAAAGGCAACTGAATTTCGGCAACCGGGGCATCGAAGTCGGAATGCCGCGAAACTCACCGAGTCAAAGCGTTTCGCCGTTTGCGGAAGAAAGTCTGATGTAGAACAAGTAGCAGAAGCATACATGCTCAAGAGGGATCACCCGAAATTCAAAGGCAACTGAATTTCGGCAACCGGGGCATCGAAGACGGAAAGCCGCGAAACTCACCGAGTCAAAGCGTTTCGCCGTTTGCGGAAGAAAGTCTGATGTAGAACAAGTAGCAGAAGCATACATGCTCAAGAGGGATCACCCGAAATTCAAAGGCAACTGAATTTCGGCAACCGGGGCATCGAAGTCGGAATGCCGCGAAACTCACCGAGTCAAAGCGTTTCACCGTTTGTCGAAGAAAGTGTGATGTAGAACAAGTAGCAGAAGCATACATGCTCAAGAGGGATCACCCGAAATTCAAAGGCAACTGAATTTCGGCAACCGGGGCATCGAAGTCGGAATGCCGCGAAACTCACCGAGTCAAAGCGTTTCGCCGTTTGGGGAAGAAAGTCTGATGTAGAACAAGTAGCAGAAGCATACATGCTCAAGAGGGATCACCCGAAATTCAAAGGCAACTGAATTTCGGCAACCGGGGCATCGAAGTCGGAATGCCGCGAAACTCACCGAGTCAAAGCGTTTCGCCGTTTGCGAAGAAAGTCTGATGTAGAACAAGTAGCAGAAGCATACATGCTCAAGAGGGATCACCCGAAATTCAAAGGCAACTGAATTTCGGCAACCGGGGCATCGAAGTCGGAATGCCGCGAAACTCACCGAGTCAAAGCGTTTCGCCGTTTGCGGAAGAAAGTCTGATGTAGAACAAGTAGCAGAAGCATACATGCTCAAGAGGGATCACCCGAAATTCAAAGGCAACTGAATTTCGGCAACCGGGGCATCGAAGTCGGAATGCCGCGAAACTCACCGAGTCAAAGCGTTTCGCCGTTTGCGGAAGAAGTCTGATGTAGAACAAGTAGCAGAAGCATACATGCTCAAGAGGGATCACCCGAAATTCAAAGGCAACTGAATTTCGGCAACCGGGGCATCGAAGTCGGAATGCCGCGAAACTCACCGAGTCAAAGCGTTTCGCCGTTTGCGGAAGAAGTCTGATGTAGAACAAGTAGCAGAAGCATACATGCTCAAGAGGGATCACCCGAAATTCAAAGGCAACTGAATTTCGGCAACCGGGGCATCGAAGTCGGAATGCCGCGAAACTCACCGAGTCAAAGCGTTTCGCCGTTTGCGGAAGAAAGTGTGATGTAGAACAAGTAGCAGAAGCATACATGCTCAAGAGGGATCACCCGAAATTCAAAGGCAACTGAATTTCGGCAACCGGGGCATCGAAGTCGGAATGCCGCGAAACTCACCGAGTCAAAGCGTTTCGCCGTTTGCGGAAGAAAGTGTGATGTAGAACAAGTAGCAGAAGCATACATGCTCAAGAGGGATCACCCGAAATTCAAAGGCAACTGAATTTCGGCAACCGGGGCATCGAAGTCGGAATGCCGCGAAACTCACCGAGTCAAAGCGTTTCGCCGTTTGCGGAAGAAAGTCTGATGTAGAACAAGTAGCAGAAGCATACATGCTCAAGAGGGATCACCCGAAATTCAAAGGCAACTGAATTTCGGCAACCGGGGCATCGAAGTCGGAATGCCGCGAAACTCACCGAGTCAAAGCGTTTCGCCGTTTGCGGAAGAAAGTCTGATGTAGAACAAGTAGCAGAAGCATACATGCTCAAGAGGGATCACCCGAAATTCAAAGGCAACTGAATTTCGGCAACCGGGGCATCGAAGTCGGAATGCCGCGAAACTCACCGAGTCAAAGCGTTTCGCCGTTTGCGGAAGAAAGTCTGATGTAGAACAAGTAGCAGAAGCATACATGCTCAAGAGGGATCACCCGAAATTCAAAGGCAACTGAATTTCGGCAACCGGGGCATCGAAGTCGGAATGCCGCGAAACTCACCGAGTCAAAGCGTTTCGCCGTTTGCGGAAGAAGTCTGATGTAGAACAAGTAGCAGAAGCATACATGCTCAAGAGGGATCACCCGAAATTCAAAGGCAACTGAATTTCGGCAACCGGGCATCGAAGTCGGAATGCCGCGAAACTCACCGAGTCAAAGCGTTTCGCGTTTGCGGAAGAAAGTTGATGTAGAACAAGTAGCAGAAGCATACATGCTCAAGAGGGATCACCCGAAATTCAAAGGCAACTGAATTTCGGCAACCGGGGCATCGAAGTCGGAATGCCGCGAAACTCACCGAGTCAAAGCGTTTCGCCGTTTGCGGAAGAAGTCTGATGTAGAACAAGTAGCAGAAGCATACATGCTCAAGAGGGATCACCCGAAATTCAAAGGCAACTGAATTTCGGCAACCGGGGCATCGAAGTCGGAATGCCGCGAAACTCACCGAGTCAAAGCGTTTCGCCGTTTGCGGAAGAAAGTCTGATGTAGAACAAGTAGCAGAAGCATACATGCTCAAGAGGGATCACCCGAAATTCAAAGGCAACTGAATTTCGGCAACCGGGGCATCGAAGTCGGAATGCCGCGAAACTCACCGAGTCAAAGCGTTTCGCCGTTTGCGGAAGAAAGTCTGATGTAGAACAAGTAGCAGAAGCATACATGCTCAAGAGGGATCACCCGAAATTCAAAGGCAACTGAATTTCGGCAACCGGGGCATCGAAGTCGGAATGCCGCGAAACTCACCGAGTCAAAGCGTTTCGCCGTTTGCGGAAGAAAGTGTGATGTAGAACAAGTAGCAGAAGCACACATGCTCAAGAGGTACCACCCGAAATTCAATGGCAACTGAATTTCAGCAACCGGGGCATCGAAGTCGGAATGCCGTGACACCCACCGAGTCAAAGCGTTTCGCCGTTTGCGGAAGAAGTCTGATGTAGAACAAGTCGCAGAAGCATACATGCTCAAGAGGGATCACCCGAAATTCAAAGGCAACTGAATTTCGGCAACGGGGCATCGAAGTCGGAATGCCGCGAAACTCGCCGAGTCAAAACGTTTCGTCGTTTGGGGAAGAAAGTCTGATGTAGAACAAGTAGCAGAAGCATACATGCTCAAGAGGGATCACCCGAAATTCAAAGGCAACTGAATTTCGGCAACCGGGGCATCGAAGTCGGAATGCCGCGAAACTCACCGAGTCAAAGCGTTTCGTCGTTTGGGGAAGAAAGTCTGATGTAGAACAAGTCGCAGAAGCATACATGCTCAAGAGGGATCACCCGAAATTCAAAGGCAACTGAATTTCGGCAACCGGGGCATCGAAGTCGGAATGCCGCGAAACTCACCGAGTCAAAGCGTTTCGTTTTGCGGGAAGAAAGTCTGATGTAGAACAAGTAGCAGAAGCATACATGCTCAAGAGGGATCACCCGAAATTCAAAGGCAACTGAATTTCGGCAACCGGGGCATCGAAGTCGGAATGCGCGAAACTCACCGAGTCAAAGCGTTTCGCCGTTTGCGGAAGAAAGTCTGATGTAGAACAAGTAGCAGAAGCATACATGCTCAAGAGGGATCACCCGAAATTCAAAGGCAACTGAATTTCGGCAACCGGGGCATCGAAGTCGGAATGCCGCGAAACTCACCGAGTCAAAGCGTTTCGCCGTTTGCGGAAGAAAGTCTGATGTAGAACAAGTAGCAGAAGCATACATGCTCAAGAGGGATCACCCGAAATTCAAAGGCAACTGAATTTCGGCAACCGGGGCATCGAAGTCGGAATGCCGCGAAACTCACCGAGTCAAAGCGTTTCGCCGTTTGCGGAAGAAAGTGTGATGTAGAACAAGTAGCAGAAGCATACATGCTCAAGAGGGATCACCCGAAATTCAAAGGCAACTGAATTTCGGCAACCGGGGCATCGAAGTCGGAATGCCGCGAAACTCACCGAGTCAAAGCGTTTCGCCGTTTGCGGAAGAAAGTGTGATGTAGAACAAGTAGCAGAAGCATACATGCTCAAGAGGGATCACCCGAAATTCAAAGGCAACTGAATTTCGGCAACCGGGCATCGAAGTCGGAATGCCGCGAAACTCACCGAGTCAAAGCGTTTCGCCGTTTGCGGAAGAAGTCTGATGTAGAACAAGTAGCAGAAGCATACATGCTCAAGAGGGATCACCCGAAATTCAAAGGCAACTGAATTTCGGCAACCGGGGCATCGAAGTCGGAATGCCGCGAAACTCACCGAGTCAAAGCGTTTCGCCGTTTGCGGAAGAAAGTCTGATGTAGAACAAGTAGCAGAAGCATACATGCTCAAGAGGGATCACCCGAAATTCAAAGGCAACTGAATTTCGGCAACCGGGGCATCGAAGTCGGAATGCCGCGAAACTCACCGAGTCAAAGCGTTTCGCCGTTTGCGGAAGAAAGTCTGATGTAGAACAAGTAGCAGAAGCATACATGCTCAAGAGGGATCACCCGAAATTCAAAGGCAACTGAATTTCGGCAACCGGGGCATCGAAGTCGGAATGCCGCGAAACTCACCGAGTCAAAGCGTTTCGCCGTTTGCGGAAGAAGTCTGATGTAGAACAAGTAGCAGAAGCATACATGCTCAAGAGGGATCACCCGAAATTCAAAGGCAACTGAATTTCGGCAACCGGGGCATCGAAGTCGGAATGCCGCGAAACTCACCGAGTCAAAGCGTTTCGCCGTTTGCGGAAGAAGAAGTCTGATGTAGAACAAGTAGCAGAAGCATACATGCTCAAGAGGGATCACCCGAAATTCAAAGGCAACTGAATTTCGGCAACCGGGGCATCGAAGTCGGAATGCCGCGAAACTCACCGAGTCAAAGCGTTTCGCCGTTTGCGGAAGAAAGTGTGATGTAGAACAAGTAGCAGAAGCATACATGCTCAAGAGGGATCACCCGAAATTCAAAGGCAACTGAATTTCGGCAACCGGGGCATCGAAGTCGGAATGCCGCGAAACTCACCGAGTCAAAGCGTTTCGCCGTTTGCGGAAGAAGTCTGATGTAGAACAAGTAGCAGAAGCATACATGCTCAAGAGGGATCACCCGAAATTCAAAGGCAACTGAATTTCGGCAACCGGGGCATCGAAGTCGGAATGCCGCGAAACTCACCGAGTCAAAGCGTTTCGCCGTTTGCGGAAGAAAGTCTGATGTAGAACAAGTAGCAGAAGCATACATGCTCAAGAGGGATCACCCGAAATTCAAAGGCAACTGAATTTCGGCAACCGGGGCATCGAAGTCGGAATGCCGCGAAACTCACCGAGTCAAAGCGTTTCGCCGTTTGCGGAAGAAAGTCTGATGTAGAACAAGTAGCAGAAGCATACATGCTCAAGAGGGATCACCCGAAATTCAAAGGCAACTGAATTTCGGCAACCGGGGCATCGAAGTCGGAATGCCGCGAAACTCACCGAGTCAAAGCGTTTCGCCGTTTGCGGAAGAAAGTCTGATGTAGAACAAGTAGCAGAAGCATACATGCTCAAGAGGGATCACCCGAAATTCAAAGGCAACTGAATTTCGGCAACCGGGGCATCGAAGTCGGAATGCCGCGAAACTCACCGAGTCAAAGCGTTTCGCCGTTTGCGGAAGAAAGTCTGATGTAGAACAAGTAGCAGAAGCATACATGCTCAAGAGGGATCACCCGAAATTCAAAGGCAACTGAATTTCGGCAACCGGGCATCGAAGTCGGAATGCCGCGAAACTCACCGAGTCAAAGCGTTTCGCCGTTTGCGGAAGAAAGTGTGATGTAGAACAAGTAGCAGAAGCATACATGCTCAAGAGGGATCACCCGAAATTCAAAGGCAACTGAATTTCGGCAACCGGGCATCGAAGTCGGAATGCCGCGAAACTCACCGAGTCAAAGCGTTTCGCCGTTTGCGGAAGAAAGTCTGATGTAGAACAAGTAGCAGAAGCATACATGCTCAAGAGGGATCACCCGAAATTCAAAGGCAACTGAATTTCGGCAACCGGGGCATCGAAGTCGGAATGCCGCGAAACTCACCGAGTCAAAGCGTTTCGCCGTTTGCGGAAGAAGTGTGATGTAGAACAGAACAAGTAGCAGAAGCATACATGCTCAAGAGGGATCACCCGAAATTCAAAGGCAACTGAATTTCGGCAACCGGGCATCGAAGTCGGAATGCCGCGAAACTCACGAGTCAAAGCGTTTCGCCGTTTGCGGAAGAAGTCTGATGTAGAACAAGTAGCAGAAGCATACATGCTCAAGAGGGATCACCCGAAATTCAAAGGCAACTGAATTTCGGCAACCGGGGCATCGAAGTCGGAATGCCGCGAAACTCACCGAGTCAAAGCGTTTCGCCGTTTGCGGAAGAAAGTCTGATGTAGAACAAGTAGCAGAAGCATACATGCTCAAGAGGGATCACCCGAAATTCAAAGGCAACTGAATTTCGGCAACCGGGCATCGAAGTCGGAATGCCGCGAAACTCACCGAGTCAAAGCGTTTCGCCGTTTGCGGAAGAAAGTCTGATGTAGAACAAGTAGCAGAAAGCATACATGCTCAAGAGGGATCACCCGAAATTCAAAGGCAACTGAATTTCGGCAACCGGCATCGAAGTCGGAATGCCGCGAAACTCACCGAGTCAAAGCGTTTCGCCGTTTGCGGAAGAAGAGTCTGATGTAGAACAAGTAGCAGAAGCATACATGCTCAAGAGGGATCACCCGAAATTCAAAGGCAACTGAATTTCGGCAACCGGGGCATCGAAGTCGGAATGCCGCGAAACTCACCGAGTCAAAGCGTTTCGCCGTTTGCGGAAGAAAGTCTGATGTAGAACAAGTAGCAGAAGCATACATGCTCAAGAGGGATCACCCGAAATTCAAAGGCAACTGAATTTCGGCAACCGGGGCATCGAAGTCGGAATGCCGCGAAACTCACCGAGTCAAAGCGTTTCGCCGTTTGCGGAAGAAAGTCTGATGTAGAACAAGTAGCAGAAGCATACATGCTCAAGAGGGATCACCCGAAATTCAAAGGCAACTGAATTTCGGCAACCGGGGCATCGAAGTCGGAATGCCGCGAAACTCACCGAGTCAAAGCGTTTCGCCGTTTGCGGAAGAAGTCTGATGTAGAACAAGTAGCAGAAGCATACATGCTCAAGAGGGATCACCCGAAATTCAAAGGCAACTGAATTTCGGCAACCGGGGCATCGAAGTCGGAATGCCGCGAAACTCACCGAGTCAAAGCGTTTCGCCGTTTTGCGGAAGAAAGTGTATGTATGATGTGAACAAGTAGCAGAAGCATACATGCTCAAGAGGGATCACCCGAAATTCAAAGGCAACTGAATTTCGGCAACCGGGCATCGAAGTCGGAATGCCGCGAAACTCACCGAGTCAAAGCGTTTCGCCGTTTGCGGAAGAAAGTCTGATGTAGAACAAGTAGCAGAAGCATACATGCTCAAGAGGGATCACCCGAAATTCAAAGGCAACTGAATTTCGGCAACCGGGGCATCGAAGTCGGAATGCCGCGAAACTCACCGAGTCAAAGCGTTTCGCGTTTGCGGAAGAAAGTCTGATGTAGAACAAGTAGCAGAAGCATACATGCTCAAGAGGGATCACCCGAATTCAAAGGCAACTGAATTTCGGCAACCGGGGCATCGAAGTCGGAATGCCGAAACTCACCGAGTCAAAGCGTTTCGCCGTTTGCGGAAGAAAGTCTGATGTAGAACAAGTAGCAGAAGCATACATGCTCAAGAGGGATCACCCGAAATTCAAAGGCACTGAATTTCGGCAAACGGGGCATCGAAGTCGGAATGCCGCGAAACTCACCGAGTCAAAGCGTTTCGCCGTTTGCGGAAGAAAGTCTGATGTAGAACAAGTAGCAGAAGCATACATGCTCAAGAGGGATCACCCGAAATTCAAAGGCAACTGAATTTCGGCAACCGGGGCATCGAAGTCGGAATGCCGCGAAACTCACCGAGTCAAAGCGTTTCGCCGTTTGCGGAAGAAAGTCTGATGTAGAACAAGTAGCAGAAGCATACATGCTCAAGAGGGATCACCCGAAATTCAAAGGCAACTGAATTTCGGCAACCCGGGCATCGATGTTGGAATGCCGCGAAACTCACCGAGTCAAAGCGTTTCGCCGTTTGCGGAAGAAAGTCTGATGTAGAACAAGTAGCAGAAGCATACATGCTCAAGAGGGATCACCCGAAATTCAAAGGCAACTGAATTTCGGCAACCGGGGCATCGAAGTCGGAATGCCGCGAAACTCACCGAGTCAAAGCGTTTCACCATTTCTGGAAGAAAGTCTGATGTAGAACAAGTAGCAGAAGCATACATGCTCAAGAGGGATCACCCGAAATTCAAAGGCAACTGAATTTCAGCAACCGGGGCATCGATGTCGGAATGCCGCGAAACTCACCGAGTCAAAGCGTTTCACCGTTTCTAGAAGAAAGTCTGATGTAGAACAAGTAGCAGAAGCAGACATGCTCAAGAGGGATCACCCGAAATTCAAAGGCAACTGAATTTCGGCAACCGGGCAATCGTAGTTGGAATTCCGCGAAACTCACCGAGTCAAAGCTTTCGCCGTTTCTGGAAGAAAGTCTGATGTAGAACAAGTAGAAGAAGCAGACATGCTCAAGAGGGATCACCCGAAATTAAAAGGCAACTGAATTTCGGCAACCGGGCCATCGTAGACGGAATGCCGCGAAACTCACCGAGTCAAAGCGTTTCGCC
>CM055364.1:21837484-21898284 GCA_029228515.1 Populus alba x Populus x berolinensis | reverse complement strand
CTTTCTTCCGCAAACGGCGAAACGCTTTGACTCGGTGAGTTTGCGGCATTCGACTTCGATGCCCCGGTTGCCGAAATTCAGTTGCCTTTGAATTTCGGGTGATCCCTCTTGAGCATGTATGCTTCTGCTACTTGTTCTACATCATACTTTCTTCCGCAAACGGCGAAACGCTTTGACTCGGTGAGTTTCGCGGCATTCCGACTTCGATGCCCCGGTTGCCGAAATTCAGTTGCCTTTGAATTTCGGGTGATCCCTCTTGAGCATGTATGCTTCTGCTACTTGTTCTACATCATACTTTCTTCCGTAAATGGCGAAACGCTTTGACTCGGTGACTTTCGCGGCATTCCGACTTCGACTGCCCGGTTGCCGAAATTCAGTTGCCTTTGAATTTCGGGTGATCCCTCTTGAGCATGTATGCTTCTGCTACTTGTTCTACATCATACTTTCTTCCGCAAACGGCGAAACGCTTTGACTCGGTGAGTTTCGCGGCATTCCGACTTCGATGCTCCGGTTGCCGAAATTCAGTTGCCTTTGAATTTCGGGTGATCCCTCTTGAGCATGTATGCTTCTGCTACTTGTTCTACATCAGACTTCTTCCGCAAACGGCGAAACGCTTTGACTCGGTGAGTTTCGCGGCATTCCGACTTCGATGCCCCGGTTGCCGAAATTCAGTTGCCTTTGAATTTCGGGTGATCCCTCTTGAGCATGTATGCTTCTGCTACTTGTTCTACATCATACTTCTTCCGCAAACGGCGAAACGCTTTGACTCGGTGAGTTTCGCGGCATTCCGACTTCGATGCCCGGTTGCCGAAATTCAGTTGCCTTTGAATTTCGGGTGATCCCTCTTGAGCATGTATGCTTCTGCTACTTGTTCTACATCATACTTTCTTCCGCAAACGGCGAAACGCTTTGACTCGGTGAGTTTCGCGGCATTCCGACTTCGATGCCCGGTTGCCGAAATTCAGTTGCCTTTGAATTTCGGGTGATCCCTCTTGAGCATGTATGCTTCTGCTACTTGTTCTACATCAGACTTTCTTCCGCAAACGGCGAAACGCTTTGACTCGGTGAGTTTCGCGGCATTCCGACTTCGATGCCCCGGTTGCCGAAATTCAGTTGCCTTTGAATTTCGGGTGATCCCTCTTGAGCATGTATGCTTCTGCTACTTGTTCTACATCATACTCTTCCGCAAACGCGAAACGCTTTGACTCGGTGAGTTTCGCGGCATTCCGACTTCGATGCCCGGTTGCCGAAATTCAGTTGCCTTTGAATTTCGGGTGATCCCTCTTGAGCATGTATGCTTCTGCTACTTGTTCTACATCAGACTTTCTTCCGCAAACGGCGAAACGCTTTGACTCGGTGAGTTTCGCGGCATTCCGACTTCGATGCCCCGGTTGCCGAAATTCAGTTGCCTTTGAATTTCGGGTGATCCCTCTTGAGCATGTATGCTTCTGCTACTTGTTCTACATCAGACTTTCTTCCGCAAACGGCGAAACGCTTTGACTCGGTGAGTTTCGCGGCATTCCGACTTCGATGCCCCGGTTGCCGAAATTCAGTTGCCTTTGAATTTCGGGTGATCCCTCTTGAGCATGTATGCTTCTGCTACTTGTTCTACATCAGACTTTCTTCCGCAAACGGCGAAACGCTTTGACTCGGTGAGTTTCGCGGCATTCCGACTTCGATGCCCGGTTGCCGAAATTCAGTTGCCTTTGAATTTCGGGTGATCCCTCTTGAGCATGTATGCTTCTGCTACTTGTTCTACATCATACTTTCTTCCGCAAACGGCGAAACGCTTTGACTCGGTGAGTTTCGCGGCATTCCGACTTCGATGCCCCGGTTGCCGAAATTCAGTTGCCTTTGAATTTCGGGTGATCCCTCTTGAGCATGTATGCTTCTGCTACTTGTTCTACATCAGACTTCTTCCGCAAACGGCGAAACGCTTTGACTCGGTGAGTTTCGCGGCATTCCGACTTCGATGCCCCGGTTGCCGAAATTCAGTTGCCTTTGAATTTCGGGTGATCCCTCTTGAGCATGTATGCTTCTGCTACTTGTTCTACATCATACTTTCTTCCGCAAACGGCGAAACGCTTTGACTCGGTGAGTTTCGCGGCATTCCGACTTCGATGCCCGGTTGCCGAAATTCAGTTGCCTTTGAATTTCGGGTGATCCCTCTTGAGCATGTATGCTTCTGCTACTTGTTCTACATCATACTTTCTTCCGCAAACGGCGAAACGCTTTGACTCGGTGAGTTTCGCGGCATTCCGACTTCGATGCCCCGGTTGCCGAAATTCAGTTGCCTTTGAATTTCGGGTGATCCCTCTTGAGCATGTATGCTTCTGCTACTTGTTCTACATCAGACTTTCTTCCGCAAACGGCGAAACGCTTTGACTCGGTGAGTTTCGCGGCATTCCGACTTCGATGCCCGGTTGCCGAAATTCAGTTGCCTTTGAATTTCGGGTGATCCCTCTTGAGCATGTATGCTTCTGCTACTTGTTCTACATCATACTTTCTTCCGCAAACGGCGAAACGCTTTGACTCGGTGAGTTTCGCGGCATTCCGACTTCGATGCCCCGGTTGCCGAAATTCAGTTGCCTTTGAATTTCGGGTGATCCCTCTTGAGCATGTATGCTTCTGCTACTTGTTCTACATCATACTTCTTCCGCAAACGGCGAAACGCTTTGACTCGGTGAGTTTCGCGGCATTCCGACTTCGATGCCCCGGTTGCCGAAATTCAGTTGCCTTTGAATTTCGGGTGATCCCTCTTGAGCATGTATGCTTCTGCTACTTGTTCTACATCAGACTTTCTTCCGCAAACGGCGAAACGCTTTGACTCGGTGAGTTTCGCGGCATTCCGACTTCGATGCCCCGGTTGCCGAAATTCAGTTGCCTTTGAATTTCGGGTGATCCCTCTTGAGCATGTATGCTTCTGCTACTTGTTCTACATCATACTTTCTTCCGCAAACGGCGAAACGCTTTGACTCGGTGAGTTTCGAGGCATTCCGACTTCGATGCCCCGGTTGCCGAAATTCAGTTGCCTTTGAATTTCGGGTGATCCCTCTTGAGCTTGTATGCTTCTGCTACTTGTTCTACATTAGACTTTCTTCCGCAAACGGCGGAACGCTTTGACTCGGTGAGGTTCGCAGCATTCCGACTTCTATGCCCCGGTTGCCGAAATTCAGTTGCCTTTGAATTTGGGGTGATCCCTCTTGAGCATGTATGCTTCTGCTACTTGTTCTACATCCTACCTTCTTCCGCAAACGGCGAAACGCTTTGACTCGGTGAGGTTCGCGGCATTCCGACGTCGATGCTCCGGTTGCCGAAATTCAGTTGCCTTTGAATTTCGGGTGATCCCTCTTGAGCATGTATGCTTCTGCTACTTGTTCTACATCATACTTTCTTCCGCAAACGCCGAAACGCTTTGACTCGGTGAGTTTCGCGGCATTCCGACTTCGATGCCCGGTTGCCGAAATTCAGTTGCCTTTGAATTTCGGGTGATCCCTCTTGAGCATGTATGCTTCTGCTACTTGTTCTACATCATACTTTCTTCCGCAAACGGCGAAACGCTTTGACTCGGTGAGTTTCGCGGCATTCCGACTTCGATGCCCGGTTGCCGAAATTCAGTTGCCTTTGAATTTCGGGTGATCCCTCTTGAGCATGTATGCTTCTGCTACTTGTTCTACATCAGACTTCTTCCGCAAACGGCGAAACGCTTTGACTCGGTGAGTTTCGCGGCATTCCGACTTCGATGCCCCGGTTGCCGAAATTCAGTTGCCTTTGAATTTCGGGTGATCCCTCTTGAGCATGTATGCTTCTGCTACTTGTTCTACATCAGACTTCTTCCGCAAACGGCGAAACGCTTTGACTCGGTGAGTTTCGCGGCATTCCGACTTCGATGCCCGGTTGCCGAAATTCAGTTGCCTTTGAATTTCGGGTGATCCCTCTTGAGCATGTATGCTTCTGCTACTTGTTCTACATCAGACTTTCTTCCGCAAACGGCGAAACGCTTTGACTCGGTGAGTTTCGCGGCATTCCGACTTCGATGCCCCGGTTGCCGAAATTCAGTTGCCTTTGAATTTCGGGTGATCCCTCTTGAGCATGTATGCTTCTGCTACTTGTTCTACATCATACTTCTTCCGCAAACGGCGAAACGCTTTGACTCGGTGAGTTTCGCGGCATTCCGACTTCGATGCCCGGTTGCCGAAATTCAGTTGCCTTTGAATTTCGGGTGATCCCTCTTGAGCATGTATGCTTCTGCTACTTGTTCTACATCTACCTTCTTCCGCAAACGGCGAAACGCTTTGACTCGGTGAGTTTCGCGGCATTCCGACTTCGATGCCCGGTTGCCGAAATTCAGTTGCCTTTGAATTTCGGGTGATCCCTCTTGAGCATGTATGCTTCTGCTACTTGTTCTACATCATACTTTCTTCCGCAAACGGCGAAACGCTTTGACTCGGTGAGTTTCGCGGCATTCCGACTTCGATGCCCCGGTTGCCGAAATTCAGTTGCCTTTGAATTTCGGGTGATCCCTCTTGAGCATGTATGCTTCTGCTACTTGTTCTACATCAGACTTTCTTCCGCAAACGGCGAAACGCTTTGACTCGGTGAGTTTCGCGGCATTCCGACTTCGATGCCCCGGTTGCCGAAATTCAGTTGCCTTTGAATTTCGGGTGATCCCTCTTGAGCATGTATGCTTCTGCTACTTGTTCTACATCATACTTCTTCCGCAAACGGCGAAACGCTTTGACTCGGTGAGTTTCGCGGCATTCCGACTTCGATGCCCCGGTTGCCGAAATTCAGTTGCCTTTGAATTTCGGGTGATCCCTCTTGAGCATGTATGCTTCTGCTACTTGTTCTACATCAGACTTTCTTCCGCAAACGGCGAAACGCTTTGACTCGGTGAGTTTCGCGGCATTCCGACTTCGATGCCCCGGTTGCCGAAATTCAGTTGCCTTTGAATTTCGGGTGATCCCTCTTGAGCATGTATGCTTCTGCTACTTGTTCTACATCAGACTTTCTTCCGCAAACGGCGAAACGCTTTGACTCGGTGAGTTTCGCGGCATTCCGACTTCGATGCCCGGTTGCCGAAATTCAGTTGCCTTTGAATTTCGGGTGATCCCTCTTGAGCATGTATGCTTCTGCTACTTGTTCTACATCATACTTTCTTCCGCAAACGGCGAAACGCTTTGACTCGGTGAGTTTCGCGGCATTCCGACTTCGATGCCCCGGTTGCCGAAATTCAGTTGCCTTTGAATTTCGGGTGATCCCTCTTGAGCATGTATGCTTCTGCTACTTGTTCTACATCATACTTTCTTCCGCAAACGGCGAAACGCTTTGACTCGGTGAGTTTCGCGGCATTCCGACTTCGATGCCCGGTTGCCGAAATTCAGTTGCCTTTGAATTTCGGGTGATCCCTCTTGAGCATGTATGCTTCTGCTACTTGTTCTACATCAGACTTTCTTCCGCAAACGGCGAAACGCTTTGACTCGGTGAGTTTCGCGGCATTCCGACTTCGATGCCCCGGTTGCCGAAATTCAGTTGCCTTTGAATTTCGGGTGATCCCTCTTGAGCATGTATGCTTCTGCTACTTGTTCTACATCAGACTTTCTTCCGCAAACGGCGAAACGCTTTGACTCGGTGAGTTTCGCGGCATTCCGACTTCGATGCCCGGTTGCCGAAATTCAGTTGCCTTTGAATTTCGGGTGATCCCTCTTGAGCATGTATGCTTCTGCTACTTGTTCTACATCAGACTTTCTTCCGCAAACGGCGAAACGCTTTGACTCGGTGAGTTTCGCGGCATTCCGACTTCGATGCCCCGGTTGCCGAAATTCAGTTGCCTTTGAATTTCGGGTGATCCCTCTTGAGCATGTATGCTTCTGCTACTTGTTCTACATCAGACTTTCTTCCGCAAACGGCGAAACGCTTTGACTCGGTGAGTTTCGCGGCATTCCGACTTCGATGCCCCGGTTGCCGAAATTCAGTTGCCTTTGAATTTCGGGTGATCCCTCTTGAGCATGTATGCTTCTGCTACTTGTTCTACATCAGACTTTCTTCCGCAAACGGCGAAACGCTTTGACTCGGTGAGTTTCGCGGCATTCCGACTTCGATGCCCCGGTTGCCGAAATTCAGTTGCCTTTGAATTTCGGGTGATCCCTCTTGAGCATGTATGCTTCTGCTACTTGTTCTACATCAGACTTTCTTCCGCAAACGGCGAAACGCTTTGACTCGGTGAGTTTCGCGGCATTCCGACTTCGATGCCCCGGTTGCCGAAATTCAGTTGCCTTTGAATTTCGGGTGATCCCTCTTGAGCATGTATGCTTCTGCTACTTGTTCTACATCAGACTTTCTTCCGCAAACGGCGAAACGCTTTGACTCGGTGAGTTTCGCGGCATTCCGACTTCGATGCCCCGGTTGCCGAAATTCAGTTGCCTTTGAATTTCGGGTGATCCCTCTTGAGCATGTATGCTTCTGCTACTTGTTCTACATCAGACTTTCTTCCGCAAACGGCGAAACGCTTTGACTCGGTGAGTTTCGCGGCATTCCGACTTCGATGCCCCGGTTGCCGAAATTCAGTTGCCTTTGAATTTCGGGTGATCCCTCTTGAGCATGTATGCTTCTGCTACTTGTTCTACATCAGACTTTCTTCCGCAAACGGCGAAACGCTTTGACTCGGTGAGTTTCGCGGCATTCCGACTTCGATGCCCCGGTTGCCGAAATTCAGTTGCCTTTGAATTTCGGGTGATCCCTCTTGAGCATGTATGCTTCTGCTACTTGTTCTACATCAGACTTTCTTCCGCAAACGGCGAAACGCTTTGACTCGGTGAGTTTCGCGGCATTCCGACTTCGATGCCCCGGTTGCCGAAATTCAGTTGCCTTTGAATTTCGGGTGATCCCTCTTGAGCATGTATGCTTCTGCTACTTGTTCTACATCAGACTTTCTTCCGCAAACGGCGAAACGCTTTGACTCGGTGAGTTTCGCGGCATTCCGACTTCGATGCCCCGGTTGCCGAAATTCAGTTGCCTTTGAATTTCGGGTGATCCCTCTTGAGCATGTATGCTTCTGCTACTTGTTCTACATCAGACTTTCTTCCGCAAACGGCGAAACGCTTTGACTCGGTGAGTTTCGCGGCATTCCGACTTCGATGCCCCGGTTGCCGAAATTCAGTTGCCTTTGAATTTCGGGTGATCCCTCTTGAGCATGTATGCTTCTGCTACTTGTTCTACATCAGACTTTCTTCCGCAAACGGCGAAACGCTTTGACTCGGTGAGTTTCGCGGCATTCCGACTTCGATGCCCCGGTTGCCGAAATTCAGTTGCCTTTGAATTTCGGGTGATCCCTCTTGAGCATGTATGCTTCTGCTACTTGTTCTACATCAGACTTTCTTCCGCAAACGGCGAAACGCTTTGACTCGGTGAGTTTCGCGGCATTCCGACTTCGATGCCCCGGTTGCCGAAATTCAGTTGCCTTTGAATTTCGGGTGATCCCTCTTGAGCATGTATGCTTCTGCTACTTGTTCTACATCAGACTTTCTTCCGCAAACGGCGAAACGCTTTGACTCGGTGAGTTTCGCGGCATTCCGACTTCGATGCCCGGTTGCCGAAATTCAGTTGCCTTTGAATTTCGGGTGATCCCTCTTGAGCATGTATGCTTCTGCTACTTGTTCTACATCAGACTTTCTTCCGCAAACGGCGAAACGCTTTGACTCGGTGAGTTTCGCGGCATTCCGACTTCGATGCCCCGGTTGCCGAAATTCAGTTGCCTTTGAATTTCGGGTGATCCCTCTTGAGCATGTATGCTTCTGCTACTTGTTCTACATCACTTTCTTCCGCAAACGGCGAAACGCTTTGACTCGGTGAGTTTCGCGGCATTCCGACTTCGATGCCCCGGTTGCCGAAATTCAGTTGCCTTTGAATTTCGGGTGATCCCTCTTGAGCATGTATGCTTCTGCTACTTGTTCTACATCAGACTTTCTTCCGCAAACGGCGAAACGCTTTGACTCGGTGAGTTTCGCGGCATTCCGACTTCGATGCCCCGGTTGCCGAAATTCAGTTGCCTTTGAATTTCGGGTGATCCCTCTTGAGCATGTATGCTTCTGCTACTTGTTCTACATCAGACTTTCTTCCGCAAACGGCGAAACGCTTTGACTCGGTGAGTTTCGCGGCATTCCGACTTCGATGCCCGGTTGCCGAAATTCAGTTGCCTTTGAATTTCGGGTGATCCCTCTTGAGCATGTATGCTTCTGCTACTTGTTCTACATCAGACTTTCTTCCGCAAACGGCGAAACGCTTTGACTCGGTGAGTTTCGCGGCATTCCGACTTCGATGCCCCGGTTGCCGAAATTCAGTTGCCTTTGAATTTCGGGTGATCCCTCTTGAGCATGTATGCTTCTGCTACTTGTTCTACATCAGACTTCTTCCGCAAACGGCGAAACGCTTTGACTCGGTGAGTTTCGCGGCATTCCGACTTCGATGCCCCGGTTGCCGAAATTCAGTTGCCTTTGAATTTCGGGTGATCCCTCTTGAGCATGTATGCTTCTGCTACTTGTTCTACATCAGACTTTCTTCCGCAAACGGCGAAACGCTTTGACTCGGTGAGTTTCGCGGCATTCCGACTTCGATGCCCCGGTTGCCGAAATTCAGTTGCCTTTGAATTTCGGGTGATCCCTCTTGAGCATGTATGCTTCTGCTACTTGTTCTACATCAGACTTTCTTCCGCAAACGGCGAAACGCTTTGACTCGGTGAGTTTCGCGGCATTCCGACTTCGATGCCCCGGTTGCCGAAATTCAGTTGCCTTTGAATTTCGGGTGATCCCTCTTGAGCATGTATGCTTCTGCTACTTGTTCTACATCAGACTTCTTCCGCAAACGGCGAAACGCTTTGACTCGGTGAGTTTCGCGGCATTCCGACTTCGATGCCCCGGTTGCCGAAATTCAGTTGCCTTTGAATTTCGGGTGATCCCTCTTGAGCATGTATGCTTCTGCTACTTGTTCTACATCAGACTTTCTTCCGCAAACGGCGAAACGCTTTGACTCGGTGAGTTTCGCGGCATTCCGACTTCGATGCCCCGGTTGCCGAAATTCAGTTGCCTTTGAATTTCGGGTGATCCCTCTTGAGCATGTATGCTTCTGCTACTTGTTCTACATCAGACTTTCTTCCGCAAACGGCGAAACGCTTTGACTCGGTGAGTTTCGCGGCATTCCGACTTCGATGCCCGGTTGCCGAAATTCAGTTGCCTTTGAATTTCGGGTGATCCCTCTTGAGCATGTATGCTTCTGCTACTTGTTCTACATCAGACTTCTTCCGCAAACGGCGAAACGCTTTGACTCGGTGAGTTTCGCGGCATTCCGACTTCGATGCCCCGGTTGCCGAAATTCAGTTGCCTTTGAATTTCGGGTGATCCCTCTTGAGCATGTATGCTTCTGCTACTTGTTCTACATCAGACTTTCTTCCGCAAACGGCGAAACGCTTTGACTCGGTGAGTTTCGCGGCATTCCGACTTCGATGCCCCGGTTGCCGAAATTCAGTTGCCTTTGAATTTCGGGTGATCCCTCTTGAGCATGTATGCTTCTGCTACTTGTTCTACATCAGACTTCTTCCGCAAACGGCGAAACGCTTTGACTCGGTGAGTTTCGCGGCATTCCGACTTCGATGCCCCGGTTGCCGAAATTCAGTTGCCTTTGAATTTCGGGTGATCCCTCTTGAGCATGTATGCTTCTGCTACTTGTTCTACATCAGACTTTCTTCCGCAAACGGCGAAACGCTTTGACTCGGTGAGTTTCGCGGCATTCCGACTTCGATGCCCCGGTTGCCGAAATTCAGTTGCCTTTGAATTTCGGGTGATCCCTCTTGAGCATGTATGCTTCTGCTACTTGTTCTACATCAGACTTTCTTCCGCAAACGGCGAAACGCTTTGACTCGGTGAGTTTCGCGGCATTCCGACTTCGATGCCCCGGTTGCCGAAATTCAGTTGCCTTTGAATTTCGGGTGATCCCTCTTGAGCATGTATGCTTCTGCTACTTGTTCTACATCAGACTTTCTTCCGCAAACGGCGAAACGCTTTGACTCGGTGAGTTTCGCGGCATTCCGACTTCGATGCCCCGGTTGCCGAAATTCAGTTGCCTTTGAATTTCGGGTGATCCCTCTTGAGCATGTATGCTTCTGCTACTTGTTCTACATCAGACTTTCTTCCGCAAACGGCGAAACGCTTTGACTCGGTGAGTTTCGCGGCATTCCGACTTCGATGCCCCGGTTGCCGAAATTCAGTTGCCTTTGAATTTCGGGTGATCCCTCTTGAGCATGTATGCTTCTGCTACTTGTTCTACATCAGACTTTCTTCCGCAAACGGCGAAACGCTTTGACTCGGTGAGTTTCGCGGCATTCCGACTTCGATGCCCCGGTTGCCGAAATTCAGTTGCCTTTGAATTTCGGGTGATCCCTCTTGAGCATGTATGCTTCTGCTACTTGTTCTACATCAGACTTCTTCCGCAAACGGCGAAACGCTTTGACTCGGTGAGTTTCGCGGCATTCCGACTTCGATGCCCCGGTTGCCGAAATTCAGTTGCCTTTGAATTTCGGGTGATCCCTCTTGAGCATGTATGCTTCTGCTACTTGTTCTACATCAGACTTTCTTCCGCAAACGGCGAAACGCTTTGACTCGGTGAGTTTCGCGGCATTCCGACTTCGATGCCCCGGTTGCCGAAATTCAGTTGCCTTTGAATTTCGGGTGATCCCTCTTGAGCATGTATGCTTCTGCTACTTGTTCTACATCAGACTTTCTTCCGCAAACGGCGAAACGCTTTGACTCGGTGAGTTTCGCGGCATTCCGACTTCGATGCCCCGGTTGCCGAAATTCAGTTGCCTTTGAATTTCGGGTGATCCCTCTTGAGCATGTATGCTTCTGCTACTTGTTCTACATCAGACTTTCTTCCGCAAACGGCGAAACGCTTTGACTCGGTGAGTTTCGCGGCATTCCGACTTCGATGCCCCGGTTGCCGAAATTCAGTTGCCTTTGAATTTCGGGTGATCCCTCTTGAGCATGTATGCTTCTGCTACTTGTTCTACATCAGACTTTCTTCCGCAAACGGCGAAACGCTTTGACTCGGTGAGTTTCGCGGCATTCCGACTTCGATGCCCCGGTTGCCGAAATTCAGTTGCCTTTGAATTTCGGGTGATCCCTCTTGAGCATGTATGCTTCTGCTACTTGTTCTACATCAGACTTTCTTCCGCAAACGGCGAAACGCTTTGACTCGGTGAGTTTCGCGGCATTCCGACTTCGATGCCCCGGTTGCCGAAATTCAGTTGCCTTTGAATTTCGGGTGATCCCTCTTGAGCATGTATGCTTCTGCTACTTGTTCTACATCAGACTTTCTTCCGCAAACGGCGAAACGCTTTGACTCGGTGAGTTTCGCGGCATTCCGACTTCGATGCCCCGGTTGCCGAAATTCAGTTGCCTTTGAATTTCGGGTGATCCCTCTTGAGCATGTATGCTTCTGCTACTTGTTCTACATCAGACTTTCTTCCGCAAACGGCGAAACGCTTTGACTCGGTGAGTTTCGCGGCATTCCGACTTCGATGCCCCGGTTGCCGAAATTCAGTTGCCTTTGAATTTCGGGTGATCCCTCTTGAGCATGTATGCTTCTGCTACTTGTTCTACATCAGACTTTCTTCCGCAAACGGCGAAACGCTTTGACTCGGTGAGTTTCGCGGCATTCCGACTTCGATGCCCCGGTTGCCGAAATTCAGTTGCCTTTGAATTTCGGGTGATCCCTCTTGAGCATGTATGCTTCTGCTACTTGTTCTACATCAGACTTTCTTCCGCAAACGGCGAAACGCTTTGACTCGGTGAGTTTCGCGGCATTCCGACTTCGATGCCCCGGTTGCCGAAATTCAGTTGCCTTTGAATTTCGGGTGATCCCTCTTGAGCATGTATGCTTCTGCTACTTGTTCTACATCAGACTTCTTCCGCAAACGGCGAAACGCTTTGACTCGGTGAGTTTCGCGGCATTCCGACTTCGATGCCCCGGTTGCCGAAATTCAGTTGCCTTTGAATTTCGGGTGATCCCTCTTGAGCATGTATGCTTCTGCTACTTGTTCTACATCAGACTTTCTTCCGCAAACGGCGAAACGCTTTGACTCGGTGAGTTTCGCGGCATTCCGACTTCGATGCCCGGTTGCCGAAATTCAGTTGCCTTTGAATTTCGGGTGATCCCTCTTGAGCATGTATGCTTCTGCTACTTGTTCTACATCAGACTTTCTTCCGCAAACGGCGAAACGCTTTGACTCGGTGAGTTTCGCGGCATTCCGACTTCGATGCCCCGGTTGCCGAAATTCAGTTGCCTTTGAATTTCGGGTGATCCCTCTTGAGCATGTATGCTTCTGCTACTTGTTCTACATCAGACTTTCTTCCGCAAACGGCGAAACGCTTTGACTCGGTGAGTTTCGCGGCATTCCGACTTCGATGCCCCGGTTGCCGAAATTCAGTTGCCTTTGAATTTCGGGTGATCCCTCTTGAGCATGTATGCTTCTGCTACTTGTTCTACATCAGACTTCTTCCGCAAACGGCGAAACGCTTTGACTCGGTGAGTTTCGCGGCATTCCGACTTCGATGCCCCGGTTGCCGAAATTCAGTTGCCTTTGAATTTCGGGTGATCCCTCTTGAGCATGTATGCTTCTGCTACTTGTTCTACATCAGACTTTCTTCCGCAAACGGCGAAACGCTTTGACTCGGTGAGTTTCGCGGCATTCCGACTTCGATGCCCCGGTTGCCGAAATTCAGTTGCCTTTGAATTTCGGGTGATCCCTCTTGAGCATGTATGCTTCTGCTACTTGTTCTACATCAGACTTCTTCCGCAAACGGCGAAACGCTTTGACTCGGTGAGTTTCGCGGCATTCCGACTTCGATGCCCCGGTTGCCGAAATTCAGTTGCCTTTGAATTTCGGGTGATCCCTCTTGAGCATGTATGCTTCTGCTACTTGTTCTACATCAGACTTTCTTCCGCAAACGGCGAAACGCTTTGACTCGGTGAGTTTCGCGGCATTCCGACTTCGATGCCCGGTTGCCGAAATTCAGTTGCCTTTGAATTTCGGGTGATCCCTCTTGAGCATGTATGCTTCTGCTACTTGTTCTACATCAGACTTTCTTCCGCAAACGGCGAAACGCTTTGACTCGGTGAGTTTCGCGGCATTCCGACTTCGATGCCCCGGTTGCCGAAATTCAGTTGCCTTTGAATTTCGGGTGATCCCTCTTGAGCATGTATGCTTCTGCTACTTGTTCTACATCAGACTTTCTTCCGCAAACGGCGAAACGCTTTGACTCGGTGAGTTTCGCGGCATTCCGACTTCGATGCCCCGGTTGCCGAAATTCAGTTGCCTTTGAATTTCGGGTGATCCCTCTTGAGCATGTATGCTTCTGCTACTTGTTCTACATCAGACTTTCTTCCGCAAACGGCGAAACGCTTTGACTCGGTGAGTTTCGCGGCATTCCGACTTCGATGCCCCGGTTGCCGAAATTCAGTTGCCTTTGAATTTCGGGTGATCCCTCTTGAGCATGTATGCTTCTGCTACTTGTTCTACATCAGACTTTCTTCCGCAAACGGCGAAACGCTTTGACTCGGTGAGTTTCGCGGCATTCCGACTTCGATGCCCCGGTTGCCGAAATTCAGTTGCCTTTGAATTTCGGGTGATCCCTCTTGAGCATGTATGCTTCTGCTACTTGTTCTACATCAGACTTCTTCCGCAAACGGCGAAACGCTTTGACTCGGTGAGTTTCGCGGCATTCCGACTTCGATGCCCCGGTTGCCGAAATTCAGTTGCCTTTGAATTTCGGGTGATCCCTCTTGAGCATGTATGCTTCTGCTACTTGTTCTACATCAGACTTTCTTCCGCAAACGGCGAAACGCTTTGACTCGGTGAGTTTCGCGGCATTCCGACTTCGATGCCCCGGTTGCCGAAATTCAGTTGCCTTTGAATTTCGGGTGATCCCTCTTGAGCATGTATGCTTCTGCTACTTGTTCTACATCAGACTTTCTTCCGCAAACGGCGAAACGCTTTGACTCGGTGAGTTTCGCGGCATTCCGACTTCGATGCCCCGGTTGCCGAAATTCAGTTGCCTTTGAATTTCGGGTGATCCCTCTTGAGCATGTATGCTTCTGCTACTTGTTCTACATCAGACTTCTTCCGCAAACGGCGAAACGCTTTGACTCGGTGAGTTTCGCGGCATTCCGACTTCGATGCCCCGGTTGCCGAAATTCAGTTGCCTTTGAATTTCGGGTGATCCCTCTTGAGCATGTATGCTTCTGCTACTTGTTCTACATCAGACTTTCTTCCGCAAACGGCGAAACGCTTTGACTCGGTGAGTTTCGCGGCATTCCGACTTCGATGCCCCGGTTGCCGAAATTCAGTTGCCTTTGAATTTCGGGTGATCCCTCTTGAGCATGTATGCTTCTGCTACTTGTTCTACATCAGACTTTCTTCCGCAAACGGCGAAACGCTTTGACTCGGTGAGTTTCGCGGCATTCCGACTTCGATGCCCCGGTTGCCGAAATTCAGTTGCCTTTGAATTTCGGGTGATCCCTCTTGAGCATGTATGCTTCTGCTACTTGTTCTACATCAGACTTCTTCCGCAAACGGCGAAACGCTTTGACTCGGTGAGTTTCGCGGCATTCCGACTTCGATGCCCCGGTTGCCGAAATTCAGTTGCCTTTGAATTTCGGGTGATCCCTCTTGAGCATGTATGCTTCTGCTACTTGTTCTACATCAGACTTCTTCCGCAAACGGCGAAACGCTTTGACTCGGTGAGTTTCGCGGCATTCCGACTTCGATGCCCCGGTTGCCGAAATTCAGTTGCCTTTGAATTTCGGGTGATCCCTCTTGAGCATGTATGCTTCTGCTACTTGTTCTACATCAGACTTTCTTCCGCAAACGGCGAAACGCTTTGACTCGGTGAGTTTCGCGGCATTCCGACTTCGATGCCCCGGTTGCCGAAATTCAGTTGCCTTTGAATTTCGGGTGATCCCTCTTGAGCATGTATGCTTCTGCTACTTGTTCTACATCAGACTTTCTTCCGCAAACGGCGAAACGCTTTGACTCGGTGAGTTTCGCGGCATTCCGACTTCGATGCCCCGGTTGCCGAAATTCAGTTGCCTTTGAATTTCGGGTGATCCCTCTTGAGCATGTATGCTTCTGCTACTTGTTCTACATCAGACTTTCTTCCGCAAACGGCGAAACGCTTTGACTCGGTGAGTTTCGCGGCATTCCGACTTCGATGCCCCGGTTGCCGAAATTCAGTTGCCTTTGAATTTCGGGTGATCCCTCTTGAGCATGTATGCTTCTGCTACTTGTTCTACATCAGACTTTCTTCCGCAAACGGCGAAACGCTTTGACTCGGTGAGTTTCGCGGCATTCCGACTTCGATGCCCGGTTGCCGAAATTCAGTTGCCTTTGAATTTCGGGTGATCCCTCTTGAGCATGTATGCTTCTGCTACTTGTTCTACATCAGACTTTCTTCCGCAAACGGCGAAACGCTTTGACTCGGTGAGTTTCGCGGCATTCCGACTTCGATGCCCCGGTTGCCGAAATTCAGTTGCCTTTGAATTTCGGGTGATCCCTCTTGAGCATGTATGCTTCTGCTACTTGTTCTACATCAGACTTTCTTCCGCAAACGGCGAAACGCTTTGACTCGGTGAGTTTCGCGGCATTCCGACTTCGATGCCCCGGTTGCCGAAATTCAGTTGCCTTTGAATTTCGGGTGATCCCTCTTGAGCATGTATGCTTCTGCTACTTGTTCTACATCAGACTTTCTTCCGCAAACGGCGAAACGCTTTGACTCGGTGAGTTTCGCGGCATTCCGACTTCGATGCCCCGGTTGCCGAAATTCAGTTGCCTTTGAATTTCGGGTGATCCCTCTTGAGCATGTATGCTTCTGCTACTTGTTCTACATCAGACTTTCTTCCGCAAACGGCGAAACGCTTTGACTCGGTGAGTTTCGCGGCATTCCGACTTCGATGCCCCGGTTGCCGAAATTCAGTTGCCTTTGAATTTCGGGTGATCCCTCTTGAGCATGTATGCTTCTGCTACTTGTTCTACATCAGACTTTCTTCCGCAAACGGCGAAACGCTTTGACTCGGTGAGTTTCGCGGCATTCCGACTTCGATGCCCCGGTTGCCGAAATTCAGTTGCCTTTGAATTTCGGGTGATCCCTCTTGAGCATGTATGCTTCTGCTACTTGTTCTACATCAGACTTTCTTCCGCAAACGGCGAAACGCTTTGACTCGGTGAGTTTCGCGGCATTCCGACTTCGATGCCCCGGTTGCCGAAATTCAGTTGCCTTTGAATTTCGGGTGATCCCTCTTGAGCATGTATGCTTCTGCTACTTGTTCTACATCAGACTTTCTTCCGCAAACGGCGAAACGCTTTGACTCGGTGAGTTTCGCGGCATTCCGACTTCGATGCCCCGGTTGCCGAAATTCAGTTGCCTTTGAATTTCGGGTGATCCCTCTTGAGCATGTATGCTTCTGCTACTTGTTCTACATCAGACTTTCTTCCGCAAACGGCGAAACGCTTTGACTCGGTGAGTTTCGCGGCATTCCGACTTCGATGCCCCGGTTGCCGAAATTCAGTTGCCTTTGAATTTCGGGTGATCCCTCTTGAGCATGTATGCTTCTGCTACTTGTTCTACATCAGACTTTCTTCCGCAAACGGCGAAACGCTTTGACTCGGTGAGTTTCGCGGCATTCCGACTTCGATGCCCCGGTTGCCGAAATTCAGTTGCCTTTGAATTTCGGGTGATCCCTCTTGAGCATGTATGCTTCTGCTACTTGTTCTACATCAGACTTTCTTCCGCAAACGGCGAAACGCTTTGACTCGGTGAGTTTCGCGGCATTCCGACTTCGATGCCCCGGTTGCCGAAATTCAGTTGCCTTTGAATTTCGGGTGATCCCTCTTGAGCATGTATGCTTCTGCTACTTGTTCTACATCAGACTTTCTTCCGCAAACGGCGAAACGCTTTGACTCGGTGAGTTTCGCGGCATTCCGACTTCGATGCCCCGGTTGCCGAAATTCAGTTGCCTTTGAATTTCGGGTGATCCCTCTTGAGCATGTATGCTTCTGCTACTTGTTCTACATCAGACTTTCTTCCGCAAACGGCGAAACGCTTTGACTCGGTGAGTTTCGCGGCATTCCGACTTCGATGCCCCGGTTGCCGAAATTCAGTTGCCTTTGAATTTCGGGTGATCCCTCTTGAGCATGTATGCTTCTGCTACTTGTTCTACATCAGACTTTCTTCCGCAAACGGCGAAACGCTTTGACTCGGTGAGTTTCGCGGCATTCCGACTTCGATGCCCCGGTTGCCGAAATTCAGTTGCCTTTGAATTTCGGGTGATCCCTCTTGAGCATGTATGCTTCTGCTACTTGTTCTACATCAGACTTTCTTCCGCAAACGGCGAAACGCTTTGACTCGGTGAGTTTCGCGGCATTCCGACTTCGATGCCCCGGTTGCCGAAATTCAGTTGCCTTTGAATTTCGGGTGATCCCTCTTGAGCATGTATGCTTCTGCTACTTGTTCTACATCAGACTTTCTTCCGCAAACGGCGAAACGCTTTGACTCGGTGAGTTTCGCGGCATTCCGACTTCGATGCCCCGGTTGCCGAAATTCAGTTGCCTTTGAATTTCGGGTGATCCCTCTTGAGCATGTATGCTTCTGCTACTTGTTCTACATCAGACTTTCTTCCGCAAACGGCGAAACGCTTTGACTCGGTGAGTTTCGCGGCATTCCGACTTCGATGCCCCGGTTGCCGAAATTCAGTTGCCTTTGAATTTCGGGTGATCCCTCTTGAGCATGTATGCTTCTGCTACTTGTTCTACATCAGACTTTCTTCCGCAAACGGCGAAACGCTTTGACTCGGTGAGTTTCGCGGCATTCCGACTTCGATGCCCCGGTTGCCGAAATTCAGTTGCCTTTGAATTTCGGGTGATCCCTCTTGAGCATGTATGCTTCTGCTACTTGTTCTACATCAGACTTTCTTCCGCAAACGGCGAAACGCTTTGACTCGGTGAGTTTCGCGGCATTCCGACTTCGATGCCCCGGTTGCCGAAATTCAGTTGCCTTTGAATTTCGGGTGATCCCTCTTGAGCATGTATGCTTCTGCTACTTGTTCTACATCAGACTTTCTTCCGCAAACGGCGAAACGCTTTGACTCGGTGAGTTTCGCGGCATTCCGACTTCGATGCCCCGGTTGCCGAAATTCAGTTGCCTTTGAATTTCGGGTGATCCCTCTTGAGCATGTATGCTTCTGCTACTTGTTCTACATCAGACTTTCTTCCGCAAACGGCGAAACGCTTTGACTCGGTGAGTTTCGCGGCATTCCGACTTCGATGCCCCGGTTGCCGAAATTCAGTTGCCTTTGAATTTCGGGTGATCCCTCTTGAGCATGTATGCTTCTGCTACTTGTTCTACATCAGACTTTCTTCCGCAAACGGCGAAACGCTTTGACTCGGTGAGTTTCGCGGCATTCCGACTTCGATGCCCCGGTTGCCGAAATTCAGTTGCCTTTGAATTTCGGGTGATCCCTCTTGAGCATGTATGCTTCTGCTACTTGTTCTACATCAGACTTTCTTCCGCAAACGGCGAAACGCTTTGACTCGGTGAGTTTCGCGGCATTCCGACTTCGATGCCCCGGTTGCCGAAATTCAGTTGCCTTTGAATTTCGGGTGATCCCTCTTGAGCATGTATGCTTCTGCTACTTGTTCTACATCAGACTTTCTTCCGCAAACGGCGAAACGCTTTGACTCGGTGAGTTTCGCGGCATTCCGACTTCGATGCCCCGGTTGCCGAAATTCAGTTGCCTTTGAATTTCGGGTGATCCCTCTTGAGCATGTATGCTTCTGCTACTTGTTCTACATCAGACTTTCTTCCGCAAACGGCGAAACGCTTTGACTCGGTGAGTTTCGCGGCATTCCGACTTCGATGCCCGGTTGCCGAAATTCAGTTGCCTTTGAATTTCGGGTGATCCCTCTTGAGCATGTATGCTTCTGCTACTTGTTCTACATCAGACTTTCTTCCGCAAACGGCGAAACGCTTTGACTCGGTGAGTTTCGCGGCATTCCGACTTCGATGCCCCGGTTGCCGAAATTCAGTTGCCTTTGAATTTCGGGTGATCCCTCTTGAGCATGTATGCTTCTGCTACTTGTTCTACATCAGACTTTCTTCCGCAAACGGCGAAACGCTTTGACTCGGTGAGTTTCGCGGCATTCCGACTTCGATGCCCCGGTTGCCGAAATTCAGTTGCCTTTGAATTTCGGGTGATCCCTCTTGAGCATGTATGCTTCTGCTACTTGTTCTACATCAGACTTTCTTCCGCAAACGGCGAAACGCTTTGACTCGGTGAGTTTCGCGGCATTCCGACTTCGATGCCCCGGTTGCCGAAATTCAGTTGCCTTTGAATTTCGGGTGATCCCTCTTGAGCATGTATGCTTCTGCTACTTGTTCTACATCAGACTTTCTTCCGCAAACGGCGAAACGCTTTGACTCGGTGAGTTTCGCGGCATTCCGACTTCGATGCCCCGGTTGCCGAAATTCAGTTGCCTTTGAATTTCGGGTGATCCCTCTTGAGCATGTATGCTTCTGCTACTTGTTCTACATCAGACTTTCTTCCGCAAACGGCGAAACGCTTTGACTCGGTGAGTTTCGCGGCATTCCGACTTCGATGCCCCGGTTGCCGAAATTCAGTTGCCTTTGAATTTCGGGTGATCCCTCTTGAGCATGTATGCTTCTGCTACTTGTTCTACATCAGACTTTCTTCCGCAAACGGCGAAACGCTTTGACTCGGTGAGTTTCGCGGCATTCCGACTTCGATGCCCCGGTTGCCGAAATTCAGTTGCCTTTGAATTTCGGGTGATCCCTCTTGAGCATGTATGCTTCTGCTACTTGTTCTACATCACTTTCTTCCGCAAACGGCGAAACGCTTTGACTCGGTGAGTTTCGCGGCATTCCGACTTCGATGCCCCGGTTGCCGAAATTCAGTTGCCTTTGAATTTCGGGTGATCCCTCTTGAGCATGTATGCTTCTGCTACTTGTTCTACATCAGACTTTCTTCCGCAAACGGCGAAACGCTTTGACTCGGTGAGTTTCGCGGCATTCCGACTTCGATGCCCCGGTTGCCGAAATTCAGTTGCCTTTGAATTTCGGGTGATCCCTCTTGAGCATGTATGCTTCTGCTACTTGTTCTACATCAGACTTTCTTCCGCAAACGGCGAAACGCTTTGACTCGGTGAGTTTCGCGGCATTCCGACTTCGATGCCCCGGTTGCCGAAATTCAGTTGCCTTTGAATTTCGGGTGATCCCTCTTGAGCATGTATGCTTCTGCTACTTGTTCTACATCAGACTTTCTTCCGCAAACGGCGAAACGCTTTGACTCGGTGAGTTTCGCGGCATTCCGACTTCGATGCCCGGTTGCCGAAATTCAGTTGCCTTTGAATTTCGGGTGATCCCTCTTGAGCATGTATGCTTCTGCTACTTGTTCTACATCAGACTTTCTTCCGCAAACGGCGAAACGCTTTGACTCGGTGAGTTTCGCGGCATTCCGACTTCGATGCCCCGGTTGCCGAAATTCAGTTGCCTTTGAATTTCGGGTGATCCCTCTTGAGCATGTATGCTTCTGCTACTTGTTCTACATCAGACTTTCTTCCGCAAACGGCGAAACGCTTTGACTCGGTGAGTTTCGCGGCATTCCGACTTCGATGCCCCGGTTGCCGAAATTCAGTTGCCTTTGAATTTCGGGTGATCCCTCTTGAGCATGTATGCTTCTGCTACTTGTTCTACATCAGACTTTCTTCCGCAAACGGCGAAACGCTTTGACTCGGTGAGTTTCGCGGCATTCCGACTTCGATGCCCCGGTTGCCGAAATTCAGTTGCCTTTGAATTTCGGGTGATCCCTCTTGAGCATGTATGCTTCTGCTACTTGTTCTACATCAGACTTTCTTCCGCAAACGGCGAAACGCTTTGACTCGGTGAGTTTCGCGGCATTCCGACTTCGATGCCCCGGTTGCCGAAATTCAGTTGCCTTTGAATTTCGGGTGATCCCTCTTGAGCATGTATGCTTCTGCTACTTGTTCTACATCAGACTTTCTTCCGCAAACGGCGAAACGCTTTGACTCGGTGAGTTTCGCGGCATTCCGACTTCGATGCCCCGGTTGCCGAAATTCAGTTGCCTTTGAATTTCGGGTGATCCCTCTTGAGCATGTATGCTTCTGCTACTTGTTCTACATCAGACTTTCTTCCGCAAACGGCGAAACGCTTTGACTCGGTGAGTTTCGCGGCATTCCGACTTCGATGCCCCGGTTGCCGAAATTCAGTTGCCTTTGAATTTCGGGTGATCCCTCTTGAGCATGTATGCTTCTGCTACTTGTTCTACATCAGACTTTCTTCCGCAAACGGCGAAACGCTTTGACTCGGTGAGTTTCGCGGCATTCCGACTTCGATGCCCCGGTTGCCGAAATTCAGTTGCCTTTGAATTTCGGGTGATCCCTCTTGAGCATGTATGCTTCTGCTACTTGTTCTACATCAGACTTTCTTCCGCAAACGGCGAAACGCTTTGACTCGGTGAGTTTCGCGGCATTCCGACTTCGATGCCCCGGTTGCCGAAATTCAGTTGCCTTTGAATTTCGGGTGATCCCTCTTGAGCATGTATGCTTCTGCTACTTGTTCTACATCAGACTTTCTTCCGCAAACGGCGAAACGCTTTGACTCGGTGAGTTTCGCGGCATTCCGACTTCGATGCCCCGGTTGCCGAAATTCAGTTGCCTTTGAATTTCGGGTGATCCCTCTTGAGCATGTATGCTTCTGCTACTTGTTCTACATCAGACTTTCTTCCGCAAACGGCGAAACGCTTTGACTCGGTGAGTTTCGCGGCATTCCGACTTCGATGCCCCGGTTGCCGAAATTCAGTTGCCTTTGAATTTCGGGTGATCCCTCTTGAGCATGTATGCTTCTGCTACTTGTTCTACATCAGACTTTCTTCCGCAAACGGCGAAACGCTTTGACTCGGTGAGTTTCGCGGCATTCCGACTTCGATGCCCGGTTGCCGAAATTCAGTTGCCTTTGAATTTCGGGTGATCCCTCTTGAGCATGTATGCTTCTGCTACTTGTTCTACATCAGACTTTCTTCCGCAAACGGCGAAACGCTTTGACTCGGTGAGTTTCGCGGCATTCCGACTTCGATGCCCCGGTTGCCGAAATTCAGTTGCCTTTGAATTTCGGGTGATCCCTCTTGAGCATGTATGCTTCTGCTACTTGTTCTACATCAGACTTTCTTCCGCAAACGGCGAAACGCTTTGACTCGGTGAGTTTCGCGGCATTCCGACTTCGATGCCCCGGTTGCCGAAATTCAGTTGCCTTTGAATTTCGGGTGATCCCTCTTGAGCATGTATGCTTCTGCTACTTGTTCTACATCAGACTTTCTTCCGCAAACGGCGAAACGCTTTGACTCGGTGAGTTTCGCGGCATTCCGACTTCGATGCCCCGGTTGCCGAAATTCAGTTGCCTTTGAATTTCGGGTGATCCCTCTTGAGCATGTATGCTTCTGCTACTTGTTCTACATCAGACTTTCTTCCGCAAACGGCGAAACGCTTTGACTCGGTGAGTTTCGCGGCATTCCGACTTCGATGCCCCGGTTGCCGAAATTCAGTTGCCTTTGAATTTCGGGTGATCCCTCTTGAGCATGTATGCTTCTGCTACTTGTTCTACATCAGACTTTCTTCCGCAAACGGCGAAACGCTTTGACTCGGTGAGTTTCGCGGCATTCCGACTTCGATGCCCCGGTTGCCGAAATTCAGTTGCCTTTGAATTTCGGGTGATCCCTCTTGAGCATGTATGCTTCTGCTACTTGTTCTACATCAGACTTCTTCCGCAAACGGCGAAACGCTTTGACTCGGTGAGTTTCGCGGCATTCCGACTTCGATGCCCCGGTTGCCGAAATTCAGTTGCCTTTGAATTTCGGGTGATCCCTCTTGAGCATGTATGCTTCTGCTACTTGTTCTACATCAGACTTTCTTCCGCAAACGGCGAAACGCTTTGACTCGGTGAGTTTCGCGGCATTCCGACTTCGATGCCCCGGTTGCCGAAATTCAGTTGCCTTTGAATTTCGGGTGATCCCTCTTGAGCATGTATGCTTCTGCTACTTGTTCTACATCAGACTTTCTTCCGCAAACGGCGAAACGCTTTGACTCGGTGAGTTTCGCGGCATTCCGACTTCGATGCCCCGGTTGCCGAAATTCAGTTGCCTTTGAATTTCGGGTGATCCCTCTTGAGCATGTATGCTTCTGCTACTTGTTCTACATCAGACTTTCTTCCGCAAACGGCGAAACGCTTTGACTCGGTGAGTTTCGCGGCATTCCGACTTCGATGCCCCGGTTGCCGAAATTCAGTTGCCTTTGAATTTCGGGTGATCCCTCTTGAGCATGTATGCTTCTGCTACTTGTTCTACATCAGACTTTCTTCCGCAAACGGCGAAACGCTTTGACTCGGTGAGTTTCGCGGCATTCCGACTTCGATGCCCCGGTTGCCGAAATTCAGTTGCCTTTGAATTTCGGGTGATCCCTCTTGAGCATGTATGCTTCTGCTACTTGTTCTACATCAGACTTTCTTCCGCAAACGGCGAAACGCTTTGACTCGGTGAGTTTCGCGGCATTCCGACTTCGATGCCCCGGTTGCCGAAATTCAGTTGCCTTTGAATTTCGGGTGATCCCTCTTGAGCATGTATGCTTCTGCTACTTGTTCTACATCAGACTTTCTTCCGCAAACGGCGAAACGCTTTGACTCGGTGAGTTTCGCGGCATTCCGACTTCGATGCCCCGGTTGCCGAAATTCAGTTGCCTTTGAATTTCGGGTGATCCCTCTTGAGCATGTATGCTTCTGCTACTTGTTCTACATCAGACTTTCTTCCGCAAACGGCGAAACGCTTTGACTCGGTGAGTTTCGCGGCATTCCGACTTCGATGCCCCGGTTGCCGAAATTCAGTTGCCTTTGAATTTCGGGTGATCCCTCTTGAGCATGTATGCTTCTGCTACTTGTTCTACATCAGACTTTCTTCCGCAAACGGCGAAACGCTTTGACTCGGTGAGTTTCGCGGCATTCCGACTTCGATGCCCCGGTTGCCGAAATTCAGTTGCCTTTGAATTTCGGGTGATCCCTCTTGAGCATGTATGCTTCTGCTACTTGTTCTACATCAGACTTTCTTCCGCAAACGGCGAAACGCTTTGACTCGGTGAGTTTCGCGGCATTCCGACTTCGATGCCCCGGTTGCCGAAATTCAGTTGCCTTTGAATTTCGGGTGATCCCTCTTGAGCATGTATGCTTCTGCTACTTGTTCTACATCAGACTTTCTTCCGCAAACGGCGAAACGCTTTGACTCGGTGAGTTTCGCGGCATTCCGACTTCGATGCCCCGGTTGCCGAAATTCAGTTGCCTTTGAATTTCGGGTGATCCCTCTTGAGCATGTATGCTTCTGCTACTTGTTCTACATCAGACTTTCTTCCGCAAACGGCGAAACGCTTTGACTCGGTGAGTTTCGCGGCATTCCGACTTCGATGCCCCGGTTGCCGAAATTCAGTTGCCTTTGAATTTCGGGTGATCCCTCTTGAGCATGTATGCTTCTGCTACTTGTTCTACATCAGACTTTCTTCCGCAAACGGCGAAACGCTTTGACTCGGTGAGTTTCGCGGCATTCCGACTTCGATGCCCCGGTTGCCGAAATTCAGTTGCCTTTGAATTTCGGGTGATCCCTCTTGAGCATGTATGCTTCTGCTACTTGTTCTACATCAGACTTTCTTCCGCAAACGGCGAAACGCTTTGACTCGGTGAGTTTCGCGGCATTCCGACTTCGATGCCCCGGTTGCCGAAATTCAGTTGCCTTTGAATTTCGGGTGATCCCTCTTGAGCATGTATGCTTCTGCTACTTGTTCTACATCAGACTTTCTTCCGCAAACGGCGAAACGCTTTGACTCGGTGAGTTTCGCGGCATTCCGACTTCGATGCCCCGGTTGCCGAAATTCAGTTGCCTTTGAATTTCGGGTGATCCCTCTTGAGCATGTATGCTTCTGCTACTTGTTCTACATCAGACTTTCTTCCGCAAACGGCGAAACGCTTTGACTCGGTGAGTTTCGCGGCATTCCGACTTCGATGCCCCGGTTGCCGAAATTCAGTTGCCTTTGAATTTCGGGTGATCCCTCTTGAGCATGTATGCTTCTGCTACTTGTTCTACATCAGACTTTCTTCCGCAAACGGCGAAACGCTTTGACTCGGTGAGTTTCGCGGCATTCCGACTTCGATGCCCCGGTTGCCGAAATTCAGTTGCCTTTGAATTTCGGGTGATCCCTCTTGAGCATGTATGCTTCTGCTACTTGTTCTACATCAGACTTTCTTCCGCAAACGGCGAAACGCTTTGACTCGGTGAGTTTCGCGGCATTCCGACTTCGATGCCCCGGTTGCCGAAATTCAGTTGCCTTTGAATTTCGGGTGATCCCTCTTGAGCATGTATGCTTCTGCTACTTGTTCTACATCAGACTTTCTTCCGCAAACGGCGAAACGCTTTGACTCGGTGAGTTTCGCGGCATTCCGACTTCGATGCCCCGGTTGCCGAAATTCAGTTGCCTTTGAATTTCGGGTGATCCCTCTTGAGCATGTATGCTTCTGCTACTTGTTCTACATCAGACTTTCTTCCGCAAACGGCGAAACGCTTTGACTCGGTGAGTTTCGCGGCATTCCGACTTCGATGCCCCGGTTGCCGAAATTCAGTTGCCTTTGAATTTCGGGTGATCCCTCTTGAGCATGTATGCTTCTGCTACTTGTTCTACATCAGACTTTCTTCCGCAAACGGCGAAACGCTTTGACTCGGTGAGTTTCGCGGCATTCCGACTTCGATGCCCCGGTTGCCGAAATTCAGTTGCCTTTGAATTTCGGGTGATCCCTCTTGAGCATGTATGCTTCTGCTACTTGTTCTACATCAGACTTTCTTCCGCAAACGGCGAAACGCTTTGACTCGGTGAGTTTCGCGGCATTCCGACTTCGATGCCCCGGTTGCCGAAATTCAGTTGCCTTTGAATTTCGGGTGATCCCTCTTGAGCATGTATGCTTCTGCTACTTGTTCTACATCAGACTTTCTTCCGCAAACGGCGAAACGCTTTGACTCGGTGAGTTTCGCGGCATTCCGACTTCGATGCCCGGTTGCCGAAATTCAGTTGCCTTTGAATTTCGGGTGATCCCTCTTGAGCATGTATGCTTCTGCTACTTGTTCTACATCAGACTTTCTTCCGCAAACGGCGAAACGCTTTGACTCGGTGAGTTTCGCGGCATTCCGACTTCGATGCCCCGGTTGCCGAAATTCAGTTGCCTTTGAATTTCGGGTGATCCCTCTTGAGCATGTATGCTTCTGCTACTTGTTCTACATCAGACTTTCTTCCGCAAACGGCGAAACGCTTTGACTCGGTGAGTTTCGCGGCATTCCGACTTCGATGCCCCGGTTGCCGAAATTCAGTTGCCTTTGAATTTCGGGTGATCCCTCTTGAGCATGTATGCTTCTGCTACTTGTTCTACATCAGACTTTCTTCCGCAAACGGCGAAACGCTTTGACTCGGTGAGTTTCGCGGCATTCCGACTTCGATGCCCCGGTTGCCGAAATTCAGTTGCCTTTGAATTTCGGGTGATCCCTCTTGAGCATGTATGCTTCTGCTACTTGTTCTACATCAGACTTTCTTCCGCAAACGGCGAAACGCTTTGACTCGGTGAGTTTCGCGGCATTCCGACTTCGATGCCCCGGTTGCCGAAATTCAGTTGCCTTTGAATTTCGGGTGATCCCTCTTGAGCATGTATGCTTCTGCTACTTGTTCTACATCAGACTTTCTTCCGCAAACGGCGAAACGCTTTGACTCGGTGAGTTTCGCGGCATTCCGACTTCGATGCCCCGGTTGCCGAAATTCAGTTGCCTTTGAATTTCGGGTGATCCCTCTTGAGCATGTATGCTTCTGCTACTTGTTCTACATCAGACTTTCTTCCGCAAACGGCGAAACGCTTTGACTCGGTGAGTTTCGCGGCATTCCGACTTCGATGCCCCGGTTGCCGAAATTCAGTTGCCTTTGAATTTCGGGTGATCCCTCTTGAGCATGTATGCTTCTGCTACTTGTTCTACATCAGACTTTCTTCCGCAAACGGCGAAACGCTTTGACTCGGTGAGTTTCGCGGCATTCCGACTTCGATGCCCCGGTTGCCGAAATTCAGTTGCCTTTGAATTTCGGGTGATCCCTCTTGAGCATGTATGCTTCTGCTACTTGTTCTACATCAGACTTTCTTCCGCAAACGGCGAAACGCTTTGACTCGGTGAGTTTCGCGGCATTCCGACTTCGATGCCCCGGTTGCCGAAATTCAGTTGCCTTTGAATTTCGGGTGATCCCTCTTGAGCATGTATGCTTCTGCTACTTGTTCTACATCAGACTTTCTTCCGCAAACGGCGAAACGCTTTGACTCGGTGAGTTTCGCGGCATTCCGACTTCGATGCCCCGGTTGCCGAAATTCAGTTGCCTTTGAATTTCGGGTGATCCCTCTTGAGCATGTATGCTTCTGCTACTTGTTCTACATCAGACTTTCTTCCGCAAACGGCGAAACGCTTTGACTCGGTGAGTTTCGCGGCATTCCGACTTCGATGCCCCGGTTGCCGAAATTCAGTTGCCTTTGAATTTCGGGTGATCCCTCTTGAGCATGTATGCTTCTGCTACTTGTTCTACATCAGACTTTCTTCCGCAAACGGCGAAACGCTTTGACTCGGTGAGTTTCGCGGCATTCCGACTTCGATGCCCCGGTTGCCGAAATTCAGTTGCCTTTGAATTTCGGGTGATCCCTCTTGAGCATGTATGCTTCTGCTACTTGTTCTACATCAGACTTTCTTCCGCAAACGGCGAAACGCTTTGACTCGGTGAGTTTCGCGGCATTCCGACTTCGATGCCCCGGTTGCCGAAATTCAGTTGCCTTTGAATTTCGGGTGATCCCTCTTGAGCATGTATGCTTCTGCTACTTGTTCTACATCAGACTTTCTTCCGCAAACGGCGAAACGCTTTGACTCGGTGAGTTTCGCGGCATTCCGACTTCGATGCCCCGGTTGCCGAAATTCAGTTGCCTTTGAATTTCGGGTGATCCCTCTTGAGCATGTATGCTTCTGCTACTTGTTCTACATCAGACTTTCTTCCGCAAACGGCGAAACGCTTTGACTCGGTGAGTTTCGCGGCATTCCGACTTCGATGCCCCGGTTGCCGAAATTCAGTTGCCTTTGAATTTCGGGTGATCCCTCTTGAGCATGTATGCTTCTGCTACTTGTTCTACATCAGACTTTCTTCCGCAAACGGCGAAACGCTTTGACTCGGTGAGTTTCGCGGCATTCCGACTTCGATGCCCCGGTTGCCGAAATTCAGTTGCCTTTGAATTTCGGGTGATCCCTCTTGAGCATGTATGCTTCTGCTACTTGTTCTACATCAGACTTTCTTCCGCAAACGGCGAAACGCTTTGACTCGGTGAGTTTCGCGGCATTCCGACTTCGATGCCCCGGTTGCCGAAATTCAGTTGCCTTTGAATTTCGGGTGATCCCTCTTGAGCATGTATGCTTCTGCTACTTGTTCTACATCAGACTTTCTTCCGCAAACGGCGAAACGCTTTGACTCGGTGAGTTTCGCGGCATTCCGACTTCGATGCCCCGGTTGCCGAAATTCAGTTGCCTTTGAATTTCGGGTGATCCCTCTTGAGCATGTATGCTTCTGCTACTTGTTCTACATCAGACTTTCTTCCGCAAACGGCGAAACGCTTTGACTCGGTGAGTTTCGCGGCATTCCGACTTCGATGCCCCGGTTGCCGAAATTCAGTTGCCTTTGAATTTCGGGTGATCCCTCTTGAGCATGTATGCTTCTGCTACTTGTTCTACATCAGACTTTCTTCCGCAAACGGCGAAACGCTTTGACTCGGTGAGTTTCGCGGCATTCCGACTTCGATGCCCCGGTTGCCGAAATTCAGTTGCCTTTGAATTTCGGGTGATCCCTCTTGAGCATGTATGCTTCTGCTACTTGTTCTACATCAGACTTTCTTCCGCAAACGGCGAAACGCTTTGACTCGGTGAGTTTCGCGGCATTCCGACTTCGATGCCCCGGTTGCCGAAATTCAGTTGCCTTTGAATTTCGGGTGATCCCTCTTGAGCATGTATGCTTCTGCTACTTGTTCTACATCAGACTTTCTTCCGCAAACGGCGAAACGCTTTGACTCGGTGAGTTTCGCGGCATTCCGACTTCGATGCCCCGGTTGCCGAAATTCAGTTGCCTTTGAATTTCGGGTGATCCCTCTTGAGCATGTATGCTTCTGCTACTTGTTCTACATCAGACTTTCTTCCGCAAACGGCGAAACGCTTTGACTCGGTGAGTTTCGCGGCATTCCGACTTCGATGCCCCGGTTGCCGAAATTCAGTTGCCTTTGAATTTCGGGTGATCCCTCTTGAGCATGTATGCTTCTGCTACTTGTTCTACATCAGACTTTCTTCCGCAAACGGCGAAACGCTTTGACTCGGTGAGTTTCGCGGCATTCCGACTTCGATGCCCCGGTTGCCGAAATTCAGTTGCCTTTGAATTTCGGGTGATCCCTCTTGAGCATGTATGCTTCTGCTACTTGTTCTACATCAGACTTTCTTCCGCAAACGGCGAAACGCTTTGACTCGGTGAGTTTCGCGGCATTCCGACTTCGATGCCCCGGTTGCCGAAATTCAGTTGCCTTTGAATTTCGGGTGATCCCTCTTGAGCATGTATGCTTCTGCTACTTGTTCTACATCAGACTTTCTTCCGCAAACGGCGAAACGCTTTGACTCGGTGAGTTTCGCGGCATTCCGACTTCGATGCCCCGGTTGCCGAAATTCAGTTGCCTTTGAATTTCGGGTGATCCCTCTTGAGCATGTATGCTTCTGCTACTTGTTCTACATCAGACTTTCTTCCGCAAACGGCGAAACGCTTTGACTCGGTGAGTTTCGCGGCATTCCGACTTCGATGCCCCGGTTGCCGAAATTCAGTTGCCTTTGAATTTCGGGTGATCCCTCTTGAGCATGTATGCTTCTGCTACTTGTTCTACATCAGACTTTCTTCCGCAAACGGCGAAACGCTTTGACTCGGTGAGTTTCGCGGCATTCCGACTTCGATGCCCCGGTTGCCGAAATTCAGTTGCCTTTGAATTTCGGGTGATCCCTCTTGAGCATGTATGCTTCTGCTACTTGTTCTACATCAGACTTTCTTCCGCAAACGGCGAAACGCTTTGACTCGGTGAGTTTCGCGGCATTCCGACTTCGATGCCCCGGTTGCCGAAATTCAGTTGCCTTTGAATTTCGGGTGATCCCTCTTGAGCATGTATGCTTCTGCTACTTGTTCTACATCAGACTTTCTTCCGCAAACGGCGAAACGCTTTGACTCGGTGAGTTTCGCGGCATTCCGACTTCGATGCCCCGGTTGCCGAAATTCAGTTGCCTTTGAATTTCGGGTGATCCCTCTTGAGCATGTATGCTTCTGCTACTTGTTCTACATCAGACTTTCTTCCGCAAACGGCGAAACGCTTTGACTCGGTGAGTTTCGCGGCATTCCGACTTCGATGCCCCGGTTGCCGAAATTCAGTTGCCTTTGAATTTCGGGTGATCCCTCTTGAGCATGTATGCTTCTGCTACTTGTTCTACATCAGACTTTCTTCCGCAAACGGCGAAACGCTTTGACTCGGTGAGTTTCGCGGCATTCCGACTTCGATGCCCCGGTTGCCGAAATTCAGTTGCCTTTGAATTTCGGGTGATCCCTCTTGAGCATGTATGCTTCTGCTACTTGTTCTACATCAGACTTTCTTCCGCAAACGGCGAAACGCTTTGACTCGGTGAGTTTCGCGGCATTCCGACTTCGATGCCCCGGTTGCCGAAATTCAGTTGCCTTTGAATTTCGGGTGATCCCTCTTGAGCATGTATGCTTCTGCTACTTGTTCTACATCAGACTTTCTTCCGCAAACGGCGAAACGCTTTGACTCGGTGAGTTTCGCGGCATTCCGACTTCGATGCCCCGGTTGCCGAAATTCAGTTGCCTTTGAATTTCGGGTGATCCCTCTTGAGCATGTATGCTTCTGCTACTTGTTCTACATCAGACTTTCTTCCGCAAACGGCGAAACGCTTTGACTCGGTGAGTTTCGCGGCATTCCGACTTCGATGCCCCGGTTGCCGAAATTCAGTTGCCTTTGAATTTCGGGTGATCCCTCTTGAGCATGTATGCTTCTGCTACTTGTTCTACATCAGACTTTCTTCCGCAAACGGCGAAACGCTTTGACTCGGTGAGTTTCGCGGCATTCCGACTTCGATGCCCCGGTTGCCGAAATTCAGTTGCCTTTGAATTTCGGGTGATCCCTCTTGAGCATGTATGCTTCTGCTACTTGTTCTACATCAGACTTTCTTCCGCAAACGGCGAAACGCTTTGACTCGGTGAGTTTCGCGGCATTCCGACTTCGATGCCCCGGTTGCCGAAATTCAGTTGCCTTTGAATTTCGGGTGATCCCTCTTGAGCATGTATGCTTCTGCTACTTGTTCTACATCAGACTTTCTTCCGCAAACGGCGAAACGCTTTGACTCGGTGAGTTTCGCGGCATTCCGACTTCGATGCCCCGGTTGCCGAAATTCAGTTGCCTTTGAATTTCGGGTGATCCCTCTTGAGCATGTATGCTTCTGCTACTTGTTCTACATCAGACTTTCTTCCGCAAACGGCGAAACGCTTTGACTCGGTGAGTTTCGCGGCATTCCGACTTCGATGCCCCGGTTGCCGAAATTCAGTTGCCTTTGAATTTCGGGTGATCCCTCTTGAGCATGTATGCTTCTGCTACTTGTTCTACATCAGACTTTCTTCCGCAAACGGCGAAACGCTTTGACTCGGTGAGTTTCGCGGCATTCCGACTTCGATGCCCCGGTTGCCGAAATTCAGTTGCCTTTGAATTTCGGGTGATCCCTCTTGAGCATGTATGCTTCTGCTACTTGTTCTACATCAGACTTTCTTCCGCAAACGGCGAAACGCTTTGACTCGGTGAGTTTCGCGGCATTCCGACTTCGATGCCCCGGTTGCCGAAATTCAGTTGCCTTTGAATTTCGGGTGATCCCTCTTGAGCATGTATGCTTCTGCTACTTGTTCTACATCAGACTTTCTTCCGCAAACGGCGAAACGCTTTGACTCGGTGAGTTTCGCGGCATTCCGACTTCGATGCCCCGGTTGCCGAAATTCAGTTGCCTTTGAATTTCGGGTGATCCCTCTTGAGCATGTATGCTTCTGCTACTTGTTCTACATCAGACTTTCTTCCGCAAACGGCGAAACGCTTTGACTCGGTGAGTTTCGCGGCATTCCGACTTCGATGCCCCGGTTGCCGAAATTCAGTTGCCTTTGAATTTCGGGTGATCCCTCTTGAGCATGTATGCTTCTGCTACTTGTTCTACATCAGACTTTCTTCCGCAAACGGCGAAACGCTTTGACTCGGTGAGTTTCGCGGCATTCCGACTTCGATGCCCCGGTTGCCGAAATTCAGTTGCCTTTGAATTTCGGGTGATCCCTCTTGAGCATGTATGCTTCTGCTACTTGTTCTACATCAGACTTTCTTCCGCAAACGGCGAAACGCTTTGACTCGGTGAGTTTCGCGGCATTCCGACTTCGATGCCCCGGTTGCCGAAATTCAGTTGCCTTTGAATTTCGGGTGATCCCTCTTGAGCATGTATGCTTCTGCTACTTGTTCTACATCAGACTTTCTTCCGCAAACGGCGAAACGCTTTGACTCGGTGAGTTTCGCGGCATTCCGACTTCGATGCCCCGGTTGCCGAAATTCAGTTGCCTTTGAATTTCGGGTGATCCCTCTTGAGCATGTATGCTTCTGCTACTTGTTCTACATCAGACTTTCTTCCGCAAACGGCGAAACGCTTTGACTCGGTGAGTTTCGCGGCATTCCGACTTCGATGCCCCGGTTGCCGAAATTCAGTTGCCTTTGAATTTCGGGTGATCCCTCTTGAGCATGTATGCTTCTGCTACTTGTTCTACATCAGACTTTCTTCCGCAAACGGCGAAACGCTTTGACTCGGTGAGTTTCGCGGCATTCCGACTTCGATGCCCCGGTTGCCGAAATTCAGTTGCCTTTGAATTTCGGGTGATCCCTCTTGAGCATGTATGCTTCTGCTACTTGTTCTACATCAGACTTTCTTCCGCAAACGGCGAAACGCTTTGACTCGGTGAGTTTCGCGGCATTCCGACTTCGATGCCCCGGTTGCCGAAATTCAGTTGCCTTTGAATTTCGGGTGATCCCTCTTGAGCATGTATGCTTCTGCTACTTGTTCTACATCAGACTTTCTTCCGCAAACGGCGAAACGCTTTGACTCGGTGAGTTTCGCGGCATTCCGACTTCGATGCCCCGGTTGCCGAAATTCAGTTGCCTTTGAATTTCGGGTGATCCCTCTTGAGCATGTATGCTTCTGCTACTTGTTCTACATCAGACTTTCTTCCGCAAACGGCGAAACGCTTTGACTCGGTGAGTTTCGCGGCATTCCGACTTCGATGCCCCGGTTGCCGAAATTCAGTTGCCTTTGAATTTCGGGTGATCCCTCTTGAGCATGTATGCTTCTGCTACTTGTTCTACATCAGACTTTCTTCCGCAAACGGCGAAACGCTTTGACTCGGTGAGTTTCGCGGCATTCCGACTTCGATGCCCCGGTTGCCGAAATTCAGTTGCCTTTGAATTTCGGGTGATCCCTCTTGAGCATGTATGCTTCTGCTACTTGTTCTACATCAGACTTTCTTCCGCAAACGGCGAAACGCTTTGACTCGGTGAGTTTCGCGGCATTCCGACTTCGATGCCCCGGTTGCCGAAATTCAGTTGCCTTTGAATTTCGGGTGATCCCTCTTGAGCATGTATGCTTCTGCTACTTGTTCTACATCAGACTTTCTTCCGCAAACGGCGAAACGCTTTGACTCGGTGAGTTTCGCGGCATTCCGACTTCGATGCCCCGGTTGCCGAAATTCAGTTGCCTTTGAATTTCGGGTGATCCCTCTTGAGCATGTATGCTTCTGCTACTTGTTCTACATCAGACTTTCTTCCGCAAACGGCGAAACGCTTTGACTCGGTGAGTTTCGCGGCATTCCGACTTCGATGCCCCGGTTGCCGAAATTCAGTTGCCTTTGAATTTCGGGTGATCCCTCTTGAGCATGTATGCTTCTGCTACTTGTTCTACATCAGACTTTCTTCCGCAAACGGCGAAACGCTTTGACTCGGTGAGTTTCGCGGCATTCCGACTTCGATGCCCCGGTTGCCGAAATTCAGTTGCCTTTGAATTTCGGGTGATCCCTCTTGAGCATGTATGCTTCTGCTACTTGTTCTACATCAGACTTTCTTCCGCAAACGGCGAAACGCTTTGACTCGGTGAGTTTCGCGGCATTCCGACTTCGATGCCCCGGTTGCCGAAATTCAGTTGCCTTTGAATTTCGGGTGATCCCTCTTGAGCATGTATGCTTCTGCTACTTGTTCTACATCAGACTTTCTTCCGCAAACGGCGAAACGCTTTGACTCGGTGAGTTTCGCGGCATTCCGACTTCGATGCCCCGGTTGCCGAAATTCAGTTGCCTTTGAATTTCGGGTGATCCCTCTTGAGCATGTATGCTTCTGCTACTTGTTCTACATCAGACTTTCTTCCGCAAACGGCGAAACGCTTTGACTCGGTGAGTTTCGCGGCATTCCGACTTCGATGCCCCGGTTGCCGAAATTCAGTTGCCTTTGAATTTCGGGTGATCCCTCTTGAGCATGTATGCTTCTGCTACTTGTTCTACATCAGACTTTCTTCCGCAAACGGCGAAACGCTTTGACTCGGTGAGTTTCGCGGCATTCCGACTTCGATGCCCCGGTTGCCGAAATTCAGTTGCCTTTGAATTTCGGGTGATCCCTCTTGAGCATGTATGCTTCTGCTACTTGTTCTACATCAGACTTTCTTCCGCAAACGGCGAAACGCTTTGACTCGGTGAGTTTCGCGGCATTCCGACTTCGATGCCCCGGTTGCCGAAATTCAGTTGCCTTTGAATTTCGGGTGATCCCTCTTGAGCATGTATGCTTCTGCTACTTGTTCTACATCAGACTTTCTTCCGCAAACGGCGAAACGCTTTGACTCGGTGAGTTTCGCGGCATTCCGACTTCGATGCCCCGGTTGCCGAAATTCAGTTGCCTTTGAATTTCGGGTGATCCCTCTTGAGCATGTATGCTTCTGCTACTTGTTCTACATCAGACTTTCTTCCGCAAACGGCGAAACGCTTTGACTCGGTGAGTTTCGCGGCATTCCGACTTCGATGCCCCGGTTGCCGAAATTCAGTTGCCTTTGAATTTCGGGTGATCCCTCTTGAGCATGTATGCTTCTGCTACTTGTTCTACATCAGACTTTCTTCCGCAAACGGCGAAACGCTTTGACTCGGTGAGTTTCGCGGCATTCCGACTTCGATGCCCCGGTTGCCGAAATTCAGTTGCCTTTGAATTTCGGGTGATCCCTCTTGAGCATGTATGCTTCTGCTACTTGTTCTACATCAGACTTTCTTCCGCAAACGGCGAAACGCTTTGACTCGGTGAGTTTCGCGGCATTCCGACTTCGATGCCCCGGTTGCCGAAATTCAGTTGCCTTTGAATTTCGGGTGATCCCTCTTGAGCATGTATGCTTCTGCTACTTGTTCTACATCAGACTTTCTTCCGCAAACGGCGAAACGCTTTGACTCGGTGAGTTTCGCGGCATTCCGACTTCGATGCCCCGGTTGCCGAAATTCAGTTGCCTTTGAATTTCGGGTGATCCCTCTTGAGCATGTATGCTTCTGCTACTTGTTCTACATCAGACTTTCTTCCGCAAACGGCGAAACGCTTTGACTCGGTGAGTTTCGCGGCATTCCGACTTCGATGCCCCGGTTGCCGAAATTCAGTTGCCTTTGAATTTCGGGTGATCCCTCTTGAGCATGTATGCTTCTGCTACTTGTTCTACATCAGACTTTCTTCCGCAAACGGCGAAACGCTTTGACTCGGTGAGTTTCGCGGCATTCCGACTTCGATGCCCCGGTTGCCGAAATTCAGTTGCCTTTGAATTTCGGGTGATCCCTCTTGAGCATGTATGCTTCTGCTACTTGTTCTACATCAGACTTTCTTCCGCAAACGGCGAAACGCTTTGACTCGGTGAGTTTCGCGGCATTCCGACTTCGATGCCCCGGTTGCCGAAATTCAGTTGCCTTTGAATTTCGGGTGATCCCTCTTGAGCATGTATGCTTCTGCTACTTGTTCTACATCAGACTTTCTTCCGCAAACGGCGAAACGCTTTGACTCGGTGAGTTTCGCGGCATTCCGACTTCGATGCCCCGGTTGCCGAAATTCAGTTGCCTTTGAATTTCGGGTGATCCCTCTTGAGCATGTATGCTTCTGCTACTTGTTCTACATCAGACTTTCTTCCGCAAACGGCGAAACGCTTTGACTCGGTGAGTTTCGCGGCATTCCGACTTCGATGCCCCGGTTGCCGAAATTCAGTTGCCTTTGAATTTCGGGTGATCCCTCTTGAGCATGTATGCTTCTGCTACTTGTTCTACATCAGACTTTCTTCCGCAAACGGCGAAACGCTTTGACTCGGTGAGTTTCGCGGCATTCCGACTTCGATGCCCCGGTTGCCGAAATTCAGTTGCCTTTGAATTTCGGGTGATCCCTCTTGAGCATGTATGCTTCTGCTACTTGTTCTACATCAGACTTTCTTCCGCAAACGGCGAAACGCTTTGACTCGGTGAGTTTCGCGGCATTCCGACTTCGATGCCCCGGTTGCCGAAATTCAGTTGCCTTTGAATTTCGGGTGATCCCTCTTGAGCATGTATGCTTCTGCTACTTGTTCTACATCAGACTTTCTTCCGCAAACGGCGAAACGCTTTGACTCGGTGAGTTTCGCGGCATTCCGACTTCGATGCCCCGGTTGCCGAAATTCAGTTGCCTTTGAATTTCGGGTGATCCCTCTTGAGCATGTATGCTTCTGCTACTTGTTCTACATCAGACTTTCTTCCGCAAACGGCGAAACGCTTTGACTCGGTGAGTTTCGCGGCATTCCGACTTCGATGCCCCGGTTGCCGAAATTCAGTTGCCTTTGAATTTCGGGTGATCCCTCTTGAGCATGTATGCTTCTGCTACTTGTTCTACATCAGACTTTCTTCCGCAAACGGCGAAACGCTTTGACTCGGTGAGTTTCGCGGCATTCCGACTTCGATGCCCCGGTTGCCGAAATTCAGTTGCCTTTGAATTTCGGGTGATCCCTCTTGAGCATGTATGCTTCTGCTACTTGTTCTACATCAGACTTTCTTCCGCAAACGGCGAAACGCTTTGACTCGGTGAGTTTCGCGGCATTCCGACTTCGATGCCCCGGTTGCCGAAATTCAGTTGCCTTTGAATTTCGGGTGATCCCTCTTGAGCATGTATGCTTCTGCTACTTGTTCTACATCAGACTTTCTTCCGCAAACGGCGAAACGCTTTGACTCGGTGAGTTTCGCGGCATTCCGACTTCGATGCCCCGGTTGCCGAAATTCAGTTGCCTTTGAATTTCGGGTGATCCCTCTTGAGCATGTATGCTTCTGCTACTTGTTCTACATCAGACTTTCTTCCGCAAACGGCGAAACGCTTTGACTCGGTGAGTTTCGCGGCATTCCGACTTCGATGCCCCGGTTGCCGAAATTCAGTTGCCTTTGAATTTCGGGTGATCCCTCTTGAGCATGTATGCTTCTGCTACTTGTTCTACATCAGACTTTCTTCCGCAAACGGCGAAACGCTTTGACTCGGTGAGTTTCGCGGCATTCCGACTTCGATGCCCCGGTTGCCGAAATTCAGTTGCCTTTGAATTTCGGGTGATCCCTCTTGAGCATGTATGCTTCTGCTACTTGTTCTACATCAGACTTTCTTCCGCAAACGGCGAAACGCTTTGACTCGGTGAGTTTCGCGGCATTCCGACTTCGATGCCCCGGTTGCCGAAATTCAGTTGCCTTTGAATTTCGGGTGATCCCTCTTGAGCATGTATGCTTCTGCTACTTGTTCTACATCAGACTTTCTTCCGCAAACGGCGAAACGCTTTGACTCGGTGAGTTTCGCGGCATTCCGACTTCGATGCCCCGGTTGCCGAAATTCAGTTGCCTTTGAATTTCGGGTGATCCCTCTTGAGCATGTATGCTTCTGCTACTTGTTCTACATCAGACTTTCTTCCGCAAACGGCGAAACGCTTTGACTCGGTGAGTTTCGCGGCATTCCGACTTCGATGCCCCGGTTGCCGAAATTCAGTTGCCTTTGAATTTCGGGTGATCCCTCTTGAGCATGTATGCTTCTGCTACTTGTTCTACATCAGACTTTCTTCCGCAAACGGCGAAACGCTTTGACTCGGTGAGTTTCGCGGCATTCCGACTTCGATGCCCCGGTTGCCGAAATTCAGTTGCCTTTGAATTTCGGGTGATCCCTCTTGAGCATGTATGCTTCTGCTACTTGTTCTACATCAGACTTTCTTCCGCAAACGGCGAAACGCTTTGACTCGGTGAGTTTCGCGGCATTCCGACTTCGATGCCCCGGTTGCCGAAATTCAGTTGCCTTTGAATTTCGGGTGATCCCTCTTGAGCATGTATGCTTCTGCTACTTGTTCTACATCAGACTTTCTTCCGCAAACGGCGAAACGCTTTGACTCGGTGAGTTTCGCGGCATTCCGACTTCGATGCCCCGGTTGCCGAAATTCAGTTGCCTTTGAATTTCGGGTGATCCCTCTTGAGCATGTATGCTTCTGCTACTTGTTCTACATCAGACTTTCTTCCGCAAACGGCGAAACGCTTTGACTCGGTGAGTTTCGCGGCATTCCGACTTCGATGCCCCGGTTGCCGAAATTCAGTTGCCTTTGAATTTCGGGTGATCCCTCTTGAGCATGTATGCTTCTGCTACTTGTTCTACATCAGACTTTCTTCCGCAAACGGCGAAACGCTTTGACTCGGTGAGTTTCGCGGCATTCCGACTTCGATGCCCCGGTTGCCGAAATTCAGTTGCCTTTGAATTTCGGGTGATCCCTCTTGAGCATGTATGCTTCTGCTACTTGTTCTACATCAGACTTTCTTCCGCAAACGGCGAAACGCTTTGACTCGGTGAGTTTCGCGGCATTCCGACTTCGATGCCCCGGTTGCCGAAATTCAGTTGCCTTTGAATTTCGGGTGATCCCTCTTGAGCATGTATGCTTCTGCTACTTGTTCTACATCAGACTTTCTTCCGCAAACGGCGAAACGCTTTGACTCGGTGAGTTTCGCGGCATTCCGACTTCGATGCCCCGGTTGCCGAAATTCAGTTGCCTTTGAATTTCGGGTGATCCCTCTTGAGCATGTATGCTTCTGCTACTTGTTCTACATCAGACTTTCTTCCGCAAACGGCGAAACGCTTTGACTCGGTGAGTTTCGCGGCATTCCGACTTCGATGCCCCGGTTGCCGAAATTCAGTTGCCTTTGAATTTCGGGTGATCCCTCTTGAGCATGTATGCTTCTGCTACTTGTTCTACATCAGACTTTCTTCCGCAAACGGCGAAACGCTTTGACTCGGTGAGTTTCGCGGCATTCCGACTTCGATGCCCCGGTTGCCGAAATTCAGTTGCCTTTGAATTTCGGGTGATCCCTCTTGAGCATGTATGCTTCTGCTACTTGTTCTACATCAGACTTTCTTCCGCAAACGGCGAAACGCTTTGACTCGGTGAGTTTCGCGGCATTCCGACTTCGATGCCCCGGTTGCCGAAATTCAGTTGCCTTTGAATTTCGGGTGATCCCTCTTGAGCATGTATGCTTCTGCTACTTGTTCTACATCAGACTTTCTTCCGCAAACGGCGAAACGCTTTGACTCGGTGAGTTTCGCGGCATTCCGACTTCGATGCCCCGGTTGCCGAAATTCAGTTGCCTTTGAATTTCGGGTGATCCCTCTTGAGCATGTATGCTTCTGCTACTTGTTCTACATCAGACTTTCTTCCGCAAACGGCGAAACGCTTTGACTCGGTGAGTTTCGCGGCATTCCGACTTCGATGCCCCGGTTGCCGAAATTCAGTTGCCTTTGAATTTCGGGTGATCCCTCTTGAGCATGTATGCTTCTGCTACTTGTTCTACATCAGACTTTCTTCCGCAAACGGCGAAACGCTTTGACTCGGTGAGTTTCGCGGCATTCCGACTTCGATGCCCCGGTTGCCGAAATTCAGTTGCCTTTGAATTTCGGGTGATCCCTCTTGAGCATGTATGCTTCTGCTACTTGTTCTACATCAGACTTTCTTCCGCAAACGGCGAAACGCTTTGACTCGGTGAGTTTCGCGGCATTCCGACTTCGATGCCCCGGTTGCCGAAATTCAGTTGCCTTTGAATTTCGGGTGATCCCTCTTGAGCATGTATGCTTCTGCTACTTGTTCTACATCAGACTTTCTTCCGCAAACGGCGAAACGCTTTGACTCGGTGAGTTTCGCGGCATTCCGACTTCGATGCCCCGGTTGCCGAAATTCAGTTGCCTTTGAATTTCGGGTGATCCCTCTTGAGCATGTATGCTTCTGCTACTTGTTCTACATCAGACTTTCTTCCGCAAACGGCGAAACGCTTTGACTCGGTGAGTTTCGCGGCATTCCGACTTCGATGCCCCGGTTGCCGAAATTCAGTTGCCTTTGAATTTCGGGTGATCCCTCTTGAGCATGTATGCTTCTGCTACTTGTTCTACATCAGACTTTCTTCCGCAAACGGCGAAACGCTTTGACTCGGTGAGTTTCGCGGCATTCCGACTTCGATGCCCCGGTTGCCGAAATTCAGTTGCCTTTGAATTTCGGGTGATCCCTCTTGAGCATGTATGCTTCTGCTACTTGTTCTACATCAGACTTTCTTCCGCAAACGGCGAAACGCTTTGACTCGGTGAGTTTCGCGGCATTCCGACTTCGATGCCCCGGTTGCCGAAATTCAGTTGCCTTTGAATTTCGGGTGATCCCTCTTGAGCATGTATGCTTCTGCTACTTGTTCTACATCAGACTTTCTTCCGCAAACGGCGAAACGCTTTGACTCGGTGAGTTTCGCGGCATTCCGACTTCGATGCCCCGGTTGCCGAAATTCAGTTGCCTTTGAATTTCGGGTGATCCCTCTTGAGCATGTATGCTTCTGCTACTTGTTCTACATCAGACTTTCTTCCGCAAACGGCGAAACGCTTTGACTCGGTGAGTTTCGCGGCATTCCGACTTCGATGCCCCGGTTGCCGAAATTCAGTTGCCTTTGAATTTCGGGTGATCCCTCTTGAGCATGTATGCTTCTGCTACTTGTTCTACATCAGACTTTCTTCCGCAAACGGCGAAACGCTTTGACTCGGTGAGTTTCGCGGCATTCCGACTTCGATGCCCCGGTTGCCGAAATTCAGTTGCCTTTGAATTTCGGGTGATCCCTCTTGAGCATGTATGCTTCTGCTACTTGTTCTACATCAGACTTTCTTCCGCAAACGGCGAAACGCTTTGACTCGGTGAGTTTCGCGGCATTCCGACTTCGATGCCCCGGTTGCCGAAATTCAGTTGCCTTTGAATTTCGGGTGATCCCTCTTGAGCATGTATGCTTCTGCTACTTGTTCTACATCAGACTTTCTTCCGCAAACGGCGAAACGCTTTGACTCGGTGAGTTTCGCGGCATTCCGACTTCGATGCCCCGGTTGCCGAAATTCAGTTGCCTTTGAATTTCGGGTGATCCCTCTTGAGCATGTATGCTTCTGCTACTTGTTCTACATCAGACTTTCTTCCGCAAACGGCGAAACGCTTTGACTCGGTGAGTTTCGCGGCATTCCGACTTCGATGCCCGGTTGCCGAAATTCAGTTGCCTTTGAATTTCGGGTGATCCCTCTTGAGCATGTATGCTTCTGCTACTTGTTCTACATCAGACTTTCTTCCGCAAACGGCGAAACGCTTTGACTCGGTGAGTTTCGCGGCATTCCGACTTCGATGCCCCGGTTGCCGAAATTCAGTTGCCTTTGAATTTCGGGTGATCCCTCTTGAGCATGTATGCTTCTGCTACTTGTTCTACATCAGACTTTCTTCCGCAAACGGCGAAACGCTTTGACTCGGTGAGTTTCGCGGCATTCCGACTTCGATGCCCCGGTTGCCGAAATTCAGTTGCCTTTGAATTTCGGGTGATCCCTCTTGAGCATGTATGCTTCTGCTACTTGTTCTACATCAGACTTTCTTCCGCAAACGGCGAAACGCTTTGACTCGGTGAGTTTCGCGGCATTCCGACTTCGATGCCCCGGTTGCCGAAATTCAGTTGCCTTTGAATTTCGGGTGATCCCTCTTGAGCATGTATGCTTCTGCTACTTGTTCTACATCAGACTTTCTTCCGCAAACGGCGAAACGCTTTGACTCGGTGAGTTTCGCGGCATTCCGACTTCGATGCCCCGGTTGCCGAAATTCAGTTGCCTTTGAATTTCGGGTGATCCCTCTTGAGCATGTATGCTTCTGCTACTTGTTCTACATCAGACTTTCTTCCGCAAACGGCGAAACGCTTTGACTCGGTGAGTTTCGCGGCATTCCGACTTCGATGCCCCGGTTGCCGAAATTCAGTTGCCTTTGAATTTCGGGTGATCCCTCTTGAGCATGTATGCTTCTGCTACTTGTTCTACATCAGACTTTCTTCCGCAAACGGCGAAACGCTTTGACTCGGTGAGTTTCGCGGCATTCCGACTTCGATGCCCCGGTTGCCGAAATTCAGTTGCCTTTGAATTTCGGGTGATCCCTCTTGAGCATGTATGCTTCTGCTACTTGTTCTACATCAGACTTTCTTCCGCAAACGGCGAAACGCTTTGACTCGGTGAGTTTCGCGGCATTCCGACTTCGATGCCCCGGTTGCCGAAATTCAGTTGCCTTTGAATTTCGGGTGATCCCTCTTGAGCATGTATGCTTCTGCTACTTGTTCTACATCAGACTTTCTTCCGCAAACGGCGAAACGCTTTGACTCGGTGAGTTTCGCGGCATTCCGACTTCGATGCCCCGGTTGCCGAAATTCAGTTGCCTTTGAATTTCGGGTGATCCCTCTTGAGCATGTATGCTTCTGCTACTTGTTCTACATCAGACTTTCTTCCGCAAACGGCGAAACGCTTTGACTCGGTGAGTTTCGCGGCATTCCGACTTCGATGCCCCGGTTGCCGAAATTCAGTTGCCTTTGAATTTCGGGTGATCCCTCTTGAGCATGTATGCTTCTGCTACTTGTTCTACATCAGACTTTCTTCCGCAAACGGCGAAACGCTTTGACTCGGTGAGTTTCGCGGCATTCCGACTTCGATGCCCCGGTTGCCGAAATTCAGTTGCCTTTGAATTTCGGGTGATCCCTCTTGAGCATGTATGCTTCTGCTACTTGTTCTACATCAGACTTTCTTCCGCAAACGGCGAAACGCTTTGACTCGGTGAGTTTCGCGGCATTCCGACTTCGATGCCCCGGTTGCCGAAATTCAGTTGCCTTTGAATTTCGGGTGATCCCTCTTGAGCATGTATGCTTCTGCTACTTGTTCTACATCAGACTTTCTTCCGCAAACGGCGAAACGCTTTGACTCGGTGAGTTTCGCGGCATTCCGACTTCGATGCCCCGGTTGCCGAAATTCAGTTGCCTTTGAATTTCGGGTGATCCCTCTTGAGCATGTATGCTTCTGCTACTTGTTCTACATCAGACTTTCTTCCGCAAACGGCGAAACGCTTTGACTCGGTGAGTTTCGCGGCATTCCGACTTCGATGCCCCGGTTGCCGAAATTCAGTTGCCTTTGAATTTCGGGTGATCCCTCTTGAGCATGTATGCTTCTGCTACTTGTTCTACATCAGACTTTCTTCCGCAAACGGCGAAACGCTTTGACTCGGTGAGTTTCGCGGCATTCCGACTTCGATGCCCCGGTTGCCGAAATTCAGTTGCCTTTGAATTTCGGGTGATCCCTCTTGAGCATGTATGCTTCTGCTACTTGTTCTACATCAGACTTTCTTCCGCAAACGGCGAAACGCTTTGACTCGGTGAGTTTCGCGGCATTCCGACTTCGATGCCCCGGTTGCCGAAATTCAGTTGCCTTTGAATTTCGGGTGATCCCTCTTGAGCATGTATGCTTCTGCTACTTGTTCTACATCAGACTTTCTTCCGCAAACGGCGAAACGCTTTGACTCGGTGAGTTTCGCGGCATTCCGACTTCGATGCCCCGGTTGCCGAAATTCAGTTGCCTTTGAATTTCGGGTGATCCCTCTTGAGCATGTATGCTTCTGCTACTTGTTCTACATCAGACTTTCTTCCGCAAACGGCGAAACGCTTTGACTCGGTGAGTTTCGCGGCATTCCGACTTCGATGCCCCGGTTGCCGAAATTCAGTTGCCTTTGAATTTCGGGTGATCCCTCTTGAGCATGTATGCTTCTGCTACTTGTTCTACATCAGACTTTCTTCCGCAAACGGCGAAACGCTTTGACTCGGTGAGTTTCGCGGCATTCCGACTTCGATGCCCCGGTTGCCGAAATTCAGTTGCCTTTGAATTTCGGGTGATCCCTCTTGAGCATGTATGCTTCTGCTACTTGTTCTACATCAGACTTTCTTCCGCAAACGGCGAAACGCTTTGACTCGGTGAGTTTCGCGGCATTCCGACTTCGATGCCCCGGTTGCCGAAATTCAGTTGCCTTTGAATTTCGGGTGATCCCTCTTGAGCATGTATGCTTCTGCTACTTGTTCTACATCAGACTTTCTTCCGCAAACGGCGAAACGCTTTGACTCGGTGAGTTTCGCGGCATTCCGACTTCGATGCCCCGGTTGCCGAAATTCAGTTGCCTTTGAATTTCGGGTGATCCCTCTTGAGCATGTATGCTTCTGCTACTTGTTCTACATCAGACTTTCTTCCGCAAACGGCGAAACGCTTTGACTCGGTGAGTTTCGCGGCATTCCGACTTCGATGCCCCGGTTGCCGAAATTCAGTTGCCTTTGAATTTCGGGTGATCCCTCTTGAGCATGTATGCTTCTGCTACTTGTTCTACATCAGACTTTCTTCCGCAAACGGCGAAACGCTTTGACTCGGTGAGTTTCGCGGCATTCCGACTTCGATGCCCCGGTTGCCGAAATTCAGTTGCCTTTGAATTTCGGGTGATCCCTCTTGAGCATGTATGCTTCTGCTACTTGTTCTACATCAGACTTCTTCCGCAAACGGCGAAACGCTTTGACTCGGTGAGTTTCGCGGCATTCCGACTTCGATGCCCCGGTTGCCGAAATTCAGTTGCCTTTGAATTTCGGGTGATCCCTCTTGAGCATGTATGCTTCTGCTACTTGTTCTACATCAGACTTTCTTCCGCAAACGGCGAAACGCTTTGACTCGGTGAGTTTCGCGGCATTCCGACTTCGATGCCCCGGTTGCCGAAATTCAGTTGCCTTTGAATTTCGGGTGATCCCTCTTGAGCATGTATGCTTCTGCTACTTGTTCTACATCAGACTTTCTTCCGCAAACGGCGAAACGCTTTGACTCGGTGAGTTTCGCGGCATTCCGACTTCGATGCCCCGGTTGCCGAAATTCAGTTGCCTTTGAATTTCGGGTGATCCCTCTTGAGCATGTATGCTTCTGCTACTTGTTCTACATCAGACTTTCTTCCGCAAACGGCGAAACGCTTTGACTCGGTGAGTTTCGCGGCATTCCGACTTCGATGCCCCGGTTGCCGAAATTCAGTTGCCTTTGAATTTCGGGTGATCCCTCTTGAGCATGTATGCTTCTGCTACTTGTTCTACATCAGACTTTCTTCCGCAAACGGCGAAACGCTTTGACTCGGTGAGTTTCGCGGCATTCCGACTTCGATGCCCCGGTTGCCGAAATTCAGTTGCCTTTGAATTTCGGGTGATCCCTCTTGAGCATGTATGCTTCTGCTACTTGTTCTACATCAGACTTTCTTCCGCAAACGGCGAAACGCTTTGACTCGGTGAGTTTCGCGGCATTCCGACTTCGATGCCCCGGTTGCCGAAATTCAGTTGCCTTTGAATTTCGGGTGATCCCTCTTGAGCATGTATGCTTCTGCTACTTGTTCTACATCAGACTTTCTTCCGCAAACGGCGAAACGCTTTGACTCGGTGAGTTTCGCGGCATTCCGACTTCGATGCCCCGGTTGCCGAAATTCAGTTGCCTTTGAATTTCGGGTGATCCCTCTTGAGCATGTATGCTTCTGCTACTTGTTCTACATCAGACTTTCTTCCGCAAACGGCGAAACGCTTTGACTCGGTGAGTTTCGCGGCATTCCGACTTCGATGCCCCGGTTGCCGAAATTCAGTTGCCTTTGAATTTCGGGTGATCCCTCTTGAGCATGTATGCTTCTGCTACTTGTTCTACATCAGACTTTCTTCCGCAAACGGCGAAACGCTTTGACTCGGTGAGTTTCGCGGCATTCCGACTTCGATGCCCGGTTGCCGAAATTCAGTTGCCTTTGAATTTCGGGTGATCCCTCTTGAGCATGTATGCTTCTGCTACTTGTTCTACATCAGACTTTCTTCCGCAAACGGCGAAACGCTTTGACTCGGTGAGTTTCGCGGCATTCCGACTTCGATGCCCCGGTTGCCGAAATTCAGTTGCCTTTGAATTTCGGGTGATCCCTCTTGAGCATGTATGCTTCTGCTACTTGTTCTACATCAGACTTTCTTCCGCAAACGGCGAAACGCTTTGACTCGGTGAGTTTCGCGGCATTCCGACTTCGATGCCCCGGTTGCCGAAATTCAGTTGCCTTTGAATTTCGGGTGATCCCTCTTGAGCATGTATGCTTCTGCTACTTGTTCTACATCAGACTTTCTTCCGCAAACGGCGAAACGCTTTGACTCGGTGAGTTTCGCGGCATTCCGACTTCGATGCCCGGTTGCCGAAATTCAGTTGCCTTTGAATTTCGGGTGATCCCTCTTGAGCATGTATGCTTCTGCTACTTGTTCTACATCAGACTTTCTTCCGCAAACGGCGAAACGCTTTGACTCGGTGAGTTTCGCGGCATTCCGACTTCGATGCCCCGGTTGCCGAAATTCAGTTGCCTTTGAATTTCGGGTGATCCCTCTTGAGCATGTATGCTTCTGCTACTTGTTCTACATCAGACTTTCTTCCGCAAACGGCGAAACGCTTTGACTCGGTGAGTTTCGCGGCATTCCGACTTCGATGCCCCGGTTGCCGAAATTCAGTTGCCTTTGAATTTCGGGTGATCCCTCTTGAGCATGTATGCTTCTGCTACTTGTTCTACATCAGACTTTCTTCCGCAAACGGCGAAACGCTTTGACTCGGTGAGTTTCGCGGCATTCCGACTTCGATGCCCCGGTTGCCGAAATTCAGTTGCCTTTGAATTTCGGGTGATCCCTCTTGAGCATGTATGCTTCTGCTACTTGTTCTACATCAGACTTTCTTCCGCAAACGGCGAAACGCTTTGACTCGGTGAGTTTCGCGGCATTCCGACTTCGATGCCCGGTTGCCGAAATTCAGTTGCCTTTGAATTTCGGGTGATCCCTCTTGAGCATGTATGCTTCTGCTACTTGTTCTACATCAGACTTTCTTCCGCAAACGGCGAAACGCTTTGACTCGGTGAGTTTCGCGGCATTCCGACTTCGATGCCCCGGTTGCCGAAATTCAGTTGCCTTTGAATTTCGGGTGATCCCTCTTGAGCATGTATGCTTCTGCTACTTGTTCTACATCAGACTTTCTTCCGCAAACGGCGAAACGCTTTGACTCGGTGAGTTTCGCGGCATTCCGACTTCGATGCCCCGGTTGCCGAAATTCAGTTGCCTTTGAATTTCGGGTGATCCCTCTTGAGCATGTATGCTTCTGCTACTTGTTCTACATCAGACTTTCTTCCGCAAACGGCGAAACGCTTTGACTCGGTGAGTTTCGCGGCATTCCGACTTCGATGCCCCGGTTGCCGAAATTCAGTTGCCTTTGAATTTCGGGTGATCCCTCTTGAGCATGTATGCTTCTGCTACTTGTTCTACATCAGACTTTCTTCCGCAAACGGCGAAACGCTTTGACTCGGTGAGTTTCGCGGCATTCCGATTTCGTTGCCCCGGTTGCCGAAATTGAGTTGCCTTTGAATTTCAGGTGATCCCTCTTGATCATGTATGCAACTGCTACTTGGTCTACATCAGACTTTCTTCCGCAAACGGCGAAACGCTTTCCCTCGGTTAGTTTCGCGGCATTCCGAATTCGATGCCCCGGTTGCCGAAATTCAGTTGCCTTTGAATTTCGAGTGATGTCTTGAGCGTGTATGCTTCTGCTACTTGTTCTACATCAGACTTTCTTCCGCAAATGGCGAAACGCTTTGACTCAGTGAGTTTCGAGGTATTCCGACTTCGATGCCCCGGTTGCCGAAATTCTGTTGCCTTTGAATTTCGGGTGATCCCTCTTGACCAGGTATGCTTCTGCTACTTGTTATACATCAGACTTTCTACCGCAAACGGCGAAACGCTTTGACTCGGTGAGTTTCGCGGCATTCCTACTTCGATCCCACGGTTGCCGAAATTCAGTTGCCTTTGATTTTCGGGCGGTCCCTCTTGACCATGTATGCTTCTGCTACTTGGTCTACATCAAACTTTCTTCCGCAAACGGCGAAACATTTGAATCGGTGAGTTTTCGCCGCATTCCGACTTCGATGCCTCGGTTTCCGAAATTCAGTTGCCTTTTGAATTTCGGGTGATCCCTTCTGACCATGTATGCTTCTGCTACTTGGTATACATCAAACTTTTCTTCCGCAAACGGCGAAAACGCGATGAATCGGTGAGTTTCGCGGCATTCCGACTTCCCTCCCACGGTTGCCCGAAATATCAGTTGCCTTTGAATTTTCGATGATCCCCTCCTTGACCATGTATTGCTTCTGCTACTTGGTATACATCAGACTTTCTTCCACAAACGGCGAAAACGCTTTGAATAGGTGAGTTTTTGCAGCCTTTCGACTTCGATCCCCCGGTTGCCGAAATTTAGTTGCCTTTGAATTTCGGGTGATCCCTCTTGAGCATGTAATGCTTCTGCTACTTGTTATAACATCAGACTTTCCTTCCGCAAACAGCGAAACTCTTTGACACGGTGAAGTTTCACGGCACTCAGACTTCGATGCCCCGTTTGTCGAAATTCTGTTGCCTTTGAATTTCGGTGATCCCTCTTGAGCATGTATGCTTATGCTACTTGTTCTACATCAGACTTTCTTCCCAAACGGCGAAACGCTTTGAATCGGTGAGTTTCGCAGCATTCCGACTTCGATCCCCCGATTGCCGAAATTCAGTTGCTTTTGAATTTCGGGTGATCCTTCTTGACCATGTATGCTTCTACTACTTGGTATACATCAAACTTTCTTCCGCAAATGGCGAAACGCTTTGACTCGGTGAGTTTCGCGGCATTCCGACTTCGATGCCCCGGTTGCCGAAATTCAGTTGCCTTTGAATTTCGGGTGATCCTTCTTGACCAGGTATGCTTCTGCTACTTGTTATACATCAGACTTTCTACCGCAAATGGAGAAACGCTTTGACTCGGTGAGTTTCGAGGTATTCCGACTTCGATGCCCCGGTTGCCGAAATTCTGTTGCCTTTGAATTTCGGGTTAACCACTTGACCCAGGTAATGCTTCTGTTACTCGTTATACATCAGACTTTCTACCGCAAACGTCGAAACGCTTTGACTTGGTGAGTTTCGCGGCATTTCCCTACTTCGATCCCACGGTTGCCGAAATTCAGTTGCCATTTGATTTTCGGCGGATCCCTCTTGACCAATGTATGCGTCTGCTACTTGTTCTACAGCAAACCTTCTTCCGAAAACGGCGAAACGATTTAACTCGGTGAGTTTTCGCGGCATTCCGACTTTCGATCCCTAGTTTGTCCGAAATTCAGTTGCCATTGAATTTCGGGTGATCCTTCTTGACCATGTATGCTTCTTGCTACTTGTATAGCATCAAACTTTCGTTCCGCAAACGGCGAAACGCGTTGAAAACGTTGAGGTTTCGCCGGCATTCCGACTTCGATCACCCACGGTTTCCGAAATTCCCAGTTGCCTTTGAATTTTCGGATGATCCCTACTTGACCATAGTATGCTTCTGCTACTTTGTATACATCAGACTTTCTTGCCACAAACGTCGAAACGCTTTGAATAGGTTATTTTCGCAGCATTCCGACTTCGCGATGCCCCGGTTGCCCGAAATTCAGTTGTCCTTTGAATTTCGGGTGGATCCCTCTTGAGCATGTATGCTTCTGCTACTTGTTATACATCAGACTTTCTTCCGCAAACAGCGAAACTCTTTGACTCGGTGAGTATTCACGGCATTCAACTTCGATGCCCCGGTTGTCTGAAATTCTGTTGCCTTTGAATTTCGGGTGATCCCTCTTGAGCATTGATGCTTATGCTACTTGCTTCTACAATCAGACTTTCTTCCGCAAACGGGCGAAACGCATTGAAACGGTGAGATTCGCAGCATTCCGACTTCGATCCCCCGATTGCCGAAATTCAGTTGCCTTTGAATATCGGGTGAGTCCCTCTTGACCATAGTATGCTTCTGCTAACTTGTATACATCAAACTTTTCTCCGCAAACGGCGACACGCTTTTAATCGGTGGGAAAAAGTTTTCTTGGCATTTCCGACTTCGATCACCACGGTTGCCGAAATTCAGTTGCCTTTGATTTTCGGGCGGTCCCTCTTGACCATCGTATGCTTCTGTCTACTTTGTCTACATCAAACTTTCTTCCGCAAACGGCGAAACGATTTGAATCGGTGAGATTTCGCGGCATTCCGACTTCGATCCCCCGGTTTCCGAAATTCAGTTGCCCTTTGAATTTCGGGTGATCCTTCCTTGACCATGTATGCTACTGCTACTTGGTATACATCAAACTTTCTTCCGCAAACGGCGAAACGCTTTGAATCGGTGAGTTTCGCGGCATTCCGACTTCGATCCCACGGTTGCCGAAATTCAGTTGCCTTTGAATTTCGGATGATCCCTCTTGAGCATGTATGCTTCTGCTACTTGGTATACATCAAACTTTCTTCCGCAAACGGCGAAACGCTTTGAATCGATGAGTTTCGCGGCATTCCGACTTCGATCCCACGGTTGCCGAAATTCAGTTGCCTTTGATTTTCGGGTGATCCCTCTTGAGCATGTATGGTTCTGCTACTTGTTCTACATCAGACTTTCTTCCCCAAATGGCGAAACGCTTTGACTCGGTGAGTTTCGCGGCATTCCGACTTCGATGCCCCGGTTGCCGAAATTGAGTTGCATTTGAATTTCGGGTGATCACGCTTGAGCATGTATGCTTCTGCTACTTGTTCTACATCAGACTTTCTTCCGCAAACGGTGAAACGCTTTCACTCGGTTAGTTTCGCGGCATTCCGACTTCGATGCCCCGGTTGCCGAAATTCAGTTGCCTTTGAATTTCGAGTGATCTCTTGAGCATGTATGCTTCTGCTACTTGTTCTACATCAGACTTTCTTCCGCAAACGGCGAAACTCTTTAAATCGGTGAGTTTCGCGGCATTCCGACTTCGATGACCCGGTTGCTGAAATTCAGTTGCCTTTGAATTTCGGGTGATCCCTCTTGACCAGGTATGCTTCTGCTACTTGTTATACATCAGACTTTCTACCGCAAACGGCAAAACGCTTTGAATCAGTGAGTTTCGCGGCATTCCGATTTCGTTCCCCCGGTTGCCGAAATTGAGTTGCCTTTGAATTTCAGGTGATCCCTCTTGAGCATGTATGCTTCTGCTACTTGTTCTACATCAGACTTTCTTCCGCAAACGGTGAAACGCTTTCACTCGGTTAGTTTCGCGGCATTCCGACTTCGATGCCCCGGTTGCCGAAATTCAGTTGCCTTTGAATTTCGAGTGATGTCTTGAGCATGTATGCTTCTGCTACTTGTTCTACCTCAGACTTTCTTCCGCAAACGGCGAAACGCATTAACTCGGTGAGTTTCGCGGCATTCCTACTTCGATCCCACGGTTGTCGAAATTCAGTTGCTTTTGATTTTCGGGTGGTCCCTCTTGACCATGTATGCTTCTGCTACTTGGTCTACATCAAACTTTCTTCCGCAAACGGCGAAATGCTTTGAATCGGTGAGTTTCGCGGCATTCCGACTTCGATCCCCCGGTTTCCAAAATTCAGTTGCCCTTTTGAATTCTGTGAACCTTCTGACAGCATGTATCTGTTGCGATGTCGCGGTCGCACAAATTAATATAACCCTAGCTTAAAACACACAAGATAGTATAGAGGCAAGCAAGGAGTTCCGATCCCACTAGGAAGTTTTGAAGTTTAGATTTTAATGTTGTAATCGTTCATGTAATTGGGGGGGATTGATTTGAAATGATTTAAACTATGGCAGAAATTAAACTAGCCAACAAAATCAATTGAAACTGAAATATATCAAGAAAAACAAACCTTGGTTGCAAGCACACATCCACCAACGGAAATTAGAACCGATCCTTGAAACGAAACTCCAGTTTATATTATGAATTTTATCTTTTCTTAATATTGGTTAATTAACGGATCCGCCGTATAACTATCCAAAAAAAAAAAAAAAAAAAAAAAAAAAAAAAAAAAAAAAAAAAAAAAAAAAAAAAAAAAAAAAAAAAAAAAAAAAATAAAAAAAAAAAAAAAAAAAAAAAAAAAAACAAAAAAAAAAAAAAAAAAAAAAAAAAAAAAAAACAAAAAAAGAAAAAAAAAAAAAAAAAAAAAAAAAAAAAAAAAAAAAAAAAAAAAAAAAAAAAAAAAAAAAAAAAAAAAAAAAAAAATAAAAAAAAAAGAAAATAACCAACAAACAATCACAGTGTCCGCACTAATGATTTAATCCAATGGCAGCCTTAAGATCCAGATACATTCATTAATTCTTAACAACCCAATTTGTCAATTTGTGTTGCTAAGATCGAATGTTCTCCCTAAGTTTAATAACGTAGTTCCGCTACAATTATCAAGAATCTTAGTTGCTTCACAAGTTTATATACCACAAGTCCGGTTTTGATATCAAACTTGGCAATAGATTGTTCACAATAATAACTTAGAGTCCGCTCTAGCAATTAAGATAAACAATACATAGGAAATATGCATAGGAAAACAAACATACACATTCATAACATAAACTGAAAATAAAAGGAAGAATAAATCTTACGGTTCTTGAAATGCCGAAGGTTTGTTGTGTCCTTGCAACCAAGAAAACGAGCTTAGCCTTGCATACCTATTGAAACAACTACTCCTAAAGATGAAAGAATACATAATTTCTGATTTTGTAGAGAGGAGAGTTGGTGTTTTCCTCCTCCTTCTTCTTCTTTTCTCTTCTTCTTCTTTTCTACCTCCTTCTACTCACCCTCTATTTATACACAAATAGTAAGTAAGAAAAATAATCCAAAGCTCAAGTGTGAACATCAATAGATGGTGGTAGTGTGAAAGCTGCTGGCTGCTGGCTGCTGGCTGCTGGGTTTGAGGTTGGTGGCTGCCATGAGGGATTTGGTGTCTGCCTTCCTTGAGGTTGGTGGCTGCCTTCATTGACCTTCTAGAATATTTACTAAGAGGAGCTAAATTGCAGGTCCGGTTTGGATGCTTCTGGATGAAATTTTTGATTCGTTTCTTCACGCAACCTGCTTGCTGGCAGAATTCAGCTAGTCATCTTTGAAAAAATCATATCTCCCTCATATGAACACCGTTTTTGGCTGAAATTTGGGAGGCGTTTATAGATCATGTGGTGAGTAAGGAATCCCAACCCAATTGATGTTTTGCATCAATTGGGACCTTCTGAGTAGCTCCAGATATTGACTTTGGAAATGGGGCAAAGGTCAACATTGGCAGGGGACTGCGAGATTTGACTTTGAAGGATGTTGTGATTTCTTTGGGGTCGTGGTGTGTGGTGTGGGGGATAGGTTGGTGTGGGGGGGTGGTTTGTGTGTATGGGTTAGTGGTGGTTGGTTACCACCCACCCCCCCCCCCACCCCCCCCCATCCCGCACATGATCTTTCTCTTTTTAATCTTTTCTTTGCATTAACATTTCCAAAAAGGTATGGATGTTAGTCTTTTTAATGCCACTAGGGAATCACTTCATTTCGATCTCTGGAACTCTACGCTCTGCACAAAATACCGATTCTGAAAAAATCAAACTCTGCCAATTACCTCCAAATTTACTCCTTTTTGCATCTTTTCATCCAAAAATGCCTTTAAAACATAAAACAAAGAATATCAAGGCATTTTATATATAATAACATATGCAAAACACTAGTTAAATGCGGTTGTGAAACTATCGAATAATATGGTTACATCAAATACCCCCACACTTAGCTCTTGCTCGTCCTCGAGAAAGGCTTAACAAAATTAAATTGAAAATAACTATGAGTCAATTTCTTAATCTCCCTCATCAATGTCTAAGAGAACAAGCATTATTAAAACAAGAATACAATCATTGAAGGAATAAATAATATTATGTATCTCATGAATTTATTTTACATGCAAACTTCAAAACTCAATCAATCGTTTCTGGATTTTAATTGAAAATCTTATTCCATGCCAAAGTGCTAGGTCCTTTCATTGATATACACTCCAACACTCCTGTGGTTTAGGGGTTTATGTGTTTAACTTTCTCAAATTCAATCAAAGAGTATGTTTCTACCATAAGCTTGCTTTTCAATCTCATTTCCGCTATTTAGCAAACTTATTACAAGTATTACCTGAATAAAGAAGGTCTTATTTCCTCGGTTGTAATGGGGGCTGAGGTTAAGGTGAGGTAAAGAAAAAAGAAAGTAAAAAGGAAAGGTTCAAACCAATGAAAGTAGAGCATTTTGAAAAATGATGTGTACTTCAAACAAGATATTCCATCACAGCTCATAAATTTTTCATCTTTATATCACAAATGCTTAACTCCTTTTGATTTTCAAGCTCTTTCAACATAAAACCTTAAGAACATAAAGGAATTTTTTTTTTTTTTTTTTTTTTTTTTTTTTTTTTTTTTTTTTTTTTTTTTTACTTTTTTTTCTTTTTTTCTTTTTCTTTTTTTTCTTTGGCAACTTTGCCCATTTTTTCATCAAGCATTCACTTCTATCTTTTCATATAATTTCCAACCATAATTCCATTAAATATTTACAAGTATATGGCTCTACTAATCCTTGGCCAGGGGAAAGAAAAACATATTAAAAGTTAATGCTTATACAAGGAGTAAAGCAATAAAAAGATAAAAACCAAGCTCCAAAAGGGGTTCACTAAGGTATAATATGCTTTAGGTTGGCTTTTTGGCTTGAGGGGTTAAAATTCCTAAAGCCTTTATCATCTTCATGTATATTTGTAATGGGATATATACTCATGTTAAGATATTCTGGAAGCAAGTTCTAGAGATACCTTATCATTGAAAGAATGCACACTCAAAGAATATAATGTTTCGAAGGGCTCACAAGCTTGCATTGGTATAACACTATAAAGTCACCATGGCATCCATTCTCAAAAGTCCAATCCCTAAACCAATTAAACCTAAAAATTAGCAAGCATACTCCTTCATTTGATTTATATCTTCCTCTATCCTCAATTATTTCTCATATATAATACTGCTATTCTAAAAAACCAATCGTGCGTTAAAAAGTTCAAACACAATGTTTTTTTTTTAAAAAAAAAAAAAAAAAACAACAAAGTAAATGAAAATAAGAAAAACCAAAATTCTCCCAATACCCCCACACTTAAAACACAACATTGTCCTCACGTTGAAATAAAAGCAAAGGACCATCTGAGACTGACAAAGATTAAAGTCAAATAACGCAAATAGAATAGAGTGAGGAAAAAGCAAGCAAATCTGATTTTTTTTTCTTTTTTTGTGCATGGGTTTGCCTTCCCAGTAAGCGCTTTTGTTTAATGTCATAGGCTCGACATATAGCATGCTCATACTTCATAGATAGTTTACGCTAACTCTCTTAGACAGCGGTTAGTTTTGCCGTCCAACCTTCATAGAAAGGTTTCAAACGATGCCCATTGACTTTGAGTATGTTGTTCGTTTCTAAACTTGTAATTTCAACTGCACCATAAGGAAAAACATTAGAAACAACAAATGGTCCAATCCAACGAGAGCTTAACTTTCCAGGAAAAAGTTTCAAACGCGAATGATAAAGAAGGACTTTGTCTCCAACATGAAACTCCTTTCTTGTAAGCATTCGGTCATGAAGATTCTTAGTCTTTTCTTTGTAAATCCTTGCATTCTCGTAAGCATCATTTTGAATCTCTTCCACCGTAATTCCAATCTTTTTAGGCACCAAAAGGATAGGCGCCACCCATTCACTATCCGTGATGGGGTAAATGACTCCTGCATCATGAAGGACAATTTGCAAAGCTTGCAAATCCAATGTTGATTCATGCATGTTTTGGGGAACACATATATGCCTTTCCATCTCTTCTATCTTGGTAAAATCATAGTCATTGCTCAAAGCCATGCTTAATCCATACTCATCATCAAAATCACAAACTGGCTGCACACACTTATCAACTTGGTCATAACATGTGATAGAATAAACATTGCTATAAGGATATGTCATTGCATCATGAAAATTAAATTCAATTTTTTCATCTCCTACCTCCATAGACAAGGTATCCTTACCACAATCAATCTTTGTGTTGGCAGTTTTCAAGAATGGTCTCCCAAACAATATAGGAGTGCTGGTTGATGAATCACAAGAATCATGTTCCATATCAAGAACATAAAAGTCACATGGAATAACCAAACTATCAATCTTGACTAGGACATCTTCTATCACACCAAGTGGGTAAACAAAACTACGATCCGCAAGTTGCATTACAATACTAGTTTTATTCAAAGGCTCTAGACTAAGAGAATCATAAACATGTTTAGGCATAACACTAATGGATGCACCTAAATCGCATAAAGCTCTTTTAAAACTAGCATTACCAATAACACATGGGATAGTAAACGCACCTGGGTCTTTTTGTTTCAAAGGCAGATTCTTTTGAACAACAGCAGATACAACTTCACCCATACTTACCGTTTCATGACCTTTCAGTTTGAAAGCTCTCTTGGTAGTACACAACTCCTTCAAGAATTTGGCATACTTGGGAATTTGCTTGATAGCATCAAGCAAAGGAATGTTGAGTTCTACTTTCTTAAAAACCTCTAGAATCTCTTTTTCCTTGTCCTCTTTCTTTGACCTAGAAGAACTCACGGGAAAGGGTGGAATTGTTGTAAAACTGGAATTCATTGAGTGAGGAGTTACCTTTGGAGTGTTGGTCTTTGTTTCAGTTTGTGGAGGAGAAGGATGATGTATCTTCTTTGTACTCAATTCAGTTTCTATCTCTTCTTCTTCCTCCATCTCAATTTGTTTTGACCTTTTCTCTTCAATTTCTTTCCCACTTCGCAACATGATCGCACTAACATGCTCTATTGGATTCAATGCTTGGGAGGGCAATTTTCCATTCATTTGTGCTTCCAATTTCCCCACACTTGAAGCTACTTGCCCCATTTGCTTTTCCAAGTTGTGAATACTTGACCTTGTTTCCTGTTGAAAAGACATGACATTTTGTTGCAAGGTAACAGTATTAGAAGCCAAAGTTTTCATCATCTCACGAAGATCATCATTGGATGACGATTGTCTTGCTTGATAATTCTGTTGGGGTTGAAATCCATTGGGATGGAATTGTTGGCCTTGATTGCCTTGTTGAGGTTGGTTCCCATATCGTAGGTTAGGATGATCTCTCCATCCAGGATTGTACGTGTGGGAAAAAGGATCATACTTACGCTGAGGTTGTCCGTTGAATGCTCCATCAATTGCATGAGCTTGTTCAATGTAATCTTCTTGCATTGTTGGGCACATATTCGAAGCATGTCCTTGTGAGGAGCATATGCTACAAACTTTCACCTGCTGCACATTTCCACAAGCCAAAGAACGCACAAGAGAAGTAAGATCATTAACTTTATTTTCAAGGTTAGAAATACTTACCTCATTTACTCGTTTGTTGGAGAAGTCTCCACGAGTGCCAAATTGTTTTGAGTTGGCTGCCATGTTTGAGATCAATTGGCGTGCAGCCTCAGGTGTCTTATCTACCAATGCGCCTCCACTTGCAGCATCAATGATACTACGGTCAGTAGGCATCAATCCTTCATAGAAATATTGAATGAGTAGCTGATCGGGTATTTGATGATGAGGGCATTGAATACACAATTGCTCAAATCTTTCCCAATACTCTGAAAGTGTCTCTCCATGAGATTGCCGAATCCCACATATTTCTTTCCTTATGTTGGCAACTCGAGATGCTGGAAATACTTCTCAAGGAAAATCTTCTTCATGGCATTCCAAGTTCCAATAGATCCTGGGAGAATAGAGAAAAGCCATGCCTTTGCTGCCCCTTTTAAAGAGAAAGGGAAAGCTTTCAACTTAACTTGTTCTTCATCAACTCCATTCGGTTTCATGCCAACACAAACCATATGGAACTCCTTGAGATGAGTATGAGGATCTTCTCCTGCAAGACCATTGAATGTTGGTAACAAATGTATAAAACCAGATTTGAGCTCAAAGTTTACATTATTGTCTATGTTTATGCACAATGGTTGATTCTCCACGTTAGGAGCAGCAAGCTCCTTGAGTGTTTGTTGTCGTGCAACCGCCATGGTGTTGAGGTGAACTTCCTTTCTTAACTTGCGTAAAGTGCTTTCTATTTCAAGATCAACCTGCACTAGACTCTGATTAGTAGAACGGGTTACTGGCATCAATCGCTAAGAAAACTCAAAAGAAAGCAACCACACAAGCGAATAAAAAAAAATAATGAAAATTATATGAAAATCCTACGCTAGAAAACTAAAACTGCCTAAAAACCTTAGAAAACAGCAGAATTTGGCCTCGATGGGGTGGGGCTAGTGGTATACCACTAGTCTTGTTCAGAACGTCGTTTCACTTCAGAAAATGAAGGTTAGAAACCTAATTCCACAAACAATTCTGTCTTCAACAGTACCGCTGCGGCAAGTGAACAGTAACACCGCAAGCAAAAATTCTGTTTTGTTTTTTTTTTTTTTTTTTTCAGAAATGTAAATAACAATCACAGAAACTAAAAATAACAGTACAAGCACAAGAATCAACTAAAATTACCTCCCCGGCAACGGCGCCAAAATTTGTTGCGATGTCGCGGTCGCACAAATTAATTACCCTAGCTTAAAACACACAAGATAGTATAGAGCAAGCAAGGGGTCGATCCCACGAGGAAGTTTGAAGTTAGATTTTTATGTTGTACGTTATGTAATTGGGGGGGATTGATTTGAAATGATTTAAACTATGGCAGAAATTAAACTAGCAAACAAAATCAATTGAAACTGAAATATATCAAGAAAACAAACCTTGGTTGCAAGCACACATCCACCAACGGAAATTAGAACCGATCCTTGAAACGAAACTCCCGTTTATATTATGAATATTATCTTTTCTTAATTTTGGTTAATTAACGGATCCGCCGTATAACAAGTCCCTAAACCAACAAACAATCACAGTGACCGCACTAATGATTAAATCCAATGGCAGCCTTAAGATCCAGATAAATTCATTAATCTTAACAACCAAGATGTCAATTTTTGTGTTGCGATGAACGAATATTCTCCCTAGAGTATAATAACGAAGTTCCGCTACAAATATCAAGCTTAGTTGCTTCACAAGGTTTATATACCACAACTCCGGTTTTGATATCAAAACTTAGCAATGAGATTGTTCACAATAATAACTTAGAGTCCGCTCTAGCAATTAAGATAAACAATCATATGAAATATGTCATAGGAAAACAAACATACTCATTCATAACATAAACTGAAAAAAAAAGGAAGAATAAATCTCACGATTCTTATGAAATCCGAAAGGTTTTGTTTGTGACCTTGGTGCAACCAAGATAACGAGCTTAGCCTTGGCATAGCTATTGAACAACTACGTCCTAAATATGAAAGAATACTATAATTTCTGGATTTGTAAGAGAGGAGAGTATATGTGTTTCCTCCTCCTTCTTCTTCTTCTTCTTACTTCTTCTTTCATCTTTTTTTCTACCTCCTTCTACTCACCCCTCATACTTATGAAACGACACATTGTAAGTAAGAAAATATCAAAGCACAAGTGTGAACATCAATAGATGGTGGTAGTATGTGAAGGCTGCTGGCTGCTGGTTTGAGGGTTGGTTGGCTGCATGAGGTTGGTGGCTGCCTTCCTTGAGGTTGGTGGCTGCCTTCCTTGACCTACTAGAATATTTACTAGAGGAGCCCTAAATTGCTGGTCGGTTTGGATGCTTCTGGATTAAATTTTGATTCGTTCTCTTCACGCAACCTGCTTGCTGGCAGAATTCAGCTGTCATCTTGAAAAATACTATCACCCTCATATGACAAACGTTTTTGGCTGAAATTTGGAGCGTTTATAGATCCTTTGAAGTAAGGAATCCAACCCAATTGAGTTTGCATCAATTGGACTTCTGAAGCTCCAGATATTGAATTTTGAATGGCAAAAGGTCAACATTGGCAGACTGCGAGATTAGACTTTGAAGGATGTGATTTCCATGAACTTTCTCTTTTTAATTTTTCTTGCATTACATTTCAAAAAGGTATGGATGTTAGCTTTTTAATGCCACTAGAATAACTTCATTTCGATCTCTGGAACTCACGCTCTGCACAAAATACCGATCTGAACACTCAAATCTGCCAATTACCTCCAATTTACTCCTTTTTGCATCTTTCATCCAAAAATGCCTTTAAAACATAAAACAAAGAATATCAAGGCATTTTATATAAATAACATATGCAAAAAAC